>OZ024680.1:2922974-3518361 GCA_964016965.1 Diacarnus erythraeanus
AAGGGATACTGTGATGAAACTTCTCAAGGATGAAGACCCAGATGGTAATGAAAGGAGAAAGAAATGTTCACCTAACCCTTTCGCTCCCAAAAGAGTGTAATTTTACACACTTTTCAACCGTCCGTTACTCAGACCCCGTCGGCACCAGGACGTCCTCCTGCTGCCAACCTTTGACTGTCGGCATCGGAAGTCAGAACAATGGGTTGTGGTCCGTCAGTTCTCAGATGTTTGACCACAGGGAGGAGCTGCCTTTGATCTTCCTTTGATGTTCGCTTTATATGAACTTTAAAAAAAAAAAAAAAAAAAAAAATGAAAAGAAAAGGAGAGTGGCATAGTGCATGGGGCAGTGCCGTAGAGGATCGTCGGTGTGAGAGAGGCCATAAGCAGGCCAGCAAGAGTCTCCAAGGAGCTCATTCTTTCTGCCTTGATCTGCTAGCCGCCAGCATGACGTCACGCTAACCTGCGCGACCTTTTGCTGCCTGGGGCGCCGGCACCTAGTGACGACCAATGCCAAATCAAAAAAAATCAAAAATTAGTGTAGCGAAAGGGTTAAGCAAAGGATGTATAAAAGCCAAGTAAAATTAATATTTCCCATTATGTTGATGTTGTTATTTTAGTAATCCTCTTAGGGTCCAAACCACATTAGGCACATAGATGGATATGATAAACTAAGTCATTATGGATTTGCTCTTCACGGATGTATTGATGGGTTAGTATAGTTTATCCCTAAAGACTTACCATTATTTAATTTAGTAATCTAGATTCTCTAGAAAAGTTCTGTGGTTAATAATAACACCATCTAATCACAACCCCAAATATATCTGTCGATTCTATTTGGAGAAATTAGAAGAACTTGCTGGTAAATACAGATTTATAGAACCAACCAAAGTACATAATATTTATAACAACTATTCCCTAAAGGATGTCCTGCAGTGGTAAGGTCAGACTATGGGACAGAAAACTGCAATCTTGCCTCAGTTCAAATAGCTATGAGATATTATCATGATGATGAGTTGGCTAGAGAGAAAAGCTTATCTATGCTTCATCCAAGCACAGTGTGGTAAATAATCTATGGTTGTTAGCATTGAAAATGTGTGAGGATGTGTTCAGATGATATGGTACAGTGTATTGAAGGACCACTTCTTTATTAAGACCATTATTGTAGTGTCCCAACAATACTTGTACAATTGATTTTGACCTCTGTACAACTATATACCTCCACCTCTTTATGACCAAGAGGTGCTTGCTATAGACAAGTTTCACTTCTAATGATTAATCAAGCTTTACAGGTCCATATAGTCCATGTAAGTGAATAATTCCCATGTGCACATACAAACAACTAGATTTCAATTATGATTATTAAGCTACTTTTTCCCCCAATAAGTACATAATTTTAATTTTTTATTCAAAGTCACTAAATAAAAATTAATACACGTTGTATTTAAGCAAATAGCAGCTACGTGTGTACCATGAGCTATCCATGAGACATAGATTTTCATGCTATGTCTAAGGAAGATCAATATCTTACATTGGCTGTCATTTTTGCACCTTAAGTCATCTCCTGGTCATAGCTTGAAGTAGTATTTGCAATGAAAAGTGCACTGAAACTTTTAATTGTCAGTCTTAGTTTACTTACATATGCCCAATTTTTGTTAGAGAATCGAAGGTTGGTGGTCACAACTACGAAGAAGAAAGACTGGATGGTGGATTGACTACTGTACTAGTAAAATACTTAATGTGCATTATTATAATGCTATTGTGCATGTATATTAAGTCCCTGGAAGAAGAGTCTCTCTTTTACAAAGAAGACATTTTTCAGAGGTATGGTATTTGATAAGAATGTGGAATACAGAATGAGGTGACTAACCTATTATAGACCCCATACTCTTTCAGAGAGAAGGTATGGTGAAACAATTGAGCACATCTTGGTACATGATTAAAAGTGAATTTGAACCCTTAATTAGCTAAATCAACCATACAATCAAACTTAAGCTTCACCTGATACACTAGCTTATATCTCAGCACAATGCATGATGATGGTACACAGGAGGTTGTAATTGTGAGTAATAAGTTTACGTATTCTTTACACATGCAGGTATTGCTTGATCTATGTAAGTCTTCCTCCCTTTCAACAAGAGCTTAAAGCATATGTTGATCACTGGAACTCCCACCTGATCAGAAAGAACAAACAGATAGGTTCACCAAGTGGAGTCCCAAACGAAATGTTTGAGCTACCGGTTTTATATGGTAAGTTTAATTAGTGGAGCAAGTTAAACAGCCTCTTGATTTGTTGACCTATCCGATTATCACTGGTGCATTGTTAAAGTGCCCTTATATGACAATGACCTGAATACCATATCCTTCAGCAGAAAGAATACAATCATCAAACAGTTGTGGGTACTATAATAGCAGCTGGGAAGAACTTTACAAATAATGCCTTGGTGACCACCATTACAAATTAGAAATTCTTGACAACCAATGCAATTGCTTACAGAATGCAACCCTTTTTATGGGCACTAATTAGAACTACAATGTTTACAATAAGCTTCAATACTAAGGATAACTAACTATCACATGATATTGTTATACTTACAAGTGGTATATTTACCTGTAGTTTTATTCCTTAATAGGAGCATGTGACAGATTAAAACCAATTAATACAGAAATATGGATAAATGCCATGCTCAGTGAGAGTCAGAGTCCAACACCATTTTATCCTCTGGAATTTGAAAACTGGGCAGATGGCATATTAAGTCAGCACACACTTACTATTCAGTGCTGCAGATGTCCGTTATTTTTATATCTATTTAAGTCAACAAGAACGTCCTTCACTATTTCAAGACTATTGATATTCACTTCAGATTGACATTGACAATGATTTTAGGAATTGTACTTAGTAATTCTTAATAATGATAAAAGTTTGTTTAACTCTCCCCCCACATGCGCATCACCTGCAATAAACTGCTATAATGAGAGGAACAACTCTTATTTAGAATGTCATACCACAGATGATGTAGGTCTCCTGCTATGGCTTCTTAAACACTCCTTCTGTATATTAAAAAAAACAAGGGACTTCTCTTCATCAACTTCCAATGTTGAGTCCTGTAAATGTTTGAAGTGATCAATGTTGACGATGTCTTCCTGGATGTGGTCAATCTAAGTGAACAAAATGACACCATATAGAACCATGTCCCTACTATGGCAACGTACACATTATATTTTAGTGTGTAGGTAATTCTATTTAATGCATAGTAAAGCAGTTCTAGTATCAGCTACCTACAGTGCACCAACCAGTTTCTTGTCACTCCTTGATGGATCAAATACTAATTTTGCTGTAAATGTCTCTATCACAACCTGAATAAGTTGATCGATTCATACTTACAACTAAGCATAGTCGAAGTTCAAAAGATAAGCATAATATGCACAACATTACATTGTCACATAATCAATCCACCCGCTGTAAAGTGCTAATATCCTAACTTACTACACCATAGCAGTACACATCGCTGCGATCACTGAAATCTGAAGTCACTTCTGATGGATAATATCCTTCTGAGTGAGCAATGAAGGGGGAAGAAAGTTTTTCCATGTGATAGATTGGGAAGTTCTGTTGAGAAACCGAATTCAGACAGCTTGGCTGTCATTCCAGCATCAAGCAAAATATTTGCTCTGTCAGTTAAGTTAGCCAAAATAGGACATTTGAAATAAAGTTTTATTTATACTTAGACTCACGATTTTATGTCTTGATGTATCATAGGAGGCTTTGCACTGTGAAGATAGAGCATTCCCCTACAAGTATCCTTCAAAATATTTACCCTGCTTTCCCATGAAAGAGGGGTCTCGCTCTCCTGCAAGCATTAAAAGTATACTGACAGAATGTAGCATAGTGTTTTCCTTACCTTCGCTTTGTGTAGCCTGTCATATAAGCTCCCCCCTGGCATGTATTCATACACAAGTGATAGTGGCTTTGGGCAAAAACCACACAACTGGAGAATGTTGGGATGTCTAAAACTGGAATAGTAATCAACATATCACAATGGAATCCACTATTACATACCATAGACCACATGCACAGCAGGAGGCTACTCCCACTTAGCTTAGAAATGCCCTGCTAAAAGAATGTGCTAAACACTAATAAATGTGAAATCAAAATTGCTTCACAGGATGAAGAGTGGCTATAGAACCATGTCTCAATCTATAATATCTACAATTCTTGACTTAACACACACACACACACACAGACACACACAGACAGACAGACAGACAGACACAGACAGACAGACAGACAGACAGACAGACAGACACACAGACAGACACACAGACAGACACACACACACACACACACACACACACACACACACACACACACACACACACACACACACACACACACACACACACACACACACACACACACACAAGTTCAATTCTCCAGTTGAAAATGTCCAACTTTAATTAGTCCTTCACTGAACAGTACATAATTCTACACAGACTATGACAAACTTCCCAGCCCAAACATCTGCCACTATAACACAATCATTCACTGGTCAAATAATAATATATACCGTGTCAGTGCAGATACTTCAGACTGCATTTGAGCATTGGGGACTGACCTCGCCGGTGCTTGCTGTCCTTCCTATTACACACAATAGCACAATAGCAAAAATAATAATATAACACATTCACCTGGTAATCTCACCTGTGTCAATACTTTAATTGCCACATCTAAACAGTCCCTTACTCGGCCCTTGTGTACCCTCCTCTCCCAAGCAAATTATGCCTACAATACCCACCGGTGGATTTCGCAAGCTCTGCTGCTTCATACTCCATACATTTACCTAATAAAAAAAAATTACCCACAGGCAGTTGTAAATCAGGAAACACCAAACCGCACCACTTTTGATATCTGGTCCTGGTATTCTGCTCGACCATTGAAGTACATTAAAATTTCTCCCACTATCTTCTATACAACAACAAAAATATCAAGGCACATTTTTATCCATGCAATACAGCTACTCAACCTAGTCTGGCTGGCCGAACAGTAAAATCATCAGATTTAGATGAAGCCAACTGGCCACCACCAATCAACTCTAATCATTGGGAGTAAGAATCATTTCACATTTCTTACAATAGCCAACCTTACCCTCTACACCCAAGCTTGAAGTGTTCTCTGTGAATAAGTTAGTCATAAAACCTGTCAACAAGAATAAGAGTTAAGTCCATACCAGGAGAACTTGAAGATGAAGAATGAATTGGAATTGGGAAGTTGTGCTCCACAGGAGAGTCAAAATGACCGCTAAAGGAAGGATTAGCCTGATTGGCATGACTTGTGTGATGAGTTGAGCATTCAACAGAGTAAGAATGGGCTTTGGATGAGTGACTGGCAGATTCATCCTTTCTTGTAAGATATGCACTAGTATCTAACACAATGGTTAAGTTCAACTAAAAATATTCTTACAAAATGACATTACCAGAAGAATGAATTGGAATTGGGAAGTTGTGCTCCACAGGAGAGTCAAAATGACCGCTAAAGGAAGTATTAGTCTGATTGGCATGACTTGTGTGATGAGTTGAGCATTCAGCAGAGTAAGAATGGGCTTTGGATGAGTGACTGGCAGATTCATCATTTCTTGTAAGATATCCACTAGTATCTAACACAATGGTTAAGTTCAACTAAAAATATTCTTACAAAATGACATTACCATTATCTTTTTCAACTGGGGGATGCTAAATAAAAGAAAATAAGTGATGCAAACATAATTATCAGTAACAAGTAAGATCCAATTACCTCAACATAGCCAATTCCCAGTTTGGCTTCACTTTTCTTTATCCTCTTAAGGTAATTACCAAGTGTCCACTCATTATTACCAAGTATAACTGAACCAGACATAGTAAAGAGCATGAGAACCTGCTCATTAGAACTTTTTTCTATTTGGAATATTTCAATTCCACGTTCTATAAGTTTATCAGGCGAGTCAGACTCCTCAGCTATAACTTCAATTGATACACCATCTCTTATATACGATCCCAACCTTCCCCTTTTCATTTTACACATGCTTACCTAAACATACACAATACTTTCAACCTTAATTTCATGTACTGGTCACTAACTGGAATATGCTTCTTCATGGTTAGGGATTTTCTCATGGCACGGTCCTTTACTTTACGTTGTAAAGCTTTAGATCTGGCTAATAGTTCAGAAGCTGCAAGTAAAATAACTAGGTATTTACATTGCAACAGGTAGGGAGCCACATACATACACAACATACCTTGCAGGTGGCCATGCAACAAATAAGTCATCTAAACAGCTTTCAAGCAAATGTTGCTATTCTAACTAGCCTCATACATAGACAACCACTAGACTAGTAGAAATAGGCACTGCTGAACCCCAATATCATACTATCATCATTACAGTAACTAAAATTAATGAGGATTGTAGCTCCCAAGTAGCATAGCCTGGGTTATAAATGTAATAGGGCACAATGCAGGGGTGTATTCAGGGGGTAGCTGAGGGTGCTGGAGCACCTCCCTGGAGGTTGACAGTAACAATTAACCTATTCAGCTGAGGTGTCAAAAATAATAGAAACCACTAGCTGCAAACACCAAGTAGCTTGCTTCTAGTAGCTTTGTCAGCAAGCCACAAACACCCTAGCTAGTCTTGTAATGTATTCTTACTATTAGACGGCCTGAAATGCCACCAGATTGAATCAAAAATATAAAAATTTTCTGGGGGGGGGATGCACCCAGACCCCCCCTAGATGGTGCACTTCCTGCACTATGTGGTCAATTAATATTTTTATAATTTTTATTTAATTTTGCCAAATTTTTACTCCACCTTAGCAAATAGTTAATTATCTGTACCCATCTGCCCTTGAGTAGTGAAACAGATCAGAGTGGTAGGGCACCAAAGATTAGCTGGCGCAATTATGCGGTTATACCTCTCACGTAACTCTGGGCTATCTTGTAAAGCTGCCTCAATTTCCGCTGTAAATCTTCTGCTAATCTCCAACATTTTCCTTTTCTTTACTGGATTCATACTTACAAGCTTCTTCCCGCAAATCGTCAGAATCGGAGTCCTCCAAAACTGCGAGGAATTTCGAAATGAAGCCCACCCAATGGTTTGCCCCTTGAATTAATTTTTTTTTTTTTTGTAGTAATGGGGTGTGACTCACCTATGCACCATATAAAATCATGTATACTTAAAACATCACCCAAGAAAAATAAATAGCTAACAGTTCATTTGTCCAATGTCTCTGCTTCACCTTAGTCCACTTCCCTTTGGCTTATTCTTCTTCCCTTTTCTAACTTAAGGTCATTTCTTGATATTTTCTACTTACTCAATTATTTTTATAGCTAGCTATACACGCAGTTTTTGTCGTGATATACAAAGCTAGCTATAGCATAAAAATAACAGGTGGTGCCAATTGGCCCTATGGTTAGGTATGTAAAATAATGCCAATAGGACTGAATTTGTTTCCCTGTATAAGGGCTCAAATCTACTTTATACATTAAAAAACATTAAGCTAATCATTATAGTAAAAACCTCACCTTCATTATGTAGAGGCTGTTCTAGCATTAATTTATCAGCCTTATTTTAAAACAATTATTATAAATAGTCGTACTCTTCAACTTCACAACTATATCATAATCTACATTGTTAGCAGTCATGTACATCCTTAGAATTGTCTCGGGTACAAGAACATCCATAGAATAGCCAAATAGCTACAAAAACAAAAGTACAGTCTTACTGATATGCCCCAAATTAAACTACCTTCATATCATTAACACAAAACAGTTACAAGACCCTGGAAGATACTGCAAGATACTCCTTCCTAGTGAGATGAAGCCTAGAGCACTGATGTTGAAGTGCAGCTGTGGGAGTATTTCTGTAAAATCATAACTATCTTGATCGCTATTGACCAGCAATACCCCTTCTCTTGGGTGGTCCCTCCCTGTGAGCGCAGTGCCTCCAAGAATATATCTACAAGAGCAGCTGGTCATTCCATATTTAGTTAGTAATAAGTTTACCTTAGAAGATAGAATGTCTTCCAACACACTTTTCAAGTTATCTACCTGGTTATCTATCAAGGTCTGTAGCTGTCAACTCGCCGTTCTCTGTCATTTTTTGGGTAGTGACATGAACTTGCGCATGCGCACACATCTCGGAATTTCGTGTCGGAATTTCGTTTCGCATCGGAATTTCGCGTCGCACCGGAAAAGTGCCCTTCTCGGCTTCCATAGTAACAGCGCAGCATCTCTTCACCGTGCCATTGTCTGAGCCCGCATGTAACTCCGCCCAATTACCACACCTTCTGAATAACCTCTATTATTATTATTCACGGCTAAATTTCTAATAATAATATTAATTTTTATTATTGGTACTCATTAAATAGAGTGGCACCTTCAATAGAATTATGGTGTGTAGTAGCTAGCTATAGTGACATGGCCAGAGGAATTATTATTATGTTGCAGTCACAGGTACGAAACAAACATTAAAGGAAAGTTTTTTTTAAGTAAGATACCTGAAGGTTCATTTGGAGCAAAAAAAATATAACACTTGTTCAACAATTGACTACACATCTACGTATAACTAAGTATAACTACAATAGACTAAACTACACTAACTAACAATCTAGGAGAGTCTGTTTCAATCTTTGGAGGGTACACTTGGCTGTCAGCCATTAATCTTGTCATTCCATCCATTTTTAACGAAGAGAATGCTCCAGACCACCAGAGAAGTAAGCATTAAAAATCCAACAAAACAGAAAGCCTGCAATTTGTATAATAAATAAAAGTGACTATAATTATAACTAGTTAATTATAAAATCATTATAGTAATTGTTAAGGACCAGGAGGAAATATTATTTGCTGTTGCTAGTACTAAAATTATTCTATAGACATAGCTCAACCAGGATGAGAAAGACCACAAAATGGAGCAGACTGAGAATGCTAAATCTAAAGCAAGCAAGTTCTAACATGAATCATTCAAGTCCAATCATGTATAGCTAACCACAGAACAATAGCAATTTCAACTGAAAAGTAAACACATTTAGTACATAAGAAAAGAACACAAACAACATCCTACACAAAATGAATTAGTACAAACACAAACACAAAAAGTCCATATTGTCCATCCATAACAATATAATTGGTTTAGATACAGTAGATTTCTTTCACATAATAATTATTGGAAATCAGGTATAACTAATAGCTACGTACCAGAATTAGCTACTGGCCAGAATACTATAGTATATAGTAGCTATTGGTCCAAGAGCAGGATATGGTCTTTTAGGAGTAGTGTCTTCAAAACATCTTTATTTTTGACAGTAAGTATGTGTAGCTAATACTGATAACATTACTCACAGCACAACTAGCCAAGGAATTACGAATTGTTACGATTTCGCTTGGGACCGAGATGTTATTTCAAACACATCACTAGCAGTTATAGCAACAAAAATGCCTGAAATCAGATAACCAAGAGTCAAGATTATCTCCGAGACGATTGCCTATAAAACAAACCAAAGAAAGTTTTAAATAGGTAGCTATTATTATATCAGGTCATTGGCTAGTAAGAAAGTTTGTAATTTTTTTGTAATTATGCAAGCACATACTAATATAGTATAATACTTTAGCTAAACAAATTTCATAGATTTATTGTGGTACAAAAAAGGGCAGATCCAGAGGGGTCCAGGGAGTTAGGACCCAAATGTTAAAAATAGACAATTTTGTTCATGTTTTATTGCCTCTAAAGTTATTATAGCAAAGCTAAATTTTTGCTTCCACATGAAGCGCAGGAGGTGGTACATCCCTCTCCCTCACTGTGACCTTATAGTTGGTCTATCATACTTGGACTCTTACTGTGGATCTACCCTTGAAAAACTCACTCATTTCCTGCTACACTATCTTACTAGTGCTATTGCTAGCATCCAATGACTAGTAAAGTTTGGTTGGTAAGTACATAGCATTAACTTACAGTGATAAGAAATGTTTTGATTTTATTGTTGACGCGGCCAATGTTAAGGAACCTCAGTACAATTAGTAACACTTCCAGAACCATAGCCCAAATTGTAAAAAATATCACAGACCTAGTGCTGCTTTCCAACCTTCCAACACTAGTTCCACCTACAATATCAAAAGTTGTTCCCAGTGCAATTGAAGCACTTATAAAAGCTGAGAAGGATCCCAACTGTAATAATAATAATAATAATAATAATAATAATAATAATAATAATAATAATAGTTGTGGTACAAACACAGCTATTTTACTCTTATTGTGATAATCCTTTTCTATAATACAATATTAATAGTGTTAAGGTAATTACAACTGCTCAAAAATATGATATTTCTACTGTGAATATAGAAGAAATAAGATACATTGGAAGGAGTCATGATGGAGGTGCATGCTAAAATTATGTTAGAAGGAGTCTCACTTTTGAGGTTTGAAAATTTGACAGATCTTTAACTAACTATAAAATTAATAAATAATTTGTTGAAGGTTTTTGTAAGGTTTATGTACATAAATACAAGTTCACAATTTTGTGTTACTATATTTATTGTTAATTTCATATTTAAAAAAAATGCAAATCAAACTTTGCCATTTACATTAGTAGCTATTATAGGAGTTGCAAGCATACTGTCTCCTGGTTGCAGGCTGATGAGCTAGTTGATGTGCTAGCACTATCTGAAAATAAAATCTTACTCTAAATCTCTAAAAAGACTAGATACATAGTTAGCTAAACTAAAGAGGAGCTAAAATTTTCAAATCTTTCATAAATGTGGCAAGATTCCTCCACTAGATCCCTCTCATTGTCTTTTGTATTAATAATACAGTACAGGTATTCACATAGTTATGAATACATTTTGACCCTTTGTACTCAAATAAAAAATAATTATTGGAAACATGATCTTATGAGAAAGATTTTGCAGTAATAATATTAGCAGATTGTCAAAGATAAGGTGATATCATATTAGCTAGCTAAATAATAGTAGGAAGAAATGATAATAATATCTTATATTGCATACTATGTAGCTACAGGTAAAAAATAGCAGTGATATTGAAGGAGAAGGAGAACAATATTATAATATACAACATTATTTTTATGCATAGCTAGCTAATGAAAAAGATTGCCTTAAAATATATACAAGGCACTTGAAAATAATATTACAGTTATTGGAGTGTTGTATTCCAGAATGCAAAGATTTTTATGCTGATACTAGCTACTGCATTATGCGTATCTATAAGTTGTTGGGTTAAAATTACATCTGATTACATACCAGTACAAGCATTCTTAATATGATTTCAACTTTTCCTTCCTTAAAGCGGATGATAGACAATCCAGGCTTGGGACCTTGCTGTTCAGCATCTCCATTTGGTGTTGCATTCATAGTGATTCAATTGTAAAAGAGAGCTCAAATTTTACAATGAAGTTAATCCTGAATTATGATAACTGGAAAAGCTATCATTCTATATATATATATATAGCTACTTCCCCTTATTTGTTTACACAATCATAGTATTATTATTAACTGAAAGTAAATATCTTGGGATCTAGTAAGATGAGTTCATTGTGTTTAATTATTTAGGTACTGCTAACAAAAAATAACATCAGGACCACAGACATCTTTCATCTGTAGTTTAAAACAACATGAGCCCAGACTAGATGTCATTTGCCATAAAAGAGATTTTAGCTGCTGTTGGAGACCTTTACATGCACCTCTCTGACTTATATTTGCAGAGCATCGTTAGCTATACCTTTGCTAAACATTTTGCCAATTTATTGTAAGCACAGCCTCTGCTATCATCAATGAAATTTATGATGATAATTTGATTGCAATACAGTATTAAACAGTCCTCTATACCAGTAGCACCAGTTTCACCTTGTGGACATTACATGGTGGCTGTTTTTGTAGATTAAAGTGCTGATTTTCATAATTACTACTTGGTGGACACTCAGACGTCATTCAACTAATAGTAACTGCAGTTCATTGTATAAAATTATGAGGTCACAGGTCACAAGTCAACTTATTATTTATGTGGTCATGCCATGCATTGTTTTGTTCTGTTTCATTTTGTTTATCTTTGTTTTGTTTTGCTTTTGTCAATGTTTTGCTGGACACTTAGCTAATGGATGCTGGATCAAATTTTTGTTCATCTAGCAAAATACTAAAATAGTAACTTAGATATATATTATATGTTCTGGTAATCCAAAGTGCTTTTAATATCAGATCATTCCTCTAACTAAAACCATAGATAATAGCTACATAACTATAGCTTCAAGGGGAGGTAGCTGTTCGTCTAATGATACATTATCAATGAATAAAATTAGCCCAAGTGTAATGGAGCGCAGAATTCAGGGAAGGTTTTTATAATATTATTATCGATATCAGAATTCAGTGATAATTTAATGATGTGGCTGTGACTGGCAAATTTGAGTTCTGTCTCTATGATTATAAAAATGCTTCTTTTAAGCTATACTTTACAGATAGTGACTGAATAAGATTTGGTTAAACTGTCTCTCCAATAGCTAGCTACTTTCAGAAAATAAACAACCTGTCTGTTGATAATGGTTACAGCCAATAAGAATGTTTATGTGGGGTTAAATAATAATAGCTCTGGGGTTTAAAGTAATAAAGCTACCTCAGGTCCATTAAACCAAATCATGGATGAGACATTTGTTACCAAATTAACATATTCAGTGTAAGTCAAGACACCTTTAAAAATATGCATATCTCATGCCCATTAATAATTCATTTGTCAGCAAGTCATTTCCTAAGTGAACCAGTATTAACAGAGAAATAAATATAGCTGAATCAAATTGAAGGCATCTTATATACATTGATAAACATTGTACTACCTTATATTCGATTGCTAGTTTGTTGAAACCAAAAATATAATATAACTAATATAGTAATAACTACCCATTTCCTCATAGCTACTATCAATAATTTTGATAAGTCTATATAGTTTGTCAGTAACAAACATACGTATATATATTTTTTGTACTTTCAGTATATATATATATATGTTTTGTATTTTCAGTATCATAAACTTTGATAAATTATGTAGCATTTTTATTGGTATTGAGTGTAATTTGTGCCAAAATATAGTGACACAGAGATACTTAAAATCACAACTGTTAAATTTTAATATTATTATAGCACTGATTTGATATAAAATTAAAATGTGTTATAATAGTACTGATAGGGGCTAATATCATGGTACTGATATGATTTATACAAGTGTTATATCAGTGGTGGCTAGAACTCAGGACTTGCACAAGAATTAGAGAGTAATAATTGGTACAAGAAGCAGAACCTTTTTAGGAAGGGCTAGAACAGAATTTTGTGGGCTCTATACAACTGCAGTCAGTAGGATCACATTGCTGCTTCACACAAAGAAAACAGTAACTCATTGATTTATAATATACAATACTTCTGCTACATAATAATAACATAAATAACACACAACTGACTAATATATGAACTAATGAACTTTTGGCTACTCTATAACCAAACTACATGGCTAATAGCTAACAAAATATACTTCTTGCATCTACTAATGTCCAGCTGTCAGGAATCATTCCTCTTATTATATAATGAAGGTAACTTCCCAGTAGGCCAGATACAAAAATGAGAAAATTTCAGCAAAACAGAAAGCCTGCATTATAACATAGCTATTATTACAATACTAAGCAACTGGTGTCACAGAATAATGTATTGATCTGAGCAGAACATATGTTGCTATAATAGCTTTCGAAAGGAACAAATTTGTTAGCAGATCCTATCTTTTTCTGTGGATGCTAGTGATCTTCTTCGGCAGCATCACCAAAGCAGCTCTTAATAGTAAGGTTACAGCAACTACTACTGTTATGAGATCATTTTGCTGAACTGCTCAAACATGCCTATTGCTAGCCAATTATTAAGTATGATAATACATCCAAGGCTCAGGGGCAGGTTGAGGATTTTCAGCTCTACGTAGCTAATTGATATATGTAGGTTTAGCTACATGAATTTTTCATCATCAACACAGTGCTTAAAGATTATGTTAATGTCAATAAAGGAAATTGGAGTCACAGGGGAGATGGAAGCTAGATTCACCTGGTTCAGAAATAGTTATGCTGATAACATGTATTGTGTCTTATTAGCTATTTGGTGTGAAACAAGTCAGAAATATTTTTGTCATGGGGGAAGGGGACTCAAACAAACTCCCTTGAACCATCCCCAGGATTAATTTTACCGAGGATATAATAATATAACCCTAGAATGGATCTTCTGGGGGATTGATTGTATTAATAATACAGCTAACATTAGCAACACATTTATTCTACTCAAATGATAGTAACGTCTTTCATTTGCCAAATTATGATTATTGACTCACAGTACAAATGATCATGAAAGTACTTGTAAGTGTGGAACCTCCAGACCAATCACTAATAGATGCAACAATAGCTATGCCTCCACCCACATGACCAAGAGCCAATAGTGACTCAATGAGTATCATCTAATAAAAAGAACAAAAGTTTATTAGTTAAACAAGTCTTCATTTATAGCTACCATTTATTTTATAGAGTACATAGCAAGAAAGTAGCTAAAAGCAAATAATTTATATTACATAAAGATTGTTTCAACTAGCTTAAAATATTCATTGTACCAAATTTTCCTTCCAAGTACAAAACAAAACAGTTTGAATAAAACAGAACTTTAGGCACACAATATTACCATTACTGAAGACCAAATGGGAGTTGAGACAAGCTATTAGCAAAGGAATTATACTATATCCAAATTATATATATCTTGTAACCAGGAGAGGGCATGCATGCAACTCCTATAGCACTAATGTAAACAGCAAAATTCAGATTTCAGTTATAGGTTAGTATAATTACTTGTTTTCATCATTTTGCTGTCTATAGCTACTATCCTAAGAGTTACATGCCCTCTTACTGCTCGAGGCAGCATATAGCTAAATTAGTAGCTGTCCATATAATAATCACTGTGCATATGTAATATAAACATTACACTATCAATAATTGTCATGTTTTTGCCAGAATCCCATAGTAAAAGCAGCTACATAGTTGTCACTCAGTTAATAACTCACAATGATAAAAAATGTTTTGATATAGTTGTTGATGCAGTTAATTTTGATGAGCCTCAGAAAAATAAGCAATGCTTCCAGAATTAAAGTCACAACAGTGACGAAAAATAGATATATTGCAATGTTTCTCAACTGGACGGGTGAACTCAATTCTTGTCCTTTATTGGCATCATGTAGTGCAATTGCAGCACTTACGAGTACTGTAAATGACACCACCTGCAACAACAATAACAACAATAGCAACATTTTTGTATATGAAAACAAAACAAGCCCTCTTACTGGTGATAGATTTATTAATAGACTAGTGTTAATTGAAATCTGTATTGTGTGTGTGTGTGTGTAGCTCTACTTATTAGTCAAGACAATACATGAACTCATTTTCCATGTTCTATAGCTATAAATCCAGTCTCCAATTCTTGCTTAACTATAAATAAGGAACATGAAGCAAAATTAATACTTAATTTTTAGAAAACATTCCCCATTAGTATTGTAATAACAGGATGGGAGAGATTTTTAAACTTTCATTTTGGAGTATAAAAACTTTATAAGCTATTCATTACTGCTTATGCATTTCATTACCATAACTTCATCAGTCAACCAACTATGTAATGTTAATTAGTCTTGCTAGAATGTCTTTAGAGGCAATAATATTTTTGAGATTATGATATCATTCATAATTTATAATCAGGGGCCCTGACTCTCCGCCCTCTCCTGGATCTGCCCCTGCTCTGAAATAAGGACAACCTCTGTACAAAGGACAATTAAAATTAGTAATAATATGTACCATCTGGTCCACATTAACCTACGAGATATGGACAGCCTCCCTATAAAGGGAAGTAAAACTGATCCCAATGTGTCCTTTATTCAGAGGTTCTACTTTATAATAGACTATCATTATAATAATGTCACTAAATAAATAAATAAATAGACAAACAAACAAACAATAAATAAATAAGTAAATAAATATATAAATAATAAATAAAACAAACTTCTATCATGTACAGCAAATATGATAACTGAAAGAAGTAGGCACATGCTTCAGGGCTGCCAAAAACTCAGATTTTATACAAGTATTTGTATTTTTTTAATACTGTACAATATCTTTGGAAGTATCTTAAAAATCTTTGTACATTAGCTTGCTAGCTTAGCTATATATCACATTCTCAGTGCTGCCAAATTCTTGGATTTAATGTTTGCCTTGGATTTGATCAATAATAATTTGGATTTTCACCTAACCCTAGCCCTAGCACAAAAACAGTCTTAAAATTTCTACACTTGATGCATTTTTAAGTGTTCAACTCTAAAGTGCTATGATTTAAACCAAACCAAACACTGATCTTAGCTAGCTATAAAGGTGTCATGTTCTCATTACATTTTTTGATAAAAATTGTGCTTCGATTTCTTTGGATTTTTTGGTTCAGAAAAATTTGGATAACTTCTTGGATATTATTTTGGCAGCACTGATGCTTACAACATTCATTGCTAGTATCAACACTTCAAGTCAGTTAATTAAGTAAAAGCCTTATAAGAAGAAAGAACAACTTTGTGTCTAATTAGCTGCAATGTATAAAAATTCACATCTGTATGTACACTTTCACAATTTCTTTTTACATGCTTATAATAAGTGTTAACACTAAAGCTACACAGAGTTTAGTACTTACAATAATATTTATCTTTACTTTTGAATTTGACAAAATTTCTAGTTAATATGTCAAGAGTCCACAAGACCATGCAGTAACTCACTTTGGTGCTATACCTCCTCCCCCCAACACACACACACACAATTCAACAAGTTACCAAGATCCACCCACCTTAAGACAATGCACTCATATATTTACCTTCACACAGAACTAGCTTAGCGTATACACCCAATATTAATTGGTGTATGTGTATTACATCCATAGAGCCTTTTTTATGAGGGTAGAAAACTAGGTTATGAAAATGTGGACATCAAGCAGCTTATTCAATACTTGTGGAAATTATGGTTGATGTCCACATTCTTACCAGCCTAATATAAAGCTATAGGGATGTAATACATAGCTATACATACCGTCTTTATTCTAATAAAACACATGATCCAATCTAGCGGAAGAAATTCTTGGAATTAATTAATGGATCTAATTGATAGTAAGTGTTAGCTGTTAGTTTTGGGCATGAATCTAATTTAACATAATTATTCCAGGAACTTGTAATACTTGTTTGTGTGCACTGTGTGGCCCAAGGCCCATCCCAGGTATCATATCCCAGGAACAAGGTTTTTTTCTAGGAACCAACTCCCATACTACGTATTATCCAATCTACCTGCAAGAAATTCAGTTCCTG
This sequence comes from Diacarnus erythraeanus, assembly GCA_964016965.1. Classification (NCBI taxonomy): domain Eukaryota; kingdom Metazoa; phylum Porifera; class Demospongiae; order Poecilosclerida; family Podospongiidae; genus Diacarnus; species Diacarnus erythraeanus. The sequence continues at coordinate 2,940,388 of OZ024680.1, forward strand.
GAATTTTTCAATGAATCTAATTAACCGCAAGCAGGTTGTAATTATTTATTTGCCATGCGTTGTATTAGAATAAAGACAGTACCTAATATTAAAGGTGGGTAGGGTGTACACATAGTGAGTTATGATGCATGCAGTTTGATACAATATATTAGTCATTTTTGAACTTAGCTATTAAAGTTTTTTTTATCCAACAATGATACCCACCTATAGTTAGACAAGTGCTATATAGTCTTCAGTAAACATGAAATAAAATTCACAGAGGAATAGCTAGTTCAGCTTGGCCACACTTACCCTCTGAAATTTGGTTCAATTACCAAAATGTAATTTTCACAGGGAGCTTTCTAATGGTTTATTCAGGTCCCACCTAAATCCAAAAGTGACCTTGGTAGCAAATTATTCAAACTGACTCAAAGTGTATAGATACTTAATACACACAATTTTGCTACCTAACTTCCTCCATCTAACAATTAGCTATAAGGGAGTAATACACACATACCAAATATTAGATGAATAGGGTATACACACTTTGAATTATTATGATTATTGGCAGTTTGAAAAAAAAATTGTTTTTAAGTCTTTTTTTTTTTGACTTAGGGGGACCTGAATAATATACATAGAAAGCTCTTTAAGAGAGGTGATTTTTTTAAGTTTCTGGGGCTGAGCTAGCCCACCATGAATTAATTTTCACAGCCCATGATGGGCTCCTTCATATTCAGATTACATCATTCAGATTGCATCATTGTCAATTGTATTATTGCTATGGGCTAGGGCTATATAGATACAACAGTAGTACACAATTGACAATGATTTAATCTGTTTTTATCAGCTGATTGCATGCATGGATATTAAAGTGTAAGTACTTACCAGTACAGATGTTCTTAGTCCAATTTCTCTAGCCAATCCACACTTAGAACCTTGCTGTTCAGCATCTCCTGCATTTCCTCGTGGTGTTGCAGCCATACTATTTCAGCTGTAAAAGAGAGTGTAAAGAGATCTCACGTTTTACAATGAAGTTAATTGGTAATCTTGTAATGTTGTAACCAGTAGAACCATAACTGGCCACATCACATCCTGTTTATAGTTAAACTATAAACTATAAAGGTTACTATAGTAAACTATTCCAGCCATACTTATTAGTTTATCTATCATGCTGGTAAATAATACTAGATGCCTAACTTGATGCTTGCATTCCCTAGGCATCCTACAAGTAACTCCATGATTGATGATCAAATGTCTTATGGTATGCTATTATGTGGCTTACCTACAACTCAGAATATGGCAATTATGTTAGAAATAGCAGAGCAGAGATTTTTTCTTGCTTACATAACTAATTAGTTAGTAATAAACTGTATCCTTATTTTAAAAAAATGTTAGAGGAAATGAAGGAACTACAACTTCCCTCTAATAAGGTTGTGGAGTAATAATGGAGTTGTACTTGACTTGTATGACACTACTTCTCTGTGGTATTGTCCAATATCAAGTACATTTCATACCCCTACATACCCTGTTGAGTGAGACGCAGTAGTGGAACTTTTGGGTAGTACGTACAACCAATAATGAATAGTGAAGTTACTATACTCCAAAACAAAACTCTACCTTCTCACCATTTTTAGATTCCATTATCCTGCCATAATTTTCTCATATTTAGGACACTATAATAAATTATTAGCAAAATATGTATAATGAAGCAGGCTGTAATAATTATGACTACTTCAGGGGGGTTACTTAATAAGTGAAGCTGTATAAATGGCAGATCCACAAGCTTTTGGTAAATATCTCTTCAAGCAGCATAGTCCAGGATAACAAACATATCGTGCATTTTCATGTAAAAGCACCAAAATTGGTACAGACATAGATTAATATGTAATGAATATTTTTGGATATGGAGGCGCTTGCAAGTGCACCCACAATTACCATAGCAACTACTTCAAAATGGCCACCATGCTAGCCTTGCATATTTGATTCAAACTTGCTCATTTAGCTGGAATGGATTCCCAGTTTAAGATTCAAGCAAAAAGTAATTCCTCTTGTAGTCAAGCTGCAAAAGGAAAAGTTGTTCAAGTGGAGTCAAAGCAGCTGGCTAGCAGGTTTGGAGGATTCATGGGCTAATTAATGTAAGTAAGGTTAATTTAGGTTGCCACTATAGGCTGGATAATCAGAGCAGCCTGATAAATGAGGCCCTGCCATGATATGCAAGGGTCTACTGTACTTGATGAAATATTTAGCTATAGACTTAGCATTAGGTGATGTTGTCCCATATTTCATGGTTGATATTAATGAAAATGTGCCGTGTGCAAAAATAAGGGTATTGAGACTAAAAATAGTGTCAACTTCTTTGATGAATATCCAAATCTACAGGAGTTTTATCAGATGTCTCCACTTCTGAAATTGATTGTCTTATAACAGGGGAGTAGGAACAGGGGGGGCAGAGGGGGCAGTCGACCCCCCAATATTTCTAAAGGGGGGCAAATGTGCCTTTGCCTCCACCCCCCCAATATTTTGCTTCTTTACAGTAGTAATATAGCAGAGTTGCAAAATCAAAACATAGTGATGTTAGTGTAGGGCAAGGATTACTCCACTCTTTCCAGAAATATCATGCAGTTGAATGACCTGCCTATGTCTATTGATCTTAGAAGTTTGATGGAATTGAAGCCACTCTTCTGGAGCATAAGGCTAAGTGGCACAAATCCTGCCACACAAAATTCAATGTTACTCAGTTGCATTGAGCAGAAAAAACTGAAGAGGACACTGCCTCCTAAGAAGTATATTTGCAGAAGTATATCAATCAAACAGCTGTGTTAGGAAATGTGCTCATATCTTCAAGATGAATGGCTGCTAGCCAAATTAAGTACTGATTGCTCAAGAGGCTAAGTATTATTCTCATTGTCTAGCTAGTTTCTATTTTCAACCAAGCTGCATCATTGATAAATGAAGTTGAAACAGGCAACCATAATGAAATCAGTCATGGCATTGCTCTGGCTGAGTTGGTGGCATGCATTGAAGATTTGAAAGTGTTGCCCCAGTCTTCAAGCTTTCTGATATAATCAAACATTATTCTCGACTTCATCAGCTTGGAGTGAAAGAAGTCCAACCCCACAGTAGCTACTAGGTTAAATTCTTGCCTAATTGTCTAACCTTCAAGCTCATAAAGAAGGGTGCAAAATACTTCTTACATTTGATGAAGATGTGAGGCCTGCTCTTCGCAAAGCATGTGATGATGAGGCTGTTTGTCTAGCAAAGGCACCAAAAATTGTGAGGAAGTGAACTTGAAGCCAGTTTTACAAGCTCCTCTGATAAGGACTGTCATATCAAATCAGTCCCCCAGTCACTGTTGGCATTGATACTCAATGACCCCAATATCATGTCACAAGAACCTGATCATTAGTATGGTGGGAAAAGATTGCGAGTTCATCAATATGTGTATCACTAGCTACTTGTCTAGTAAATCTTTCTAGCACTGATATAATAATTATGTTCAGCAGCTATACACTTGCATGAGTCCAGCAGATAAAGCTAGGAAAGTTGTTGAAGTCACTTCCTCATAGGTCTTCCATGTATCCCATGCAAGCATTTATTCACAGCATACATTTCAGCAAAATTATTTTTGCGTTTTAATTTTTGGCAATACAAAATATATTGAGCGCGAAAATATATTTTTTTGCGAAAACCGTTAGTTAGCTGAAAAAGTGCATCAACTTATTTACTGAATAACTAGAGCTACAGGAGTTTTCACAAATGCCTCCATATCTGAAATTAGTTACCCTATATTGGTATACATCTCTCAATTTTGGTGCTTTTACGTAAAAATGCACGATTGTTGCACTAATCTGCTTAACTAAAAGGGAACTCCTTTAGTTAGAGAAGAACAGTCCAGCTGGGTTTTTCTGAGCTATTATGGCTAGTCTTAGAATTATGCATTTTGGTGTAGCTCCTATCATGTTTTGATTATTTCAATCACATGACTACCAGAGTTTCCATAATTATGTTATTGGTTATTATTATACAAAATTTTACTTCTTCCCAACTAATTGTCTATTGTAGTGATGTAACAATGATTATATCAGATATTCCAGGAAGTAGAAACTGAAGACCACATAATCCATGAATAGCAACTGGAGAAAGAACTTTTGATAAGAGAATAAGAGGATCTTTTCTGACCTAATAACTCACAACTAAACTGTAAATCTAATCCTATTACGTATATAAACCAGCTTTTACACCATTCCCAGCTTCCACTAAAATATATACTGGTATAACTGATTCATGCAAAAATTTGTGCCCCATTAACCTAGGGAGCAGTGGTAGCTAAGAACATTCCACCAATGACTAAAATTCATCAACCACAGTCCAGCCCAACCCTGACCACTAGTATCATAATATTATTCATAACATTATTTGAGACACCTGCCTCCAAACAGCCACAACTTTATTAGTATTCATAGCTCAAATCAACCATTTACCTGACCATTTACCTGACCACATCACTATAAACCATATTACCATCTATAATAATAATAGTTGACCACATACTATATATGAAGCTGTGGACAGCTTAGCCTGAATTAATAATCACCTGATATTTGTGTTACACGAAACCAATTAGCAGATAAGGGGATTTGCTCTGTGAACAAAATAACAACAGGATTGTCTCATAACTTTTAAAGGCTGAAGCTAGCTTGTTTGCCATTACTAGCTACCAACTTTTGAATATAGCTATATAAACACCCATGTCATCCAATATTCATTAGCACACTATATGTATATACATATATCCACAGCTGAAATAACTGTGCAGTCAGTGGGTTTGATTATTGTGAAAGGTCACCATGTTTATAGGATTGGTACACTGGGGACACATTCTACCATGAAACAACTCTGTGGCAGTCAAATAAGGTATATTTTCCAAATTAGTTTCTTTATACCGGGTATTGTATCTATCAGTTCATGTTCTTGGTATAGCTAATAATATTTCTGTTCTTTCTTAATCTCCAGTATATCTTGATACACTCTTATGACAATACTATGGAACACTGTCCAAGATGATAAGGGAGTTGTCACTCTAACTGAAATTTTGTATTTAATCTTCAATGACTAAATCATCTAGCTATAGTCAGCCATATGTTGTATAAATAGCCCTATGCAAGGACTCAAGAGTAATACTATTGAAGGGACGGCTAAATGTTGACATTCTTTCCATAGTAGATTATCATGATAGCATGATAGTTATGTCTATTTAGCCATACAGACATTAGCTACAGATAGTAGCTTTCTTTATGTTTTAAAAATAATATTTTTATTAGATATGTTTGCAATGATACCATATGCTGTGGACAAATTATATATACAACAAGCCTTTAGAAAAAACTCTTTCTCTCTTTCAGAATACTATATTATGCCAGCCACTGGAAGATGATAAGGGCTAGCCATATATCTGGAGGATCACACAAACAAAAGAAACAGTAGATGCTTTAATAGCAACTTCTGTGGCTAAATTGGATGGTTACTTCCTAAATGAGCCATAAGAATTGGAAATATAATCTTGTGTGTTGATACTTCAGCAATTTTAAGGATGTGTGCATGATATTGCAATAAAGTTCATCAGAACAGGATTTTGGCATGAAAATTTCCATAGCTAACCTTCTTGGAGGTCTAGCTTGGCCACACTTATCCCTAGAGGTTCAAGTACCATAATGTAGCTCTCTCAAAGTCAAAAAGGTTTCTAATATAGTGGGGATGGGGGGTGAGTGGGGGAGGAGGTTGGTGGTTGCAACTGTCCCTTTTGCCCAACCCCTTCCCTCCCTTGGCTAATGCTTATTACTTCTGCTTAATAACTCAGTTTTGTAAAGCAGTAATGAATTATAATAATTACTCTATATAGCTAATGCTTCCACACTGTGTGCTTGAGAAGGCCCATCTTAGCTGTCATGGCCTTTGGCCAGAGATACAACTCCCCTTTTACAAATTCCTGGATTGGTCTATTCAGGTAATGGAGCTTACTTAAAAACTTGATTCATGTAACTCTTAATCCATGGTACCTCAAATTCTATCTACCATATTTACATCCCTAGAGCTGTTAGATGAAAGAAGTAAAATTGAATTAAGTATGTTATGATTATAATATTGAGCCACAAGTGATAGCTAAGCTGATTTTGCTGACAGTGCATTAGATAAATAGAGTGTACACACTTTGAGCTATGATTGTTGGCAGTAAAATACTTTTGCTATATATTAATTGGTCACTTTTATACTTAGGGAGATTTGAATAGACCATTAGAAACCGCTAAAGTTTATGGTGGCCAAGCTAGTTTGCTCTGAAATAATTTTTGAGTGGTTATTTTTTTGTGCCAAGGATATGTAGGAATCTTCTCCTTTGAGGAATGGTAAGCAGTTGATATGCAAAATTAATTAATACTATGTAGATCCCAGTAGCCAAATTTTGGATATACAAAAAAAAATCATAATTATAGCTATACAGATAAATTTATTTTCTGAATACATACCTAAATAAAGTACAAGGAATTTAGCCCTGAACTAATATCAGAGTATAACACTATAACATCTGCTTCTATCTTTGATCTATTTGTAATTCTTATTAAAAAATAATTGTCTAGTTAGCTAATGGCCATTAGGTTCTTTCAGTCTCCAGATGTCTCCCAGATCTTCATTGGCCAATCAGCAAACTTCCACACTCATATTCATACTGCACCTGCTTAGCTATGTATAATAGCATTTTTCCATTCTTATCACAGCCCCCTTCCACAGACAGATAGTCTCTCATCAGGCCAGCCCCCTTTTGTGAAGGATCTGACATATCCTTGAATGATAGCATTAAAGTTGTCAATTTGATGGCTATATATTTTGGCAACTTTCTAACCAATTTCTCAGCTACAAAAAAATTATCACCAGATAGAATGATGTGTAGGGAGATGGAAGGGCTTTGCTTTGGATCTTCACTATTCATTATTGTCTGTACTTAGCTACCATTACCAGAAGTTCAATTATACTGACCATCCTACTCAACAGCTTATGTAAGAGAGAGGAAAGGGCTGTGTTGTGCAAGTGCACCAGCTATATTACAGCTAGCTATAGTCAATTCCACTTAATTAACATCCACTCATACTAGTTCAAATGTCCACCCTGTATTAAGACACATCCTATTATTAATGTCTGTGGTTAAATCGAGGTTCACGGGAGGGCGGGGTCCCGGGACGAGATTCATTTGCCTATGGCTACGATCAACATTAATGGAAGAATGAACAGGCTATCGCCCGATGATATAGCTTACGAATACCTCTGCCGCCTGGAAGAAGCCAAGAAGTAAGGAATAAAGCCAAAGGAGCCGGGATACTGGCTAGCTGATGTATAGATAGCTAGCTAGTGTTAGCTACATAGTTATATGTAGCCATGGGGAACTAGCCTTAGCTTGTTATGTATTGTTTAGCTACAAGTTGAGTGTAGCCACGATGTCTAATGTGATGTACGTAGCTACAGTATCGTAGCTAAGCAGGACCTAGTTTGCATGGGATAGCTGCTATACCCTAAAACTTAACCTTTTTTACCTAATGAACCAGCTTCTCTGTAACAGTAATATAGCTACAGAAAAGATTACTTGATGAACCTGTTTCTCTGTATAATATGACTCCTATGACTCCTCCAGTAGCTTTATTGTATTATGCTTAGATATAAGTACACCACATGAATGAAAGTTGATCATTGAGCTAAAAATTATCACAATATACTTGCATAGATGGATGGAATTTGTATTACAAGAGGAGCTACCACCTGCAATTGAACTGGAGGATGCCCTACAGAATGGTGTCTATCTTTGTAAACTTGGCATGGTTCTATTGCCAGATGGTGATATGTGGAAGAGAGTATATGACATTGATCAATCAAAATTCAAGGTGTGATATAAGATTGGACATCAGAGTATTATTATACAGAATTCCTCCTGACCAAGGGACTGTGAAGTAGCTTATATACCTTGGGACACTAAGACTGATACAAAAACAATCTCACTGATATACTCATAACTCATAACTTACTCCATAATTATTATCTAGATTCCACTGTTTTAATGTGGCCTAATAGTGAAGTCTCACTTTATTTTCAAATTCTACCCTAGGTGAACTTCACAAATTTAGTAGTCATTCTGTATATCTCAGATTATACTCTTCACATTATGATGGGTCGTCACTAGTGTGAACCTGGCCTTATAATAATATTATTATGATGATGAAAGACCTTTTACATAGTGCATAAATAAATTCATACATTGTGGTGTTGTTATTAGTCAAATCTGATAAGTTAGATATGGTTTAGGCATAACCTTGTATAGCATTGTAGGAATCTTAATGTTGTATACACAGCACACATAGTGAAACGTATCAAGTTTCAAATGATTGATTTTTTGGTCCATTATAGACTGAGGTAACCTCTCCTTGTATTCTGTGTGTGGAAGTAATTTTAAAAGAGTTTGTAAATAGTTATCTACCAGAATATTCAAATTAGGACAGCAGAAACCACTGCAACATTAATTATGGCAGCTCCTTACATGCAGCATAGATAAGCTTTTCATATTAAACTGTTACATGAAGTCTATTTCCCTACTTCTTACTACAAACATTGGCTATCTGAAGGGGGAAGCCTTTTAACCACATAGTGTACAGGTGCACTATGTTATACAAGCATCCTAAGTTCACTATACAGTGTCAGTATTTCAATGTGTTAATGAGCTTTTATTCTCAGTTGGTCTACATAGAGATCATACCTCAAGTATAGGGTGCAATCATTACAACCACACTGGTGGGGTGATTACACCTTTGTGGAGGTATTATTAAATCCTTACAACCATACAAAGACAGCCCTCGTCTTACCAAATTATAATTCCTTTTTTTAGTATTGACCCCAGGTTAACCTGATGGAAACTGTGGTGGAAATGGTTTCAGACTACATCAAAGCTTATAGAAATTGATGACTTATGTTCCACCAGGAGCATACTAATATTTAGATTCTACCTTAACTGATGTCTTATCTGTAACTAACACTACTTCATTAATGTATACAAAACTCACCAACCATATCTATAGCTTGATTACAATAATATATAAAATAATAGTAAATAGTGTCACATGATATGATGGATGGAACACAAACACATGCACACCTACACATACACATGTATGCCCACCTACACACACACACCTACACACACACACCTACACACACACCTACACACACACCTACACACACATCTACACACATGCACATACACACACATGCACGCACGCACACACACACATGCATGAATGCATACCTGCAAACACACACATACACACAGCTAATGCTGTCAAAAATTATTATAGCTCTCTCTATTGTAAGCTCTGAGAGAACACTGATTCTTCAAAGATATTCACTGAAACTTGAAGTAGCAACTTAGCATGCTCAGAGCTATATAATAACCACATGTGGTATACTCAATCACATAGGGTCAAGATTAATTCTGTACTGGTTTGTCAACTTATTATGTTTTGGAATAAGCATGAGAGAACCTGAACAGGGTATTAGAAAGCTCTTTGAGAGATTTAAGTTTCTGGGGGTAAGTGTTGCTGAGCTAGCCCTCTGAGAAGATTAAATATTTTATATCCTTGTCAAGAAAGTTCGTTATTACTAGCTCAATCTAGTGATTAGGCTACCTTTTGCTAAATTAATACTCTGTGACCTTATACTTAGTAATTCGTATTTATTTATTTATTTTATTTCTACAGATTAAGGGTCTTGATTATCGATACACAGATAATATCAACTTTTGGCTCAACTCATTAAGCAAGCTAGGACTACCAAAGGTAAATAATATCACATTTAAAGACACTCTAAAAATGATGACAACTTCCATGCATGTAAGGGACAAAAGCATCTCTTAATAATGACCTCCAATAAAAAACTGTGTATGCATTAATCAATATTTTGTTTAAAAACATTGTCTAAAATCATCCCTTCTTTGAGTAGTGCACAAACCAGAAGTTGCCTATGTATTCATGAATAAACAAACTGACTGGAAATTACACTGAAACCAACCAGTTGCTAACAACTACTATTGTTAATACCTTGCTTTGTAAAACACCAGTAACCTTATAGATAGATGTTTAGTCCTTCTTCTAGCCTCGTTTAGTTTGTCATCTCATTGGTTCCGAATTTAATTTCATACTCTGCTGGATTATCCTGTCATAGCTATTATATAGTCATGATTATTATTAGATCCAGAGTGGGAGAGGGACCATCATAAAAATTATGATCATCTAGATTTAGATTGTGGTGCTACTAGTGCTTTCATCCACCACCATCTGACTTTCTATTATACTCAATAATGATAACCAGTGTACTATTATAAATTCATAATAGAGACCCAATACAGGAAGCCATCTCTTATTTGTACATAAAAAACCCCTCTATCATTAATACTGTTCTATCTTATGTGAAATCCTCAAATCATAAACTTTATCCTTATGTACTGTGAAACTTTATTAGCCATGAAACTTTATTGGTGCCAGCTTACTTCTTCAAAATCAGCCTATGACATGTTTAAGGATCAGTTTACATTATGGAGTTTCAAAAACTTATTTGTCCAATGTCAAAGACCTGAACCTAATTATAAAGATGGAGGAGGCACTTATGAGTCAGACAACCCCACTCCCTCCCAACACACACACAATACACACACACACATGCACACACACATGCACACACACAACACACAATGCACACACACAACACACAATGCACACACACAACACACAACACACACACACACACATGCATGCAAACACACACACACACACACACACACACTTGTAATTTCAATAACTTTAAAAGTGCCAGATCACTCACTACCTCTTACAAATTGATGAGCAAGCAAAGGCAAAGAAGCTCTAGCCCTAGGTAACTGCCTGGTCTGCCGACCTATTTCACAGCCCCTGCATTATATGTAATGCTGTGATAGGGTGAGATGTTACTGGTTTAAAGGCATTGTTAGTATGAAAATACCCTTTTCCTAAAACTTATCTTTCTGGGTAAGCCTATACCTTTCTTTACTTACTTCTTGGTACAAATTTTTATAACCAGAGGTAAGGGTCTAAATATCTATTAGAGAGCTGTAATGAATTCCTAGGGAGAAAGTTAAAGGACTTACATATTCCACTTGAGAACTTCCATTTAGATCACACTTCTCTTATATTGGACACATTATTGCCAAGTGTCCTGCCTTCCCAGCTACATCCCTCCTTTAAAATAAAAGAACCTAGAGGTCCTAAAGTACAAAACATCCATACTTCAGTGTGGATTTCATAAGAAGTTCCACTGTACTATTATAACTTTTGCACCAGGATAGCAAAAATCTTCCTGGAGTAAATTCTGCTCTACGTTAAATTTTCCATTTCTGTTGTTTTTTATTTTGGAGGTTTATTTTTTAACTCTAAGTAGCCACCCACAGTAGTGCCTATGGTGGACTGTTTATGAACTGCTGGGAAATGTATTTAGTTGGCTCTTTTGAGACGTAGCTAACTAGTGATCTACAATTATAGGCTATAATTTTTTAAAAGGTGCTAGGTTTCAGGTGTAATGATATACTTTGGTGAGTGGCCTATGTTGTAATGCCTGAATACTATGGTTTACATATTTGGACTAATGTACTCTGTTATCCATATGGAGAGGTTTTGAGGTTAGTTTGTACTGAACTCAGAGCCCTTTATCACATGTTAGGTCATTTGTGCTTCATTTAATATGTCCTTATTGGAGCCTCAAGGGTTCTAACAGGCTTAGAGAAATGAACAATATACCAATGTAATGTTGAAGTATTACCCTTGAGACCTTGAGCAGCTGGTCAATTCTTTTCTTGACAGGGGTAGTTAATACTTTTTTCCTAGTGGTTGTCTGTGAACATGTGGGACGGATCATTACTGAGCTGTGTTTGGTACTGACTAAATTGTTAGTTATAAAGGGTAGATACTTACGTACTGTAGTAGGTGGGTTAAGAGGGGTGGTTGACGAGGTATAGTTTACTAGGAGTGGGTGCCTTGCACACTTAATAGCAGTTCCCATTTTGGTGATTGCCACATTAAGCAGAGAACCTCTGATGATATGCAGTAAGTCTCCCTATATATGGTGGAACCTCTGACTTTTTGAAATGCTATACAATAGACATGCAAGAAGGCACTGATAAATTTCCAATAGGAACTTAGCTGACACCTCTAAATTCTAAGCAACACATTTTCAGCTAAGCATAATAGTCTACACAGTGTAATTTCACCTCCATTAATGAACGAGAAGCCAACACCATGCCACCGACCTTCCCCCCTCTCCCATGGAGATTTTCTATCTGTCCTTCATCCTATCAGTACAGACTTTTGGTCCACAGGGTCTATAGCTGAACACAGGGGACTTCAAGGTCATAGTCAGCACTTCTATTCACTCTATCACCTGTAACTTCAGCAAATCCTTTGCTTATGTATCTTCTCAAAAACTATGAAACTAGTACTCTTCTTTGAGTATAACAACTACATGTTGATCCTGACTATTCTTAGTGCCAGATTATGGTATCAATGTAGTGCCTCCATCTTGTTGTCCTTTCCTTTATCAGAGGTCAGATGAAAGAGCTCCAAAACAGTTGTGACCTCCTACTGGCTCTAGGGCACTTTTCTTTTGATGTAACATCAACATAAAAATTATACTGGTATCTTAAACTTTTATATCGCAGTAACTAACATAATTAATATTCACAGGGAGGTCTCAAATGTGTCCTTTCTTCAGAGGTTTCACTGTAATTGGCAATAATCAACTGAATATTAGAAAATAATGGATATTTAAAACTTTTTCCTTTGATGGAAAAGTGGATTTGTTCCATGGGCACCCAAATAATAATAGAGAGGCTGTATCCTGAGCATGTGCGGCCATACAATTTTCATGGATGAGTAGTATATTTAAATTTTACAGGTATTTTATCCAGTCATGACAGATATCTTTCACAAGAAGGACATGCCTAAACTCATGTATTGCATCCATGCTCTCAGGTCAGTCATGGCTATTAAACCAGGATAATTTATGACTTTTATAGAGAGAGTTCATCTAGAGGAATAGCCATAGACTGACACCTTTTAAGGGCTTCATGGACTTATTTTCCTCTGTGACATTATCCATTATATACTATGTACTTCTAATTTCAAGATCTGGTGACCACACATTACTTTATCGCTAACAGATCACAGATTTGTCATTATAAGTAAAATTATGCAATGGCTCATAATTACTGCCTGTTCACTATATTTTTAATGGAGGGCATTCTTAGGGAAATCATGTTGTAGTTAAAAGATACCAATTTCAACTGTGGTAAAATACACACGTATTCATTCTATAACTTACCTCAACATAATAATATTGAGTTGAAATTAAATTTTTAAAATTTAATTTTGGAAACAGTACCAGTAATAGAATCTGTAATTAGATTTTATTAATGAATGATTCTATAGTACCTGTCCTATTTTTATTTTTCTGCTATTTTCTTTCTGTTTTACTACCAGCTGACCTCAATTTCACTCACTTACTCAATATTCTTCAACTTTTATAAAAGGCATAGCTACAAACAATCTTTGTGTAAAGAAAGGTTTACTTCTATTAGTAATGACATATATAGTGCTGAGGGAATCATGGCCACTTTAATGGTCTGAATCCGAGCACTATCCCCAGGGACAAGATCCATTGACAGCTATTATTTCAAGGCACTATACTATCCCATTTTCTGATTGGTGAAGAGTTAGCTACAAGATTCCTAAGTGGTAGAAATTTAGTAGTGTGAATGAGAGGGAATAATTACTGGAGGGGGGGAGGGGGGAGGGGAAGGGGGGAGGGGACTGGAGGAGACATTAATATTCATATTGGTTAATACACTATTTTTGCTTTAGTCACTTGATGAAAAGAAAGGGGCTAGTCTCTGAAGCTGTAGATGATCTTTTTGGCTCTGCAAAGTTTCCTCGTAAGTTTTCTTAGAGTAGCCATGAGCTCACCTATTAACTATTAAACTTGTGGTTATCTAAAATGAGATCAGGCATAATAATATATGTACATCATAATCCTAACATAGATAGTTTGTTGTCAGCCAACTTGAACTGTGGACTCTATGATAATAAAAATGACCTTGTTTACTGTATAAAGAGAGTCCATAATCTTTAGGGTACATTCTATATAATATTATTTATGGTGCGTGAAAGTTGTGTACTTTAATATCTATGTAAGTAGTGTATGTTCATGTAACATAGTTGGACAAACAAAGCTAATGAGAAATAACCATATGCTGATAATTTCTGCTACAGATGAGCTGTCAAAAAGATCTATAGATCATTATGGCGGTCATAGAAACTCTAGATTGAGAATGAACATTCTGTATAGTGTAGCAGAAACACCTTTACAAGTAATTTCAATGAAAAAGAACATGCATATCAAGTGTGGAAAACTTCTATTCATGAATAGTTGTTTATATCCTAATGTAGTTTGGCAGGAAAATTGAGATGAAAGTTCATAGCTACTCAATGTAGTGAAATTCATGACATAACAAAATATTATGTGTTACAGATGATGCTCTTGTTCACACCAGCCATACTCTCAAATCCAATAATTATCATGAGATGCCTGCCTTTGGAATTGTGGAGAATCTAGTAGTGGAAGAGGTTAGTTGGTACTTTTCTATTGTCCTCATTAAGATATGCACTAGAATTATAATTTTTGAGTGAGATGTTCTTGTGGTGGGTGAACTTGCATCACTCTTACTAACCAACAAAGGCCAAAATCTAATCAAAATCTAATCAAACCTTAGCATGTCACCTTCCTCAATCATGCTAAACTCCTCATTATAAAGAATGCTTCTGAGTAGCTTCTGTTACATGTATGTAAATGTATTGTGTAGTTACAATACCAGTCCATGGGGTTGTATGATTCCTATGAAGAAGACGTTCCTAGATCACCATCTTCGGTCATCAATAGCGCTGAAGATGCAAAGAAATTATTTGATGATCCAACTTATGTCACTGGGAAAAATGTAAGTCCAATTATTTTACATCTAAAGTCTGTCAAAGCTGAAGAGAGCCATGGAAACAGCCAGAAAGTGCTACATATGCATGTTTACATAACTGTGGTCAACTTTAACTATAATAACAACATTCAAGATCACATTAGCCCAGAAAGAAGCTGACTCTCCACGCAGCAATTTTTTATTACTTGAAACACTAATTGCATTCCTTGTGGTCACCATAGGTTTTGTATTAGCTTCCTGTATCTCTCTGTGGGGCACTATAACAAACTAACCAGGCATCCGGTATGAAGCGCCTTGGTAAGAGCTGCTAAATGATACTAATTTGAAGCTTTTTTAGTGAAGTTACGCATGTTTTTGTGAGGCTCTCATCACCTTGGACAGACTTTAGTAGCAATGTTCCTGTTCATTAGTATATATTAATAGATATTTATGCTTCTGCCCTACAATTTATTAATGGGAGCCTCAGTGGGTGCTGAGTAGGTGCTTCCAGTTATGTTAGAACATTGGGACTACATTAAGTTGTTAAGCAGGTGCCCCCCTCTCTCCCTCTCTCACACACACAATTCACACATAATTCACACACAATTCACACACACATATGCACACACACATATGCACACACACATATGCACACACACACAATACAAACACGCAACACACACATAATATACACACACAACACACACACACATGTGCGCACGCAGGCACATGCACACACACACACATTAGTAGGATTCATATGGTATGGATATTGGGTTGTGGGTGGGTGCTGGTGTCTTTCAATTATAGTCTAAGTATTTTTAGTTACTCTGAAATGAGCAGTGCATGATAAATTACTATTATTCTATGGACACAATCGTACTGTATAATTAAAAAGTTTATAACTATAGGGTTGCATTTCCTGTCTACATCACACACGAGTTCACCAAACATTAAAAAGAACTTAGCCATATTTTTTGCTTATAGTGGCTCTTGGACAAGGACTGGTAGTCAAAATGGCTAATGCTAACTTCACTATTACATTTTTCGCTATTCACTTTGGGACAGTAAATATTAAAATGCAACAATAACTATTTTCTGATATAAATATGGGTGACTACTATAGAAGGACTAAAGAGAAATATTTTAGAACTGGTACTACCTTTGGGAACCTGTAATGTATATTTTGTAGGGCCTTGTTGCTAGAGTATTACATTGTTATGAATGGTGATTATTTTTTATTAGATTCTTCTTAATGGCCAAGATGAAGGAGTTAAGCTTATAGAGCTCTCGTGTATCAATAAGGATATAAAAGTTACTCTCCATGCCCGATCCTTAACCACTAAGGAAAATTTATCTCCAGGTAAGTATGCATGCAAGCAATGGCAAATATTATAGTCATAACAAGAATTTTCGTACCTCTTTCTTGCACTTAAAGAGTGCAGAAAGACAAACTCAAGGATTCTGATTCAGTCAAAGGCCCAGGTTCACTATAGCTAGAGTCACCTTTTCAAAGGAAGTTCATATTATAATATGAATCTGATGTTATGTTCTATAGTCATTGAGTCATTGACTATGTACTGCATTCATGTTGGACACAATTAATGCTATGCATAATACATTCCCTTTCCTTATTCCACTAACTACTCTCTCACTCCAAAAATTTGAAGAGGGGTTCTCATTAAACCACACCCATTTTAATACACCTGTGTTATAGTCCCATATATACTTAAATGCTGACTCATTAACACTGGGGAAGTATGAACAGGATTCCAACCATCTTTTGACTTGCATTATATATATCAATCATGATTTAGTTGAAAAGGCATTGAGAGATTTCAACATGCATTTAACCTTGGGAGATCACGAGGCTACATTTAAGGCATTGAAGGAGGTTATGAAATTGGTGGATTGCAAGTCTGTATTGTTTCAATCATATGCTGAAA
Organism: Diacarnus erythraeanus; assembly: GCA_964016965.1. Classification (NCBI taxonomy): domain Eukaryota; kingdom Metazoa; phylum Porifera; class Demospongiae; order Poecilosclerida; family Podospongiidae; genus Diacarnus; species Diacarnus erythraeanus. Next base: position 2,957,389 of record OZ024680.1, read on the forward strand.
GATACTGCAATGCTTTTATCAAGGAAATGAAGGAAGGGATACCAGGCAGTGTTTTGGTAAGAAATCATCATTACTGAATGTGTACACTTTATTATGCAATCTGCTTAACTTTTAGTCATTATAAAATACTTTTGAGTCATGTTAGTTGTCATAATTTCTCCATTAATGCTTGTAACAGAAAGATGAGTGAGGGAAGAGTTTTGTTTCTTCACTTTTCCTTATTACTTGTATTATTAATACAAGAAGTTGTGAATCGGATAATGTAGGGTGAGGGTTGAAGTATCCGTCCCTCTTTAGTCTATATACTTTTTGCATTATGATCTTGTACACATTTCCTTCATAGCATTCCCTTCATTTCCAAGAAATGTTTTTCCTCTAAGTATAACATTCTGCTTAGACTTGGGTCACTGCCAGCTATAGTTGCATGTCTCCAGAATAATTAATTTGTAATGACTGAAGCCAAAAATATATTTAAATTAATTAACAACCTCCTGAATGAATTAAATTTTGCCAGAAATAGAATTTTTCATGGTGGAAATATTATTTTAATTTTTGCTGGTTAAACTTGTAATTAATATACTTATTGGGGAGGTGAGTGGAGCAAGGCCTCACACTAGGGAGTCAAATGAGAGATTTCTATATAATATCTATTGTGTACATTTGTATATCTTGCTTGTGTGGGTAAATACCTTCCAATATATTATATGATGATAATCCACACTAAACTGCTTGACCCCCATAATCCCTAGCAATGTTACTAGCTTCTTCCTCCCTCCCTCCCTCCCTCCCCCCCCCTCTCTCTCTCTTCAGCCAGTTTATTCAGGAATGGATAGAGACTTATGTGACAACCTTCTTGAAAACATGAGGTAACTAACATAGTCACTGTAATAATTTATGTATATAATACTGTGATATGAAAATTATTGTTTAAGAAGAGTAAGTTCACTTTGAAACCTCTAATCTTTGTTTTTATAGAAGTTCCCTAAGGGATTTTCTATATGTGTAGTGTTTTAAGACTATTCAGTTGGTTTGCATTACTACACAGGGTTTCTTCTTGAGCTAGCCTCCACAACAATGATTATTATTATTATTATTATAAATAACTGTATAATTATAGTCCTGGAGCCTACATTGTGAGGAGCAGCACTACAATAGAGGGAGCATTTGTATTGTCATTCAGGTTAGTGTACCACCTACATTAACTTATATATATGTATGTATAAGGATCTTGACAAGTTTAAATACAAGTTTGTTATTAAATTCATGACTATCACATAGTAATGAGTTGATTTTTTACAATGTAAGAGTCAGTCTTCCATAATTATAACTTTACAATGTCCTAGGAAAGATTTAATTCTCCTTAATTACAATGTTAATGAGGAAATAACGGAATATTATGTATAGTCATGAAGTGCCTAACATTTCATTATTCAAATTTGGTGAAAACTTTTTTGTGCTAAAATACTAAAACATGGAAATATTAATTTTAGAGCTTCGGTTCTATTAGTCACACTATGCCAAGGCTACTCTGATTGCTAGCAGGACACAACCAATAACCACAGCATAGCCACAAAACCATAGCACATACAATTAAGAGTATACAGGTCAGAGTATAAATGACCTTTTTGCCCTTTTGGCATTGAGGTGTAGGTTGCTTACTTAGCAATTAGGAATAGGTGCTTAAACTCTGAGGTGTTTACATTCTGGTTTATGCCTGGATCTATTTGGCTATGACTGCTAGCAATTAATATGAGTAAAAAGATATGCCCCAAACAAAGAATGGGTACTTAATCAGAGACTCCAACTGCCACGGAAGCTCTCTGGTACAGTCATGTAATTGACAGATAAAGAAAGGGAGGAAGGGCCTTAACTAGGTCTGGCTATGTAGGACAAATTACTTGTACATACGAGCCCTGCTATTTGTCCTGTAGTGGTCCTATTATGATAATTAGGTTGTACTGCCTCAGTTAAATTTATGCCTTGGAAAGTAGCCATCATAACCAGGTCAAATCACATAATAATAGTAAATTTTATTAAGCTAAAGTCACTCACAATTTATTTCATGGGAAGTCTTGTATGAACGTATAATAATATTCGTGCAAGTCAATCATTCTTAAAATAATGTGGCCACAATTATTGTAGTTTGGGTATGGTCAACTAATTAATGTGGGTGTTGATCTTTGTCCTGGAAGTTGTTTTGAAAAAGTTAAAGCCTTTGCTCTAATGATAGAGGCAGTTTAACAGATATAAAATGGGCTTGACAACCAGCAATTGCAGTATCTTTACATGATAATGTATGTGCTACGTAGTGTGATAACTACAGAACTAAGATAACATTGTGATTACTACATTTAGAAATAATACAGGAATTAAGCACTGGAAGCTATCAACAAGAAATGGAAAATTTTATTGGGGCTCGAGTGCTCTCTTCTCTTCATTGGATGCATTTGTAGAGGTATAATTTTAATTATTAATTTTTACATCATAATAATGTACAATTACATGCAAGTTATTGATTGTTTATTTCTAAAATGAAATAGCTACTGTTTTTTCTAGTAAAAAGAATAATAATAACTAATTCCTCTGTGTTATTAGAGGAGCTTTGACATATTTTCAGGGAGGAATTGTGTCATTAATAATATCAATATTGACCTTGTGATGTATGGAAATGTCCCCTTCCAAGTAGTGTAGTCCTCAGACCTATCTCTCTGCACGCTGAAAAAAAGAGTCCAAGTAGTCTAGTTCACACTGAACCTGGATTTAAAGTTAACAAGCAGCTCTTCGGTAGACTGGTCCATCAGATAACTTGAAAATAACGTGTTCTAAACCTGGAACTACATATAGCCTTACATAGACTCATAGACTTTGGTGCATCAATGCTCTTATATCTTGTGTTTCTGTGTTTTTGATTGGCCAACTTTATTAGGAGCTGAATGCTGAGCTTTATGATGATAAATTCTAGAGAGAAGGGCCCAGGGATGAGACTACATTTAAGTACTGCTTGTAATTACTAGAGATGGTTTTCATAGCTGTTGAAGTTTGTGAGATCTGCTATACTTTCAGTTACTGTACATGACAAGAAACAACATTATAGCTAACAGTAATAATTATTATGCTCCATATCATAAACTGGACTGTTGATTTATGATAATATTCTTTAGCTTACTATCTCTACATAATTAAGGTAATAACAATCATAAACAAGGTATTGGTGGACAACTTAGAGTCTAGATCTAGTTTTAAAATACTTTGATATGGTCTGAATTCCACCTCATGACTAGGTTTGGTTTCTGATCACCTTCATAATTAAGCCTAGAGCGTAAATGCTAAATAATGATCATATCTTAATCAATGATAGGTCTTCCCAGGTCTGGTGAAGGGTAGGGTGTAATATTCAGGTGTAGATCCAGCAATTTTGAAAGGGGGGGGGGGGGGGGGGGTTCAAGTACTATTATGCCAACTACATGGTTATTAAGGCCACAGTAAGGGGGAGGATGTGGGAGGGGGACGTGCCATGGAAACAAAAATTTGGTTTACGATAAAACATGAACAAATAGTCTAATTATGATATCCTTCATAATCAAATAAAGGGATCAGCTCCTGATATTAGTGCCTTGATTAACTACAATATTGGAGGTTTGTGGCTTATTTAGTTATTTTGCTAGCTACCTAGTTATGTACATAAAGTGGGATTAAAAACTAGATACCAAGCTAGCTATTTTAAAGTCCTGTTTTATGTCTCATTTATACACCTGGTCTCATTTTATCAGCTGTAGCACCTACTATATTCCTTCGGGGAGTTAGAAAACTGAAAGTTTACTTAGTATAGTAATGATAAACAATAACTGAAACTACACACCATTGTTTATTATTTCATATTCATGTAAATGTTTCGTGTACTGACCAAATGTTATTTAACAGTAAAACTGTTGGTATTAGATCTTTAATGATTTTGGTTGACTAACAATGTATTATGTATCGATCATAGCTAGCTATTGGGACTAAACCTCTAGTATAGACTAAATGTAGGTCAATTTTAGTTCATGGCTCTGTAACAGCAATGTAGCTAAAGTATTGTTAGACAGATTTAGTAACTGGCTCTTTGTTTAAGTATTTTCTACTATTATAAAGAAGTGGTCAAACTCTAAGAATTAAGAGTAAGCTTGTGTTTTAGTACTAAGGGATAGCTTAAGAAGTATTACTATACCAGACTATTTTATGGATAATTTATGCTAGCTAATGATAGTAGCTACTTTTATTGTTCTAGTAATAGCCAAGGTGGAGTGGTATTTTAGTTGTCAGAAGGCTATGTTGCTAATTTGGTTGTAGGGAGCAACTACTTTATACATGACCACCAATTAATTTTATCATAACCTTCTTACAATTGATTTGAAAATGAAATAGAAACTTTTCTTCAGGATTATACTTTCAATATTAATATTCTTAAGTTCAAAAAAATAAATTATAGTCTAGTTTTGTGTGAACTTCAGTTCTCTTTGTTTAGCATTTTGTGGATGCCCTATCTCTAGTAACAAAGCTACATGTTTATTGTGGATTGACCTCATCCCTCCAACCAGTAATCCAGACAGCAGAAGAGCAGAGAGTAAGTACCACAATTAATAATAGTTTTCTCCTTGCCTGTGTAAAATTCTATATCACTATATAGCTATAATGCAGCAAATCCTAGCCCTTAATAAAATCATAGGAGCTTAATTTTTCTTTTTTTATAATGAGTACATGTACATGATAAAGTGATCTATTATTTCGATGTGTAGCTAGTACTCCTCAGAGTCTAAATTAACAAGCAAGGTGGCCACTTATGTCAGCTTTCTAACCTTTGTGCAATACACTTCAACTTTAGGTGGCTAGCTACCTAACACTAAATCAATCCTTTGAGCCACTTCAGTACTTTAGTCACAGTCAGGTGGCTAGCTGCCTAGTTAATCAACACTGAATCAATCCTTTTAGTCACTTCAGTACTAATCAGGTGGCTAGCTGCCTAGTTAATCAACACTGAATCAGTTGACCCTTTGAGCCACTTCAGTACTTTATAATTAGTCATGATTAGCTGCCTAGTTTATTTAAGAGTGGGAGATAGGGAGGGTGTGTGTGTGTCATCGTTTTAAGGATTTGTAACGTAACCTGCACTTTTGTTCTCAGCACAATAAAAATTTATCTTTGATTAGCTAAGTGTTATTAACCCAGATCATCTCTTCCTTTTTTTCAATGTGACACCATGAAAAATATAAAGACACTCTAGTACATTCTTTACCTAGGTGTAGCCATTCTGACAAACACTGACTTCCTTCTATTGGTGCTAGCCACTCCTGTATTGCTGTGTCATAGGCCTCACGTCTTATTTATGGTCTGGGTGGTGCACTAATGCTGTGGTTAGTATGGAGAGAAGTCAAGATTGTCACATCAGAATGGGGTACTCTATGTAGCAGATTCACTTCCTGTATGTCTGTGTGAAAAATAAACAGGAGTGAGTCTGGCCAGCAAGACTATACTATTAACACTGTCTTTCTATTAGGTTATGGACACACTACATCAGGTAGAGGATGACCTAACATATGGCCAAATGTGCAGAGTCATCAAAGATGTAAACACTGAAGTAAGAATGGAAAAGAAATCGGTGGGTACAAATAATGACCAATGTCTATATAATCTAGAGATAGAATAATACCTAGAACACAATTATTCTACCAGAACTCTAAATGCTCTGACTTGTGAAATATACATGTAGTGTTCAGTTAGTGTAATGTAGAGTTTTAGACAACAGACCCTATAGGCCCAGTAAGTCAGAAAACTGGGACATGACTCTGGTGCTCAAATATTAAATACTCTGTAATAAAGTTTTTATTGGGAATATGCATAAGCACAACCAACTAGCTATTTTTTATGACCATCCCTTTTCAAACATAGATGCTGTTTTTGGTTTGTCCTGAGTTTATTAATAGATTATTATCTTTTAGTGATGTTTAGTACAACACACAAAGTGCAGACAAATTTTCTGGGGAGTAAAAGGGTGTTTTGACTAACAATTTGAATAGCACTTTATTTTGGGGGAGCTCAACTTTTTCACAAATTGGTATCTTTTGCTCTTGAAATTAATCTGCAGATTTTCTTCCTCATTTACCTGGCCTCTGGCCTCATGTTGAACAGCTTTAGGATGACCTATTCATGAAAGTTGAGCTCCTCCAAAATATAGAGTAGCTCTTCACTTCATCTTCTTCCTTGATTTCTTAGCTAAAAAGTGATCAGACATACATTATATATATAATGCACAGAAAATGGACTAAAATTAAATTTGACACAATAGCTGATCACAATGTGACTACTTCAAAAGAATGTTAGCTAAACTTCTATGATTTTCCTCAACTGTTCTCAAGAGTGCTGCAAAAATCGGTAGTTCTCAGAGAACAAAGCAAGAATAGAAAGAATGTGGGAGACATCCATTAATTATTGATGAGTATACAATGAAGTGTATCTACTGTCCAGCAGCTAGAGATAATAGTGGGCATGAATAGATACAAGAAAGTAGAAACTGTTTTACTCAGTGACATTGTCACATCAATGAAATATCCAAAAATAATGTCTAGTTCATAATTATGATGGTGTAATGCATTGGCTATACTTTCATCACTGAAAGCAGTTACGAAAGAGTGATGAAGATGAATATTTCTGGGCTATGGTGGGCTCCATCTGTTGTCTCTGTTTTTAACTCAGTACACTCTACAAGCACCTACACAAGAAGGAAAAAAATACATTGTCAACCTCTCTAGCAAAACCCTCACCTCAGCCCAAATCATGCTATTACAGAAAGGACTCAACTATGCTATGATAAAACAAGCTCATAGAACCTTTTACACTATCCCTTTCAACAGCATAGAAAAAGGGTGATGTTATTCAGTTACGATTCCCCTAATACACTTGAGACAAATAGCATCTATAATAATATTAATTGTTATTTTTTTAATTAGTTTCATGGAGAGCACCAACAAGATTCTACAGACTCTAATTGGGACATATCTGTGAGTAATAACTGGAACTATCAAAACAGCCACTTTACACATGTTTGCAGTGACATGATTTTTCCCAAGACACATAATTAATTACGAAGTGGCTTGTTTTTACAGCTCTTATCTTGTCTAGTTTCTGATAAAGCCACCTTATTTTGACATTCCTTCTTGATTCAAAATCCTCAGAGTCAATAATTAGTGAGTCAATGGCTTTTCCCATTAAAAAAGGATTAATGACATTGCCCTACATAATTATATACAACATTACAACAGTTGTTCTACTTGCCTTTGCTAGGACTCATTTCTGAGTCTCTGAAAACACTAATTTCCAGATCTTTCTTTTATAGACGATAAGGTCCATGACTATGTTAGATGTATAATTGTATAATTGTTTGTAACTTGACAGCTTCCTGTACTATAGAACTAGATAATCATAATTATAGATAACGATAAAGGGTTGAAGTGGCCTAGATGAAATGACAGGGTGGGTGGGGTGGGAGGAAGAGGGAGGAGGGTAGGGGTGGAGGAGGAATATTATTTATACACATCTAAAAGTTGCACTTTGTTATCACACACTTAAATGCATTTATTTCTTATGGAACTGGTAAAACGGAGACATAGGCTCATTAAGCTGGTTATACTTTTTACAGATGATTATTAAAGTCACTAAAATAGAAGCTGAGAGAATATTGAACTCCAAAGGAGAGTAAGTATACTTCAGTGTCATTGTTATATCTCTAATTTCTATTCCGGTCTCTGTTGTCGCAATACTTGGCAGCTAAGGCTCTCTATTTTGGCCCAGACTAGTTCTAGCTCAGATACAGTTAATTATTCAAAAATTTATTATAATCACATGATGCGCATGCACATAGTGTGCATCATAACAATGAATGAGTCCACAACATCCTCCCCCCCCCCGTTGACCAGACATGGTCAACTGAAGGGCTATAATGTTGAGATTCTAAAGTACTGGGTTCAAGGTTCAATAATATAGTGAGTACACTGTTAACAAAATCGTGATTAATTCTTAGTCCTTCAATTCATCAATCCACATCCTCCGCTCCCTTTCACCTCTTCGTGTAGCCTCACGTTGAGGACGCGGTTGATCACTTGGTTGGGTTTCAAACTTGGTGCTCATCCCACCTCCTTCAGTTTCTTCCAAGGCGTTCTCAAGATTAGGTGGGTGGTTAATTTCCAATGGGTATAGCAGCTGCAGGGGTCGGTTCAAAGAAGTGAAACGACGGTTCTTGCCTGCTATGCTGACAGTGGCTCCTCTAGTTTGTCCATCTTTTCCAACTATAAGGTCTTGGATGCGGCCTAGCTTCCAGAAGCTACGAGGAAGGTTTTCATCGTGAATAATCACTATGTCACCAACTGAGACTTGAGGGTTTCCGTGAGTCTTCTTTAGAAGGTGTCTGTGGCTTTCTCTCAGCTCCACTAGATATTCGCTCCTCCATCGCTTCCAGAAGTGATTTAGGGTATTACTGAGATGTTTCAATCTTCTAGTCCATTGGGCGGGATTAATCTCAAAATCCTCGTCTCTTGGGTCACACCAATAACCAAGATAATCAGGTAAGTTAAGAACTCTTCAGCCAATTAATAAGTGGGATGGTGTCAGGGGTTCCTCAATGTCTCCTGCTGAGAGATAGGACAGTGGTCGTGAGTTGATGACTGATTCAATTTCGGTGACTGCCGTCACAAGTTCATCATAAGTGAGAGTTGCCTGACCAATCATTTTCCTTAAGCATCGCTTGGTAGACTGTATCATGCGTTCAAAGGTTCCGCCCCACCATGGGGCTCGTTCCATGTTAAAGGTCCACTCACTACCCTTCTCCACCAAATGGTGACGCACTGTGTCATCCTTGAAAACAGACTTCAAGAACCTAGAGGCTGCCTTAAACGTTTTGCCATTATCCGAGATGAATCTTTGGGGTAATCCTCTTCGAGCAGCAAATCTCTTTAAACATCGTATAAACGTCTCTGTAGACATGTCAAGAACAATGTCTAGATGTACAGTTCTTGTGACAAGACAAGTAAATAAACAAATCCATGCTTTGCCAGTCTTACTAGGACCTTCAGTACGGATCAATAGTGGACCAGCAAAATCTACTCCAGTGAAGCTAAATGCTGGATTCTCCTTCACTCTGATTGCTGGTAAGGGGGGTGGAGGTGGTGATGGAAATGGATTTCCTTCAAATCTACGGCAGGTGACACATCGATGGATAATCCCTCGGACTAAACTGCGTCCCTTCACAATCCAGAACCTTCTTCTAGCCTCGGTCAAGGTCTCTCGTACACCATTGTGCAGTACACGTCTGTGAGCATCGCTGATTATCAGAGGAGTTAGAGGATGATTTCGTGGCAGTAGGAGTGGATACTTAGTAGAGTATGGCAGATCAGCATTGGCTAGTCTCCCACCACATCGCCACAGTCCCTCCTCATCAAGGAACAAGTTCAGTTGGGATTTCAATGATGTAAAGGATTTCTCATGATACAGATTCACCTGACCATCTTCTAGCCACCTACGCTCAGCATCAGCAAGTTCTTTGGCCGAGAGTGAGTTGCTGTCTAGACCAGTTCCCCTTCTCTTGAACAATTTCACAGCTATCAAGACGCATGCTGTGATTCTCACCAGTCTTCTGAAGCTGCTGTACTTCCCACACTCTACAAGCTCACCAATGGTGTGTTTGACTTCAGTAGCAACCAAATTGTGGAGTTTCTTGGTGCTGGCCTTCAATTCCTTGGAACACTCTCTGGGCATCTCAGGAAGGTCATTTGAGAGTGGGCCAAATTTCAGCCAGTCTGGTCCAAACCGCCACAGACGGCTCACCTGCAGCTCAGAAATGGTCATTCCTCTTGAAGGGATGTCGGCCGGATTGGCGACTCCTGAGCAGTGATTCCATATGTCTGGATTTGTCTTCTGGCGAATTTCATTGACTCGGTTCTGCACGAATGGTTTCCATTCCTTATTGGTTCCCCTGATCCAATACAAGGCTACTGTTGAGTCAGTGTAGCACTCCATCTCAAGGTTTGGATATGCTGATTCCAGAACTAATAACACAACATTGATCAATCTAGCAAGCAACAATGCAGAGAGTAGTTCTAGTCTCGGAATAGTGAGGGTCTGCAGTGGTGCAACTCTAGTCTTGGAGGCCAGGAACTGAGTATAGGTGTTCATCTCTGTCTTCATTACCAGGTAAACCACAGCTGCGTAGGCAGTCATTGAGGCATCACGAAATCCACACAAGGAATAAGAGCACACTTGCTCAACGATTCCCTGACAGTAGCTTCTTGGGATGGACACTATGCTGCTGTCTTGTAGATCCTCCACCAGATTCTTCCATTCCATCTGAAGTGTCCCAGGCAGGGCTTCATCCCACTGTAGCTGTTGTTCACAGAGCTTCTGGAAGAGTCTTTTGAAGCGGATAATTACTGGTGCTAGGAACCCCAAAGGGTCATAGAATTTCCCGATGATGCTGACTACATTTCTCTTGGTGGGTTCAGAGCTTACAGCTACTTCAGCAATGCCTCTGACATCAAGTTGTAAGCAATCTTCTTGTGGATCCCAGAGAACTCCGAGGACCTTTACTGTGTGTGACTCAAAGCTGTGTGGCTGGCCCAACGTAGCATCAGTGTAGGTCTCCTCTAAACTGTGGCTGCAGGTTTCTTGTCGGTTCTCTGACTGGTTTTCCGCAGTGCTGATCTTGAGTTAAAGGGATGAGGAATTAGTGTGGAACTTTCAGAGGTTGAACCCTCCATTCTTAAGGATCTTCTTTGATTCAGAATACAGTTTAAAGGCTTCTTCTTCGGTTGAAGCACCTGTCACAACATCATCAACGTAAAAGGATTCAATTAGCTTCTTTATCAGATCAGGGCTAGAGTCTTTATATTGTTCGAGGTGGTATCTGATGGTTGAATTCAAAAGAAATGGACTGGAGCAAACTCCAAAAACTACTCGTGTGAATCTTAGGGGGCGAATCAAGACTTCTTCCTCATTGATGTCGTTCACCCACAGGAAGCGTAGAACATCCCGGTCTCCTTCTTCCACTGCAATCATGAGGAATGCTCTTTCAATGTCAGCTGTCAATGCGGTCTGGTATGAACGGAACCTCACCAAGATGTCAAAGATTTTCTGATTGAACTTTGGGCCAATGAGTAGGCAGTCATTCAGAGAGGGCTTTCCCTCAGCCTTAGCTGAGGCATCATAAACAACACGTAACTTGGTCGTGTCCTTTTCACTACGAATGATCACATGGTGAGGCAAGTAATGAAGTCGGGTTGAGTTAGTTTCCATAGCTGGTGCATCTTCCACTATGCCCTTCTCAATTTGCTCCTGAATGATACGATCATAATCCTGTAAGAGTACTGGGTTCTGACGAAGACGTCTCAAAAGGCTGTCTAGTCTCTGTTTGCTCAGGTTGTAGTTATTAGGGAGTGGCTGATGAAATGGCTTCCAAGGTAATGAAACCTCATATCTGCTGTCTCTGAACTTGATGTTGCTGCTGATGTCATTATCTGGAGATTTCTCAATAGGTTGTATCCCGAGTGACTCAAGCTCCCAAAAGGCTCTGAGGCTGTTGCCTAAGTTATCAACTTGGGTGTCAACCCTAAGTACATGAGTGGTAATCAGATTCGTGGAACATGGGTTTGAGGTTCCAACTGCTAATGGCCCAGACAAGACCCAACCTAGCTTGGTATGGATGGCTGTTGGGCTACCTGTGTTCTTGGAAACTGCCCCAGTAACAAGGTCCCAATAATAATCAGCTCCAATGAGGATATCCACTTCTAGTCTCGAACCTTGTTCTGCCCAATCTGCAAGCTCTAAGCCAGTAAGATGAGGGTTCTGCTCAATGCACACATCTATTGGCTGACTGATTAGAGGGTCACATATCATGGAGACAATGAATAAGGACATGGTCATACTGGGGTATCCCTTCAATAATATTCCCACCTTGACTATGGGACATACTTGGGGGGCTCCTCTTGTTGAGCCAAATGCTGCGATTGATAATTGCTGTTCATCCTCAAGGTCTAGGTTTAGAATCCTTCTAGCTCGCTCAGTCATATACGATCGTTGACTGCCTCCATCTAACAGCATCCTCAACTCAATGCATCTCTCAGGAACCTGGGGATTGTAGCTACGAGCTCGGGCAGTCTGTAGCATGACTGATTTCATGCCTGTGGAACACAACATACTCGTAGTAGGGTTAACTACATAAGGTTGAGCTCCAGGGTTTAAGGTCGGGGTGGATACAGGAGTGGGCTTGGCCGGGTTCCGAGAACCTTTTGGGTCATCAGGATTCTGGTTGCAAATGCTAGGATGGTGTTTCCTCTTGCAGATCTTGCATTGAGGAGTTGAGCGGCATCTTCTCACTACATGTCCTCTCATGAGGCAGTTGAAGCATCTTCCGGAGTTCTTCAGAAATTGCTGGCGTTCCTCAAGGTCCTTCACAATATGACATTCACTTGACATGTGAGACTGTTGACAGTAACAACAAGAGTTGGATCTCTCTGGTAACTGTTGGATTGGAGAGAGAAGGGCTGTTGCTGTAGGTGGTGGCCGAACCCTTTCTTGAGGGTAACGATTATTTTGGGTTGGGTCACGGGAGCGTTCTCTGGCAACAAGTTCTTCTCCTAGGATGGTTTGCAGAGTGATAAGGTCTAAATTTTCATCCGGTGCCTTCCTGGTTACGATCAATCTGATCTCAGGGGGTAGCTTTGTCAGCAACACTGATGTTAGCATGGTTCCATATGAGTCTTGCTCCACTCCGAGAGCCTTCAGGCTTCGAACATTAGCTTCAACTTCATTGTATAGCCGACGTAAACCTCTCAGATCTTGCTCTCTGGGGACAGCACTCAGGTTAAGAAGAATTTCCATGTGTCTTGAGACAATTATTTGTCGGTTTCCAAATCGTTTCTTAAGGATCTCAATTGCTTCACTATAATTAGCTGAGGATAGGGTCAATCCAGCGATAGCATCATAGGCTGCATTCTCCAACAAGGACCGCAAGTAATTAAACTTGTCCACATTAGATAGAGAGCTATTGAGGTGTATGGAAGACTCATATGAGTCCCAAAAAGCAGTCCAATATATGGGATTCCCCTTGAATCGAGGTAGAGATATCTTGGGCAACCGTACCTTATTGCCTGCGATTGTCTCTCCCCTTCATGGATCTGAATCTGGTGGTGGGGAAAGAGTGGGATCAGGATCACGAGGAGAATGATCTGCATCTAAATCTGGAGTGGAATCAAGTTCATGATGACGAAGGTCTCGAGAAACCAGGCTCTGAGGAGTATCGCCCATAGCTGGTAAGGGTCTCATGGCCTTTCGAATCAGTAAAAGTGTTCTCTGTATTTTTTCCGAGTATTCATCTGCTCTTCCTATCTCTTCTTCTAGCTGGGCCTCTGGAGTGAGCTCCACAATCTCAGTGTTCAAGTTCTCCAAAGTCGTGTGTTTAGCAAGTAGACTAGTCTGCAGCAATGCCAGTTCATCTATATTTACGAGAGTCGCCCCTACTAGAGCGTCAGCTTGGTTCATGAGTCTAGTAGCAGAAGATCTGTGGGCAGTGCGTACATTCTTCTTACGTACCCAGGCTTCTTCGGAGGTATACGTCATAGTTCGGATTACTCTAGGTGGGCATTAACTGGAACGATCACTGTAACTTGCGACAACGACTCTGCTATGACCGGAATCTGGCTCGAAGGACCATGTTATATCTCTAATTTCTATTCCGGTCTCTGTTGTCGCAATACTTGGCAGCTAAGGCTCTCTATTTCGGCCCAGACTAGTTCTAGCTCAGATACAGTTAATTATTCAAAATTTTATTATAATCACATGATGCGCATGCACATAGTGTGCATCATAACAATGAATGAGTCCACAACAGTCATAATTAGAAGGAAGGAAGAAGTTTATTATTAGTGGAACCTAGTATTTACCTTGGAACAACTTGATTAGATGATTAGAGGGGTGGCCTCATTTCAGGGAGTAAAGTTCTATTATTTAGACATAATTATACAATATAGCTATCCTCATTCGGGGGGGGGTTGGAATAAAGTGAGTTCCACTGTATAAAATTGTCCATATTTCAGGAGGTTGAAGTTCCACTGTATAGCTACAAATCCTCAAATAGAGAAGTCCAACATTTCTATAGTCTTCACTGGAAAGAATCAGCAAAGGAGTGGTTTACACATAACAGACATCCTTACAGCTTATAAACTCTTCAACAGGTCACAGTATAATTCCTTTTACTATTCTCTTTCTTGTCACAGAAACGGTTCCTACTTAGTACGTCCTAGTGAAAGAACACAAGGTGACTATGCATTAGCATTCCGAACAAACACAGATATTCGACACTGGAGGATCGTTAGCAAAGATGACAAGTTCTTCGTCCATCCAAGACCTAACCCATACAATTCATTAGAGGACATCATTGGAGTAAGTAATTTCTGTCAATAAAATATTATGGAACTAAGCTTGTGATGATTAATCATTATGTGATGACATAATTAACTTTAAATTCCAGGACAGCACACATGCCTTGGAAGTTGTCCCTTCTAGCTATCAGGCATGTCTTTGGTAAAAGTCATAGGCACTAAATTTCTGTGTAGTGTGAAAAATATTTTCCTGGACCCAAAATCACTATGTATCAGCTAAAATTATACAAATTTTTTTTATTAGTTATAATAATAGTGACAATTCCTTTAAAATATGAGGTCCAGACTATATAAATAGAGTGACACAGCCTTTTTTAAAGGAGTGTTATAGATTATGCTTTCATGCTATGTAATCTTTTAAAATGTATCTTGTTCTGTTCTAGCACTTTCAAGAGGCAGTTGGTCAAGAAACAGGATTGAAAATGCTACCTCTTATTTACAAGCCTAAAGAACAGTTAGATCTTAATGGCCTAGACCCTCCAAACGGAAGCAATATTCAACCACAACAGACTTTGACATTACCAGGTACATGTCAAACTAGCTATGTATTGAACTGTTGCTCATTTTCTAACTGAACTGGCCTTGATATACATAATACAATAGCTACTATTGATTTATTACACTACAATTACTGTATAGCTGGAAATTTTCGAGGGGAAATATCTTTGTGGTTTTCGTGGTTAGAATAAAACCACGAATGTTTTACCCACGAACTCTTAACTTTATCGTTTAATTGAGACAGCACCGAGCTGTAAACCATGAATTTTTTCCCACAAATAAATTTGATTATTGAAAACCACGAAGATATTTCCCCTTGAAAATTTCCCGTATATCTCTTTTGAGCAGAAGGTATAAAAGAAAAAGTTTCTAGAGATTGAAGGCATTTGAAGGCAAAAGGCAGAGTATAAAAGCCCCCAAGCATTGTTGTTGTTGTTTTAATACAAACTACTTGTTGATTCTCAATGCAGCCGTTGCTGTTGTCCCTTCACAGTCCATGTCTAGACTAAACCCAGCTAATCTCACCAGCTGGAGTGTGGAGGATGTCTGTTGCTGGCTTCTCTCTCAGAACCTGGGGAACTTTGTTGAAACTTTCAAAGATAATGAAGTTGATGGAGAATGCCTGCTCACTTTAGACAATAAATTGCTTAGGGATGATCTTAGAATCACTGCACTTGGACACAGATCTCGAATATTGAAACGTGTAGAGATGCTAAAGCAAGAGTTTCATCCTAACAACACATGATTTATATTAATACCAGATCATTGTGTAGTAGTTGCTCTGCAAACACAAAAAGAGCAATTCTCACTTTTAATTCTTCTACGATAGCTATTCTACAACACCTAATCAGATGTTTTTTGTGACTGTGTGTGAATAATAGTTAATAATTTTCTTATGTGTGTTAATTATTATTTATTGTAACTTGTTCAGTTTTCTTGATGTTTCTATTTAATATAGAATGCTCAAAACATTGGAACCCCTCTATTACAGCCCCCTGAAATTAGGACACCTCTAGTGGAATCCCTCAAACAACCCCTTGAAATGAGGACACCTCTAGTGGAATCCCTCGAACAACCCCCTGAAATGAGGACACCTCTATAGTGGAATCTCTCTATTACTAACTCCCTGAAATGAGGAACCTCTAGTGGAACCCCTCTATTACAACCCCCTGAAATTAGGACACCTCTAATGGAATCCCTCGAACAACCCCTTGAAATGAGGACACCTCTAGTGGAACTCCTTGATTCCAACCCCTGAAATGAGGACACCTCTGTATATGTCTATATATTACAACACTCTGAAATGAGGACACCTCTAGTGGACGCCCTCTATTACAACCCCCTGAAATGAGGACATCTCTAGTGGAACCCCTCAATTCCAACACCCTGATATGAGGACACCTCTGCTATTACAACCCTCTGAAACTGTATACACTGGAACTCTCTATTCTGACCAGGACACCTCTGTATTAAGGACACTTGTATATGTCCCAAAACAACAGCTTGTGTATTAACATTACTAGAACTTCACCCCCTGAAATGAGGCCACCCCTATAATTATGACACCTTGATTTATCCCACTGTGTCCAGAATAGACTGCATAACATTATAGCATTAACTGGCTTACAATCATAAACACTCCACAAAATGAAGTACCATCTCAGACCATCAGACAAAAAATTAAGTGGGAAAAATATTACCGTAGATCTGGTTATTTTCAAGACACTTTATTTTCATTGATCTCATAAAATCTTGTATTATGAAGCAATTCACCTTTTTTATTTTCACTGGGCAGGGAGAGATTTCTGTTTTTGAATTGGTACATAATAATTATTATTTTCACTTTCCTTTACCTACCACAAAATAGCGAAATTAAAGTGACAGTGAAATTAACTGGATCTACGGTATATTAAAGTAGAATGAACAGTGCATACAGTAGCCATAATAATAGCTATTTTAGCTATTACTGATCCTGTCAAATATTTCTTGGAGATGAATAAATTGTCTACATTAATCAGTTCTTGTTGAAAGGAAACATATTTAATGACTGCAGATAAAAATTTGCTATCACATTATTATTAACCCATCAGTATAAAAGTAAACTATATTAGTATACTACAGTACACAATAATACGAAAGTACAAAAATATTGCATGGCAAGTAGAAATTATACAAGTAAGCAAGACACAGACTATAATATTGTAAATAGAAAAATTATGATAGATGTAGTCTGTGACTAACAATACTTGGAAAATTCAATACCATGATCCGTAGCAACATCATTTGCCAGCCTTGCATAGTACAGGTCTTTGCATAACAGCTTGACAATGTTCTCCCAACATGGATGAGGATTCTGGTTCATGTATTCAAAGGCTAGATTGTGTGCACTTAACTTTCTGTTTTGGTCCAACCTGTTGCAAACACTTATTTTGATACGAAGATCTCTACACAGTTTATCCAACGGCTCATTCACATGCTCAAGTACTTTCTGTAACTTCTGATAGCCATCAATTTCTACACAAGGTGAATCTGACAAATACAGACTCATAAGACGTTATCTGAAACCGACCACCTCAACATATAACATTCAGTAGATGAATAGTTCCTAGCTTATTAGCTACAGTCTAAATTCTCTTGCCCTATTTCTACTGACAGCTTAAGAAGCCTAGAGCATATTATTAAACATTTGGCATTGGGTAATATAAACATTTGGTGTTTGGTAATAACAAGTCATTACCATGTCAGTGCATACATTTCTTGGTTCTGGGTACAAAAGTAACATAGGATGCATAACAGTATACCTGTTGGTGGTTCAGTAATCGATGGCACACTATTTGTTTTTCCTCGTTCAGGCACCATTTTCTCATCTCCTATATCAAAATTAGAAAAATGGGACTCTACAACCAAATATAAAATTTGCCTCAAATAATTGTCAAATAATTGTCATATGACGCATAATTCTATAGCATCCCCAAGGTGTGTCACAAGTTATTAGAGGAATGAAATAATTATATGCTCCAAATTATTATAGACTTGCCTGCTTTGTTGGTATAGAATACAACTGCCAGTGCTATAACAATGATTCCACAACCTATAATGTAGTAACCTATAAATAGAACAAATGACATCATAGTTATGTATAATAATGTAGTAGCCTATAAATAGAATGAATGACATCATAGTTATGTATACACTCCAGACTCCTCCCCTCTATCTATATATAGAAAGGAGAACATCAGGTCTTTAAAGTCACCCTAGCTCCTTATCAAGCTGGCCAATCAGATAACTTGAAAGTAGGTGCCAAAAATACTTTGTGTGGGCCATGCCCACAGCCACCACTAGTTTTTATCATCAGGGCCAAACACATTCGCTATTATTTTGAGGTCACATGATGCGTTTCAAATAACCAGAACACATGCTGGTGTAACCTGAGAGGTATCTAAGCATGAAAATCACAATAAAGCTATTTTTATAGGTAATCCCAAAAACTTATTCTCTATCATGTGAAAAAGTGGTACCTATTGTCTGTAAAACTTCTAAATATAGCACACTCTCTGTAGGACACATTATTCACCCACTGATTTATCTATCACCCCAAACACATAATATGTGTACCTACTACTATTAATGTCAGGATCTGATGAGCAAACTGTGTTGTCTATTCACCATATACTATACATGCCGTTATTTGATAAGGAATGTGCACTATGGCTACTGTTCTTTTTGTGACTTGCTGGTTTTTTTTGGTATACAAACTTGATTTTTGTATTTTTCAGACTAGCTATATAGCTAGTATCAAATATGACATTAACTGATGCTTGCAGGTGAGGAAAAAGGAGAGATTCTGATTCATAAGACAGTTCTATTATAGAATTACTAAAAAGTACCCACTAGCCTTTTAACACTTAAAATCTGCTCATGTACATGATAATAGAATTATAGTGCAATTCCATGCAGCTCAGGTTGGTCAAACTTTACTAACATACGTAGTTGCCTCCCTGGAATAGCTGTGCCTGGATTGGTTCCAACTTGAGGTTGAGGTCTTGGTGATCCACCATTTCTTTTATAAACTTCATTTAAGGTTTTTATAATAGAGTCATAACGATCTTGATCCTGATGGAAATAGTCCATTAGTTTGTGATAATTCTTAGCATTAACTTTCACTTTATCTCGTACCAGCCTGACAGCATATCTAGCTTTGTCTGCAGGAGAATATAATTTGGTACTAGTTAAATCATCATAATGTTCATCTGAGATAAGTCGTTCTTGATTGAGATATTGTATGATATCATTATCATATTTTATCGCATTCTCCAGTGGTCCAATACAATCCCTGATGGTTCGCAGTTCAATTGTATTCCACTGACTCATACTCATTCAATGGAGATGCCCTTACAAAAAGGAAGAAAGAATAATATTATAAAATAACAAACAACAAATACAGTCAGCAGGAAAGTTTCACAAGATCTAGAGTATATTTTCACTAAAGAGTAAGGTGCATAGAAATATATGTAACCCCACAGGTAATCTGCAAAAGGTCTTAGATCAATAGATCAAAGAAACATGTACACAAGCCTTTACCCCCAGAAGCTAGGCTGAGAGGAGGTAGGTAAAGTGCTTAGAGAAGGTGCTAAGAGAGAAGAGCCCATCCCTCCTCAAGAAGCATTAATTATTGCAAATTACAGTACACATAACAGTATTACATGCATAACACTTAGTTGTAGTCATCATTACAGCTGACTCACAACCGCACACTGTGTCAACTTGATCGTACCACAAACCGAGCTAATAGACCAAACCTACCATAGTAATGAGTAAAGGGCTTAACATCTTTTTACTACCTTATTTCTAGCCCCCATATTTGGGAAAATATACACCAAAAAGAGGGTGGAAGGATCATGTGATCCATTTAAATCTCATGTGATCCATCTAAGTCTCACATTTGAGTCTCACATGTGATTCACCTAAGTCGCACATTTGATCTATCTAAGTCTCATGTGATCCATCTAAGTGTCATTTTTATGAACATAAATACAAAATGACAGACTTATATAAGACTGAGAGGAAGCAGTAGGATTTTGATCAACAGTGTTAATGTGACCCATGATGAATGGATGGCTACACTTCTTCCATGTAACTGGGCATGGCTACTAGGGAGTGGTTTTTATCTTCTGGGAAACTTTAAAGCCAAGCTACAAACTCCAATATGGGGCACAAAAAATGGGATTTATTGTCTCTGGATTAGAAGGCACAAGAGTAGCTTATTATATTATTATTATTAAGTAAATGATGTCACCCTTCAGCTTAGGCACTCTGCCAATATCTTATCATCATGGCAAGCTTACAACATAGATCTTACCTATTATTAGTGCCCAGGAGAGAGGTATTGGTACCACACCTTTATCCTTGGCGCGCTAAGAGATGAACCTTACACACGTGTAAACAAAACATAGGTTATGCGCATGTCGATCCTTTACCCAAAATGTCTTTGAGGAAGGTGAGTATTTTAGCTACATATGCTGCTCGTGTACAAAGGAACATGAGTAACATAAAACTGATAGAATGGTACTCCTCAATTGACAATATTCAATGTTGTAAGTTTCTCGTGGTTCTCTACTCAAGAGTCAATGGTGCCAGTCAGTATTTTAGCTACTTTTATGCTGTCTAGTTTATATATAATAGTAACAGTGGAGCAACAATGTGAAGTGTTTCCTACATGTTGAATTCTCCCATTTCTGACCTAGAGATAAAGGGAAAAGAGATTGGTATCATTCCTTGAGCTTGGAATTTGACAGATCTGATGATCTCTAGCCCTAACTCTGAGATGTCAGCACCTCTCTAGTTCATGTTCTGACATCAGGCCTTTAGGAATCCAAATTCCTCAAATTCACTATATTGATCATGTCTGATATAATTGCAAACTAGATATAAATAAAGAGGACAACCTCTATACAAAGGACAACTAAAATGTATCATCTTGTTAGTATAAATAGATGAGGACATCCTCCCTTCAAGGGATAGTAGACCTGATCCCAATCTTTTATTCAGAAGTTCCACTGTAGTGTTTTGAGTTATTTGAATTTATTGTGTTACTAATAATAGTGTATGTGACATTCGTTAAATGGAGAGGCGTATGTTAGAAGAGGAGTACATGCTTCGTAACTTCCGTCAACATGCTCTTGCCAACAATGAAATTGCCGAAAGATGTTTCTGCTCCTGCGTTGGTGGATTGACTGATAGAAAGATAAGCTCCAGTGAAGGAGATTGTATAGAGAACTGTGCTACTAAACTAATCACAGCCACCACTAGAATTGTTTTTAAAATAGCTGAAGCTAATCCTATGGGGATGGGCTCTCAAAGTGGCATCCCTCTCAAATGACATCAAAGTACAATGGTATAAAATCATCCAAGTACACTAGCTAGCTACACTGTAAATTGGGAGAATTGGGGGAAAGCATAATATTATTAGTTTTCTTGCTTGTAATGAAAATTTTCTGACACCACAAAGAAAATTTATTAACTGCTGAATTGTCAGTGTTTCAATCTACCATGTAGCTCAAATGGGTATGAATATGGTAACTCCAGAGCATATAATAATGTATAATTAAACCAGGTGTGATGTTATAGATAGCTACATCACCTTATAAAGAGAATTTATAATAATAGGTTATTTTAATACCATAGGACTATAAAAATTCATGGGAAGCAGATGGTGAAATTTTCCTCAATTATAGCTACTGTTTTAGTGGATTATTGACACTGTTTTGTGTTCACCCACTCTTAAGTAACTGTAAAGAATCCCACCTCCATTTTTTCTAGTC
This sequence comes from Diacarnus erythraeanus, assembly GCA_964016965.1. NCBI lineage: Eukaryota > Metazoa > Porifera > Demospongiae > Poecilosclerida > Podospongiidae > Diacarnus > Diacarnus erythraeanus. The sequence goes on from OZ024680.1 coordinate 2,979,167, forward strand.
CTACAGTAAATGCACATTAATTATGATTATGTAATATATTGGCTAACTAACTGTAACAGTCTTTGTTATAGTCTTCTATAAGCCACTGGCAAGGATACAGTCCAGTCCTTGTGCAGAGTTTCTGCTTGACTTTTCAAGTCATACAACTTTTGCTGTATAACATTAGTTATTTGTTTTCTGAGGATGACAGCGCTAACTTTGAGACTGTGTGTTCTGTGGGTTTGAAGTATGGAGGAGATGTCTATAGGATCACCCACAACAACTGTCAGCTTCTACATCAAATAACCAGATGCATTATAAGAACCAGTGACGAACCATCTTCCAGAGTCTCTCACCCATGGTCAAGACTCATGGTCATGGCAATCAAATACAGTAGACAAAGAGGGTATTATGGTAACTGAGGTTTACAGCCACAGGAACTTCTCACTGAATTAAAAATAAGGTGTTGACACTTCATAAGGAATAGCACAAGGAATAGTTATGGAACAAGCTGAATTCACTTTTTCTTCATTCTTGATATGAGAGGAAAGGACACTAGTTCAAAATTACCCAAAATTTGGAAATTTTTGAGTGAAATATTTTCAGAAGCCAGAATCATTCCAAAATTAAATAATGCCAATATTAATGGTACTGTTTCTCAAATTAAACTTCCTCAAACAATTAGAGTTCTAACTCCAAAAATTTCCAGATTTATGGTACTTATATAATTATGGAACAGATTTTTCATGGCAAAGAAGTATGTATAAATTTTGAGGGTCTAGAAGAGATGTTCGAAATTTGGTGCAGTATACATGTATGTTAGCACAAAATACATACGTCACAGACACTCGTTTAAACTAACCTTGAAGAGACGAGGAATGTAGGGTGCTGTATTTGGTAAGATATCATCCATTCCTGCAACAAATACGACACCAACTTAAATTATTTACTGATATCCATATAGATCTTTCTGAATCTAAAATAGAGAGTTCTTGGTACTTTACAACTAACCAACGTGCCAGATAGGGATGATAGTAGGAATGTTCACAGTCTCAGCAATCATCCTTCCCACACCTTATACAATAGATACAAAGTATTTTATCAGATATGAGCAACTCATAATGGTAGAGAGTTCAATGCTATGGATAAATATAGAGATGTTCCCAGGGGCTCTACTGTATAATGCGAGGAGTTCAATACGTCATGCTGAAGCTTTTCACGTCATGCTGAAGCTTTTCACAACACAGCTTTCACGAGGCCAGAGGCCAGGTAAATGGAGGATTAGCTTCAAGAGCAGTTTGGCAAATCTTTTCTAATTCATGAAAAACATAAAAGTTGAGCTCCTCAAAAATAAAGTAATATATGGCATTTTCCATGAGGTAGAGTAGAGTTTGCCCTAGGCCTCTATAAGTAAAATCTTATGGACAGTTCCTATCTATGTAAAATGACCAACTTTGATTTAAATTAATCACTAGTAATGTTTTGGAATTAATAGGTGACTTACCCCACTTCAATCTTAACTGGCTCAAAGTCATGTTGATTTTGCCTATTGAATAGAACACAAGGAACATAGTTATTATAACATGTCATTTTAATACTGAATGGTTTGACTAATACACACTCTTTACTCTACCCATATGTTTTAGCTATGCCATTTCAACTTGTTTAGCATGCCAGGTTAAGCAGTGGATATGATATACCTGGTTGGGTGGGTTTAAAAAGCTACAGTAGGATGTCAGTTATCCAGACTCCGGTTATCTAGAAACTTCAGTTAACCAGAACAGGTGTACTGTACATACATGTACAGTACAGTGTAATTAATTAATGGCCTTTTCATGGAAGCAGTGAAGAAGAGATACGAAACACAAAAAAAGACAAAAATCAGTGATTACATGCACTGCAAACATGACTAATACATTCAATATTACACCTTTATGTACTTTTAATATGTACACGTATGCATGTGTACATTGGTGTACAATGACTTCAGTTATCCAGAAATTTCAGTTATCCGGACACCTTCCAGTCCCAACCTGTCCAAATAACTGACATTCTACTGTAGTTGCCAGCTCAAGTGTGAATAAGAGTTTTCAAGCTCTTAAATTTTATCCAAAGGTAGAAGGAGTATAATATATATAGCTATGGTAAGATATTTTCATGAAATTGGAAACTATGACTACAATTTTTCCTGCTGAGTGTCTGGTAATTCTGTAACCATGTGGCATCTATACCGCCTACCCCCCTATATTCTAATTAACACACACCAAGCCTTTTTTTTTTTATTTGATGTCTGTTTTCTGTGCTAAAGAGCTTAAAAAGTGTACTATATAGCAATTTTCTTCACTGAGTTCTGGGTGTTTTTTTTTTTTAATTCATAGTCACAAACATGAACTATTTGCCATTATGTTTCATAGTTCACAGCTGTATAGTCTAATACCTCTGACAATGTGTTAATAGGTGTGCTAAGTAGTTCAATGTTTTTAGTGTGTTGTGTATTAACATTTCTGACCAGTGGAGTTCATTAGTATAGACCTTGCTAGTGATGTAAATTGGGATTCTTAGTAAGGATGGGCACATTATGCTGGCATAATATTGGGCATAATAGGCATGCAAAAGCATTGAGCATAATGCCAGCATAATAGGAAAATTACTAGAGTACACAGCTATTTACAGCATGGAAGAGTTTACAGAAGCAATTGACACAATGACTGGAAACTTTTGATACTGAGGTAACTGGGCAGACTGAAAAAAAAGCACCTTTCAACCATGTACTAAAATTACTCACTCATGCATGATATCATTATTATGATTTATAAATGTACATATGGTGGTGGCAATTGCTAATAATTATATTTTACACTAATAATAGTTTTATTTGAAGCGTAATTGGAGCATAATGGGTGACCTGTAAGGGCATAATGGGTAGGCAGAAGAGCATAGCATAATAGGGAATATTTGGAGCATTATGTGCCAATCCCTAATTCTTAGTTAAGGGATGGGGGCTAAGATTAAATTTTCAAGGGGATAATAATTATTAAAATGGAGGGGGGTACCCCCCATATACCACCCCATAATTTGATCTAAACTTCATGGGAGGTACAAGGGGGAGGGGGGAATACCCCCTGTACCCCCCCCCCCATAGTATCACCACCCCCAATATAAAATCATTTCAATGATGCTTGATAAAAGAGATGTTTACAGTATGTATAGTCAATGCATGCAGAATTATATTATGTATTAATACCTTCAGGGAAAATATGAACCCATCTGCCTTCATTCAGTAAATTGATGCAGAAATCAAGTCCTTGTTGATAGACACCCAAACCTGTTCAATGATAAGGGTCACAATGAATTAACTATTATATCAACAACAAAAATAAAATACCAAAACAAACAAAAACAACGACAAAACATCACTTGATAGTATTTCTGATTCCATTAAATAGGGCACTATAACAGAATTTGTCATCTACACTCCACAAGATTCTTAACTGTTATAATGCATACATCTTTCAATACTAAAGTCTGTCCAAGCTGACAAGAGCCACGGAAGCAGCCCAGAAGTGCTTTAATATTATTCATAGATACCTCGCAACATTCGCGATGCATTTGCCCAGAGAGCAGCTGACTCTCCACACAGCAATTTTTATTATGCGTAACACTCCTCGTGGTCCAGGGTAACGCCATAGGATTTGTATTAGTCTCCTGTATCTCTCTATGGAGCACTACAACAGGCATCTGGTAAGAAGCGCCTCAGTAAGAGCTGCTAAATGATACCAAATGAGCATAATTTGAATTTTTTTAGCCAAGTTATGCATGTTTTTGTGAGGCTCTCGTCAGCTTGGACAGACTTTAGTTACATCCAATTAGATAATGGTCATCTAATTGGATGTAACTGATAGTATGTAATGAAAACGACTACTTTTATACAAAAAAAATTTAATAGAAATATACATAGTTTCCAATTACTATTCTAACATACCTCTGGTGACAGGGACCAGTTGTCCACGAATAAACAACCATGAAATCAAAGAGTTTGTGAACACATACTCACTTGCTGCAGGAATCCTATACAATATAGAGCCATTAATGTATAGCTGACAATCCACAATAGTTTACTTACCATCTCATCTTCGATGATAAGTAGGTGGTAAAAGGAACCATACCTTCACAATAAAATGAAGTTGTTATGTTATTGTAGAAGTAAACACTTTACACAAACAACCCCCTGAAATGACCACACATTATGTACACTTATTTGCTTTTGTGTACATGTGTAATAGAACTCCACTAACCCCATCCCAAATGAGGCCATCCCTCTAACTAGGACACTGTAATTTTCCCTGAAGTAGCCATGTAGAATGGAACCCCCTCTATTCCAACCTCTTGAAAAAAGGACAACACCCCTATGTTAAGGACACTTGGATACATCCCAAATATAGCCCAGTATTACCAGGGTGACCAGGGGTTCACAGTGTACAGGTTTCCAGAGCTATCCTAAACTTACTCCATATAACTGGATCATCGATACATGAGGCATGATTGCTAACAGTAACCAATGGTTTCCCTTGTGGCCTCTGACAGATTGCCTCTAATAAATTTCCCATGTTCTTGGTTTGAACTCTCTGTGCAGTCCCTAAACATAGCATTAAATAGACATTGGTGGATTATTCTGTTAGCTTGAAATCTATGGTTAGATTCGGGTCCTACAACCCCCTGATAACCTCTTGTCTACAGATTATTAGCTATCACAAGTTTATAGTGTACTAGTGTAGCTACATTGCAATGGAGTAGTAGGAAGGGGGGCAGGGGGGGCAATATTTCTGATGGGGGGAGGCACAATATCATGAGCACTCCAATCTGAAACTTAAGTGACACTGCTACATATTGTCTTGCTATTTTGCCCCCAAAGAGATCATGAAAAGTTCTTTTTGTCTGCCTACTCCCCTCCATCCCCTAGTATATTTTACCTTCCTACTCCACTAGGGATTAGGTGAATATAAAGTGCTGAGTTATAAAAAACGGGCTATGAAGAGGTGTGTGTTTATTCACTCTACCACAAATTCCAACAGGCAGCTAGGATGATACACTTAACCCTTTAGCTATCATAAACAAGTAGAAGGGCGTCTCATCATGTCTCACTAACCACAGGACATGTAGTTACAGCACCAGACTACCACACCTCTTCCTTGACACCCGTTAGCTATGCCATAGGTTCCAAAAAACTTACTAAGGACAATTTTGGTTGCAAGTGCGAGTGAAATTTTGACAGCCCCTGAGCTTATTCGCCATGAAAGAGTGCTCTTAGGCACACTGAACCACCTCCCGTCCTTCATGATTTCAATAGCGACTGCCACATAGAATAATAGCATAGATACTAGGTGAGGCCCTGCCCCTATGCTACTTGGCTACTAGCGGTCAAAGGTCATTCAAGACAACCACCACGTGGTAATGCATGACGATGTTGAGGCCATTCTGCAGAGTATTACAGTATCAAGTGAGTTTTAAATGATATTCCCTTCTTTTTATGATACATTTATTCTAGGTGCTAGGAAGAAGACTGATATCTACTTCACCTGTGTGGTTAGAGAGAGGTGAGTGATACTTAACCTACTGTATCAGTGTAAGTTAATTATTAGTATAGTGAGTATACCTATAGGGGGTTCAAATGAATGAAAAAGTTAAGATTATGGAAACTTCATTGACTTAGTATATGAAGGGTGTGACATCAGGGGGGTGGTTATCCTTTATTTGGATGATGTCATTGGTAATGTTAAGTGGGTAAGTTATGCTGCTGGTTTTTGAGAGTATTTTAAGTGATTAAAGTCTATGATGAATCAGAAAGCCAGATCTAGACATTTTCCATACACTGGCACTTCTCTGGTGACCATAGACACTAAAACCCCTTCCGAAGATCAAGCTCACACTTTAATTTGTTCTTAGGTTAGGGAGGTTCCACTTTATTCCAGGTATGTAGGCATACAAAAAGGATTAATCCAACAATCAATGACATAGTAGTTGATAAAAATTTGTTCCTTGAAGAAAATAATATATATTTTTAGGTATTAATAAAGTCCAACTGCTGGGAAGAGTTGGTAATGTTCCTCGAGACTTTGTCAACATTAGTTCAGGAAAGAGAGTAGTTGCTTTTCCTTTGGCTACATCCAGCTCATTCAAATCAGAAGATACAGGTAACAAATATCTAGTTAGGTTTATGCATGCACAACACATTTAGTGTTCTGCATTGGGCCCAAGCTTGATTATTAAGAGCATGGAAAAGTTTGCAACTCAGTCAGTGCCTTGAGGCTGGAAAACTTCACAAATATAACTAACTATTGACCAATTTAATTAATATTCAGGAAAGGGCTTAAAGTCAAACTGTTAGTTAATGCCACATAAGCAATAAATTTCATTTTTATGATTTCTGTCTATCTTGGAATTCTTCATGCTCGTAAAGTTTTCCAGTCCTTGAGTATTGGAATCTTGAACAATAATGATTTTGTTGGGAGAACACTGGATAATATTTGTTGGGAGAACACTGGATAATATTTGTTATTAGGACCAGAAAACCTTCCATGTTAATGAGTCAGTGGTATATAGTTCACTGATTCTGTGATAGTGTATGTTGCCAGTATTACAAATCTTGACACCATTGCTTAAAATCGAATAATTTAGTATGCTAAAGGTATGACCTCACATACTGGTAAATATAATATATTAATGAAAATAGATTGCCATACCTCCCTCCCCCCCCCCCCCCCCCCCCCCCACACACACACACACACACACACATCTTGTCCTGTCTACCATTACTCATGTGGGTCACGTGGCCCTCCTTTTGGAGGGACAAGTTCAGTTGCTGCTTTTACTGTGAAACCTCTTCTTGTACTTAGCCCCCCTGCACTTCTAAACCACTTCTTGCAAGTCAGACACCGAAGAGAACCTTGCTGCTCCTGGACTGGCTTGCTCCGCTCATCTAGGCATTTCACACACACACACACACACACACACACACACACCAAATCCTCCACCCTCCCAACACACACCTCAATTGTGGCTACATGGTGCTAGATAATGCTGTTTGACAGAACTACATAACCCTTAGAGAGAGATTAAGATTTTAATTATCATGTCATACACACACATTAAAATGATGCAGTGGTTAAGGTGTCATGGTTAATATTTCATTTATAGTGTCAGTAATTCCTAATGCTGATTTTTCAAAATATTGTGCGTCCTAGATGAATCTGTGGGTGTGATCTACTAAATATTTATCTCTAAAATAACCACTGTGTATAGCAACAGATTGCTAATGTCCATTGAACTTTATGTAAGCTACTGAAGAAGAATACTGTTAGACTTGACTTCTTAAAAAAAAGATAACTTTGCTGTTGTGTTATTTCAGAGAATATCATTACCAGGACCACTTGGCATTCTATCAATGTCTTCAAACCAAGATTACAGGACTTTATATTGAAGTATGTAATGAAGGGATCCCGTGTGTACTTAAGTGGTCGAATAAGAAACTCCAAATACACCAAGGAGGATGGCACAGAAAAATTTCTTTCAGTCATTGTAGCAGGTTAGTCTGTATAGATGTACTATAGGTAGCTTACTAGTCTGTGTGTAGTCCTAGAATAGGGCAATCTGATTGATCCATGTGAGTTGGCTCTAAGTGACAAATTCCTGCATCTTTAAAAATTATCATTTTTTATATTATATGCTCATTTCATGCAATAGGATCCATATTAGATTACATCCATAATAATGGACTCAGGTACTTGCTGGGGTACTTAAGGCCTAGCTCTAACCAACAGATTGTTCCAGTTTTGGTATTACCGTGCTAAGAAAAGTTCACAGTGTGTATATCTGCTATAGATGACCTCATCCACATCCAACAGCCTCGATCTGCAAGTGAGGCGGATAATATACCCTTAGAAAGTGAAGAGTCAGCTGCTCTGTCAGAAGATTTAATCCATAACTTTGAACCTAATAATGAACCTTCTCGACTTTAAAACTTTATATTAAAATTTTTTTCTCCTTTCTTTTTTTTGTCATTCGGGTATTTTGGCCTAGATTCATGTTTTTTGGTTCAAACTATAGTCAGACAAAAATAGCTTTCTTTTATATGATTAGCAATAGAAGTGAACCCACTGACCCTTTTCCTGACATTGCTGCAGCTGTTGACATTGCATGGCTTCACATGATGATGGTTTGTATATTAATTATGATGGTCTGTCTATCAAAAGAATGTCTACTTATGCTAATCTGAACTCTGTAACAGTATATTTTTCAGAGTTCTGTTCCCAAGATCTTACATAGCCAAGAACAGATACCATTCTTGAGAATAGAATCAAGTGGGGTGCTTCTATGTGTAAATTTCCTTACAGTATTCTACAGTAATCTTATTTTATATTCAGTAATCTTATTATAATATTATTGAATATTACAGGTATATTACGTAATGTCCAGAATTTACACATAGAAGCACCCATCAAGTAACCTGTCCTTGGGGTTGCCAGAGCCACACTTAATGATTAATAATAACTAGGAGATGAGTGATATATCAAGCTTAAATTTTGAAAACATTTTTAGAGATACGTAGAGTAGAGGGAATAGTGGTAACTTAAGAAATCCATCATTATTTTCACGATTATTGCCTGAAGTGGGTAAGGGGGACCCCTTACCAAACTCCAAACACTGGCTCAGATGTATCAATAGATTCTTTTTTCAACCCTATTATATACACTCAAGAGCTTGAATGTATATAGATAATAGTTCAGCTTAGTTCAGCTTGATGATCAGTATATATACCAAAAGAAAGCTACATAATAAATTCATAATCAAATCAGCGAATTACACTAAGTGTTTAATAGACTAAACTGTATATACATGTATAGCTAGTGAAATGTATACTCAAATTGTAATACTGTTTGGGATACTTTCTGGAAGCATGTAAGTATAAGGGACATCAAGCCCTTCATTGCGTACTTTGATCTCACCAGATATTCCATCCAATGCCTTGTTTAGCCTCTCAATGTAATGCTGAATATCTTTTTCAGTGAATCGCATAGGGTATTTTCCAAGGAACATCTGAAGGAGTATTACAATTGGATTAGTTGGCTATGTAGTAATAAACAGGTCTTACCTCATCACTGCTATACTGAGAGAGAAGATAGGTTATTGTCATACCATTTACTGCTTCACCTTTATCTGGAAGTGTATCCAGAAGTGTCTGGTAGTCTGCTACTCCTTTCTTGACTGGAGGAGGTTGGTGCATGGAAAATGGTGCATTTGGAACATATCCATAGATTACATGCTGGCCAAAATTAACAGAGGCATGTTGAGCGGATCCAGTAAACATGATTCGTGTGCACTGCTCGATGAGATCTTCCTTGGTGGTTACATTCTCAGGGAAACCACGTCCATTTTTTCCTCCAGAGAAGCCTGGAAACCCATTCAAGCATAAATCCTTGGCCCAATTTTGAAGCTCAGCATCATTTTTTACTTCTTCATCAGTGGCATAAAATGTGTTGATGACATCACTGACAAATTGCTCCAAGGCATTCCAAACTTTCAGACCATCATCACGATAATAATATCCTGGAAGTTGGGTTGGATTATCCACACCTCTTTCTTTGATATTCTTCTTGATGTTTGTCCAATCAACAGTGTAAGATTTAGATATCCTCTTGAAAAGGTCAACCTTGCCTTGACCTCCTATCCCAAAAAATTGGTCCATAATGCCTCCATCATTGATAAGAGTAGATCGAGCACGAGTATTGATGGCTAGCGTGTACCAAAAGTGAGGGCGGAGTAGTTTACAGATGGGATGGGCATCTGGCAGATTACGTACAGTTCCCATGCAATATGCTTCCATTGCAGCATGGCAAGAGGTGTAGTGGGAATTGATGAAACTGTAATCATTATGAATTATTAACCGATTAACATTATTTTACATTAATTAAAGGGGATATTATAATTATATTATGATGGTGAAAGCTGCGCTGTATCGGCTGGCCACTTGGTCAAAAAAAAATGGCAGGTAGTTGTTAGCTATATGAAGTTGGTATCAGGATATGATTATAGAGAGAGATGGTCTTATTTAAAGGGATGGGCTGATAGACAGGTATAAATAGACTGTTAACCCTCACTCTACCTCAGGCAAAAATCTATCCTATCTTTGATTGGTCTAAAATGATAATATAGCTAGATTAGACAGTGTAGCTAATAGCCAACTAACTGTCCCTTATACAATGGTTTCCTCGGACCAGTTTGTTACAAACTACATGTCTAGCTCTATTTCTTCAGTCTATTCAGTAACTAAGAAGCCACTTTGACAAAATAATTACAAACAGACAAGTCCCACAAGTAGATAGATATAGACCTATCCAACAGAAAGTGGTTGTGCTGCCAAAGTCTTGGATTTTATCCAAACTTTGGATTTGATATTTTCACCTGGCCCTAGCCCTAGTCCTAGCGCTAGCCCTAGCACAGAAGCAGTCTTGCTGTCTTGGAATTTCCATATTCACTTTAAGTGTTCAATTTAATGCACCTCAGAAGTGCTGTGAAGAAACACTTATCTTATAAAGGTGTGTGAAAATGTCATGTTCAAAGCCATTCATTCTATTCTCTACATTTTTTGATAAAAATTGGGTTTAAGTTTCTTTGGATTTTTTGGTACATAACTTCATTGACTGCTTAATTATTTTGGCAGCACTGAAGTGGACACTGTTTTGCTCTAGAAGAAGTTATTCACCAATGGTCCATTGTAACCATGATTAAGAGTGTGTGGCCCATTTAGATTGTCTATGCAATGGTTTAACTTATTGATCATAATGTAGCATAAAACATCAACACACACACACACAGCACACAGCGACACAACATACACAACACACACACACACACACACACACACACACACACACACACACACACACACACACACACACACACACACACACACACACACACACACACACACACACACACACAGGGTTATTGAGGAAAATTTGCTATCCTAGCTGTAATAATTACTGGAACCTAGAGGGCTACTTCTTTGTGAGCATCAATGCATCTGGAAATCATACCTGAGAGTGTGCAGCTCGATAATACATCTTAGCCAAAATCCAGTCAATCCAGTTATCACTGGGAAGGAAAATGGGATTAGGCTCGGACTTCTCTTCATCTCTTATTCCCTGCTTGAGTTGGATGGCAATGGGGACCAGCTGATTACTAGAGTTGACATAGATCGGAGCAGGAGCATAGCATCCATCACGAGGTGGCAAGCCATCCATAATACTCATGTCACAAATGTAGATATGACCAGCCTGTTCATAATGAAAAAGAAGTACATGCAATAAATTCCATTACAATAGATGTATTTAGCTTGCCTCCATTTCTTGAGCTAGTGTCATTCCTCGTGTGAAAAAAGGTTGCACCATTGCAGGAGTAACTGGAAAGTTGGGAGGAAGTTTAGTGCACTTCTTTATGATCACAGGATTGACTCCATTGAGTATCTGGCGACCATACTCCACATCAGAGGACCAACAACATGCTTCGTGAATCTTGAGATCACTCTGTTCAAGTGATTTACCAAGTTCAATATAATCTTCCAAGCTATCAACCTTTATTGTCAATCCTGAAAGCCCCAAATTGACAACAGCTTTAACACCACTAGAAGTGAAATCTATGTTTTTCACCCTTGAAAATTGCTCATCTTCAGGAATATTTCCCTTAGAATCATCTATTCCTGATGGAACACCACTGTCCGGGAATAGCTGCCATTGGTATTGTTGTTTTCTTGTCTCGAGTTGATTACTCCTCTCTCGTATCAAGATGTCATTACCTTGGACATCTTTCAATGTGGCTATATACATAGAAAAAATAATTTTACTCTGTATCTATACTGCAGATTAGATACTGGTATGTCCATAAGCAAGGAGTGCCTTTGTGAGCTACATATGTATTATTATACTCAGACCTGGCATAATTTTGTATCAATAATGTGTATACAGTACTGTACTATCAATTACAGAATTTCAATGTAATAATGTGCACAAGGCCAGGTCAAACTAATTTTTAGTTATCTAATTATATAGAAAAATAACAAAAGCAGTTCTAATAACGCATTAGGCAAAAATACTTCAAAAAAAAAACAACATCATAACTCCATCTAGCCATGGGATCTGGACATCTAATAGATGTAGTTATGAATTTCATAACCATATCATTGCTTAGCATTGTAGTATCAAGATTTTTCCACATTACAAGATTTGATACTAGCTAGAGTATATTGTGCCTAGCAGTAGCCCATATAATATTTGTCACAGAAATATAGTAAGCAGCTCAGTAGCATGTCTGATGTACAGTCTGTTCTCTCTAATAGTCCACCAGTGGGCGAGGGGTCCTGAGGTGGACTATTAGGGAGAATGGACAATTAGAGAGACTACACATAAGGCCAATTATTTACATGTCCATAGGTTGCTCAATGTTACTACTACAAAAAAGTCTCTAGTAACAGTTTGCCTGGAGTTTAAGGCATTTCTTTAAAATTTAGGCCCGACCACGCCCACTTTTACTAGCCATGCCCATTTTGTTAACAAGCCACGCCCAGTTATTTATTTAAGAAGGCATCTGATGAAGATCTTGTTCAATAAGTGACCTTGTATTAATGTCAGTGCACCCGAAAAAGGAACACATGATTCTAATGACAGAATGAAATTATATAAGAAGAATTTGAAGTACAACCAAGAATGGAAAGTGAAGTGGAAGTGGATATTGTATAGTGAGCAGCAAGATGGCATGTATTGTGCTTGCTGCCAAAAATATGGCAAGCCCACAGAAGATTACATTTGAAGGAGAAACTAAGTTTTCAGTGCCTGATATAGATACAGACCAAACTGAAGCAGAATGGAAAATTTTTCTCCGCATACTGTTTACTAATTTTCATGAATCTAGTGTTTCAAGTTTTCTTACAAGCCTTCTACAGAATGATACTCTAAAGGCAGGTTTTCCAAACCTTGAACGTCTTGCTTCTATTGCCTTAGTCTTGCCTGTCACTACAGCAACTGTGGAAAGAAGCTTTAGTGCTATGAAACTCATTAAGAATTAAGACTAGGCTTAGAAACAGACTTGGTGAGGACTCCTTGGATCAAGCTATGTGGATCTCTATAGAAGGACCTGAAAAATTGAATGAAGAACTATTGGAATTAATAATAGACAACTGGAAAGTACAGAAAACTCGTAAAATTATGCTATAAAAATTAATATTAATTTTTATTATGTCATTTTCACAAAATGTTTGGGAAGCTTCCCCCCCCCCCCCCCCCCGTCCTCCCCACTAGATGAAACCCTGCCTGATATTGCTGTTGTGTGTTGACATTGCATGGCTTCACATAATTATAATTATCCAAACCATCATCATTACGTTATGATGGATTGCCTGTCAAAAAAATAGCTATTTGTGCTAATCTGACACCAAATACACTTTGCAACAGTGTATATAGAGTTCTGTTCCCACCATAGCCAAGTGCAGATACCAATCTTAAGAATCAAGTGTCAGTATGGCCTCCTATCCTTGAGGTTGCCAGAGCCACACTAAGTGTATTAGTTAGTAGTTGTTTATATCAAGCCAAATGAAGAAGTATGTAGAAAAGTGGGAATATCATAAGAAATCCATCATTATTGCACAATGATTGCCCAAAGTTAATCTTAATCCTCTACACATAAGCAAGATGGAAGATCCTGAAAGAAATCCAAATAGTTGGTAGTATTTTATGTCAGGTCTGAGTCAGCCAGCCCCCCAACCCCCCAACCCATCTCCTCCAACCTTGTTCCTTGTTTTCTTTTATAAGGTGAAGGGACCTTACAAACTCCAAACACTGGCTCAGATGTATTACTAGATTCTTTTTTCAATCCTATTATATACATACTCAAGAGCTTCATCTTCCTCTTTAGTTCAGCTTGACGATCAGTATAAATATACCAAATCCCACAATAGCAAGAAAAAATGGAGCAAATTCATAATCAAATCAAGGAATAACACTAAGTGTTTAATAGACTAATATAAGCTGTATAGTATATAGCTAGCTAGCTAATAAAGTGTCTACTCAAATTGTAATACTGTTTGGGATATTTTCCGGAAGCATGTAAGTATAAGGGACATCGAGCCCTTCATTACGTACTTTGATCTCACCAGATATTCCATTCAATGCCTTGTTTAGCCTCTCAATGTAATGCTGAATATCTTTTTCAGTGAATCGCATAGGGTATTTTCCAAGGAACATCTGAAGGAGGATTACAATTGGATTAGTTAGCTATGTAGTAATAAGCAGGTCTTACCTCATCACTGCTATACTGAGAGAGAAGATAGGTTACTGTCATAGCTAATACTGCTTCACTTTTATCTGGAAGTGTTTCCAGAAGTGTCTGGTAGTCTGCTACTCCTTTCTTGGTTGGAGGAGGTTGGTGCATGGAAAATGGTGCATTTGGAACATATCCATATATTGCATACTGGCCAAAATTAACAGAGGCATGTTGAGCGGATCCAGTAAACATGATTCGAGTGCACTGCTCAATGAGATCTTTCTTGGTGGTTACATTCTTAGGGAAACCACGTCCATCTTTTCCTCCAGAGAAGCCCGGAAACCCATTCATGTATATATCCATGGCCCAATTCTGAAGCTCGGCATCATTTTTTACTTCTTCATCAGTGGCATAAAATGTGTTGATGACATCACTGACAAATTGCTCCAAGGCATTCCAAACTTTCAGACCATCATCACGATAATAATATCCTGGAAGTTGGGTTGGATTATCCACACCTCTTTCTTTGATATTCTTCTTGATGTTTGTCCAATCAACAGTATAAGATTTGGATATCCTCTTGAAAAGGTCAACCTTGCCTTGACCTCCTATCCCAAAAATTCGGTCTATAATGCCTCCATCATTGATAAGAGTAGATCGAGCACGAGTATTGATGGCTAGCGTGTACCGAAAGTGAGGGCGGAGTAGTTTACAGATGGGATGGGCATCTGGCAGATTACGTACAGTTCCCATGCAATATGCTTCCATTGCAGCATGGCAAGAGATGTAGTGGGTAGATAATTGATGAAACTGTATAATCATATGAATTATTAACCGATCAACTAGTTAAAATCTGTTAGTAAAAGATGTTAAAATATTTTCTTTCATATGTCATCACATTATTTTTTTATAGCCAAAAGGGGATAAATAATTATGATGATGGTGAAAGCTGTCTATATCTATGCCAACCACTTGGTCAAAAAAATGGCAGGTGGTTGTTAGCTATAATATGGAGTTGGTATCAGGATATGATTATAGAGAGCATAGGCGGCAGAACCATGGGGGCAGTGGCAGCTATGGCAGTGCCCCCATTCTAAAATCAATGACATAAACAATTTACACAACAACATGGCCATATAATAGGCAGTGCTAACTTAAACCTGGTCCACTCTTGTATTTAATTAACAAGCCAGCTGTGCTGTACATTCTTATTATCTTCAAGTTTGAAATACTAAATCAGTGCTGCTCTATTTTGATCACCATTGCCACCAGTGAACACCTGTTTTCAGTTTTATGACAAGTTGAAACATATCCCTGTTCAACTATGTCCAAAACAATATCATGTTATTACATACACAAATTAAAAATAAACTCCCAGACACCTTTATATCATCAAACTCTCATAAACAAAATTTTCTATTTTTATGTCATCTTTGAAACATGATGGTAGGAGTGTGATTATCAGAGAGTGTGACACTCTTGACCACAGATCTAGTTGACCTACCCCCATACTCAAAATCGTCTTCCTCCGCCCATGGAGAGAGATGGTCTTATTTAAAGGGGTGGGCTGATAGACAGGTATAATAGACTATTAACCCTAACTCTACCTCAGGCAAAAATTTATCCCTTTGATTGGTCTTACTAGACAGTGTAATAGCCGGGACAGCTAACTGTCCTTTAGCTACAATCATTTAGTTTGTTATAAACTGCACATCTAGCTCTCTATAATTTTTAAGCCTGTTCAGTAACTAAGAAGCCACCAAGACATAATCTAATAATTATTATTCATGTAAATAGACAAGTCGATATAGACCCATTCAACACAAAGTGGACACTTTAGGAAGAAGTTAATAATAAGAGCTAGTCTATTGTAACTATGTGATTTATGATAGATTCTTAAGGGCTCTTTCTCCATAATATTATTAAGATTACATCATTTAGATACATCCTTTGTCAATAGCTATGTACTTTGTTATTGTACTGTACCTAACCCTAACCCTAGTCCTACCCCATAGCAATAGTACAGTTAACAATGATGTTATCTGAATAATCTGTTACATGGAGAAGGAGCCTTCTTAAGGGTGTGGCCTAGTCAGAGTGTCTATTTAACTTTTAGACACACACACACACACACACACACACACACACACACACACACACACACACACACACACACACACACACACACACACACACACACACACACACACACACACACACACACACACACACACACACACACACACACACAGAGGATTATTAAGGAAAATTTGCTGTCCTAGCTGTAATTACTGGAACCTAGAGGGCTACTTTGTAAGCATCAATGCATCTGGAAATCAACAGCAATGATACCTGAGAATGTGCAGCTCGATAATACATCTTAGCCAAAATCCAGTCAATCCAGTTATCACTGGGAAGGAAAATGGGATTAGGCTCGGACTTCTCTTCATCTCTTATTCCCTGCTTGAGTTGGATGGCAATGGGGACCAGCTGATTACTAGAGTTGACATAGAACAAACATATCGGAGCAGGAGCATAGCATCCGTCACGATGTGGCAAGCCATCCATAATACTCATGTCACAAATGTAGATATGACCAGCCTGTTCATAATGAAAAAGAAGTACATGCAATAAATTCCATTACAATAGATGTATTTAGCTTGCCTCCATTTCTTGAGCTAGTGTCATTCCTCGTGTGAAAAAAGGTTGCACCATTGCAGGAGTAACTGGAAAGTTGGGAGGGAGTTTAGTGCACTTCTTTATGATCACAGGATTGACTCCATTGAGTATCTGGCGACCATACTCCACATCAGAGGACCAACGACATGCTTCGTGAATCTTGAGATCACCCTGTTGGAGTGATTTACCAAGTTCAATATAATCTTCCAAGCTATCAACCTTTATTGTCAATCCTGAAAGCCCCAAATCGGCTACAGCTTTCATGGCATCAGAAGTGAAATCTATGTTTTTCACCCTTGAAAATTGCTCATCTTCAGGAATATTTCCCTTAGAATCATCTATTCCTGATGGAACACCACTGTCTGGAAATAGCTTCCATTGGTATTGCCGTTTTCTTGTCTCGAGTTGATTACTCCTCTCTTGTATCAAGATGTCATTACCTTGGACATCCTTCAATGTGGCTAAATAGAAAATAATAGAAAATGTATTTAGCTCTGTATCTACTATACTACATATTACAAACGGCTTGTACATAAACAAGGAGTGTCTTGGTGAGCTACATATGTACATATTATATCCCCTATAACCAGACCTGGCATTGTATCAATAATGTGTAGTACTGTCCTATAGATTAGTGATATAATATTATTACATCAAAATGAAAAACATAACCCCGTTCATATCTAAAATGTACACAGGACTCATGATTTCCAGGTCCACTAATTTTTAGCAAGAGGTTATCTAATCAAAATATGCAGTAGCTATTAATTAGTACTCCTATATATGGAAGGGAATGGCTAAGCTCATGTGCCAGGCGAAAATTTTGAGTGACCATACCCACTTTTAATTAGCCACACACATTACTTAATAATCAAAAATGCTTTTCTTCTACTATTTTCACCTATAAACTTCTCAGCAATGTCTAAAATGTCTATAGGTACATGATTTTTAGCCTGCTTGAATATCATGGCTAGTTTCTATATCAGATGATTCATTTTCAGACTCTACTCTGGCTGAAGAGTCACATTTAGTGGATTGTGTAAACAATCCTAGAAGGCAACTCTGCTTCATTTTTTCAGCACCAGGGGGGCCTTGGACCTTCACTATCAGCCATTGTACCTAGCTCTATAGCTATACCTAATACTGAGCAGCCTACATGTATCAAGAATGACACAATAGACCACAAATGTTGACTAGTCATAGTAGTCAATAAGGACTTATGTAAACTGCCTATTCATCAGCTAATTTTAAGTGGTTGCTTGAATAGGACCTTGATTCCCTCAAGCAACCTGCAATCCAGATTGGGGGGGCACTGGAATAATTGTATTAGTGACCCAAAATATTGGGGGGGGGGGCACATGTCCCCCAGTTCTCCCCCAGTTCCTATACCTATGAATTAAGTGTTGGTGATTATTATAGCTATGTACTATGTTCAGCATTCTCCTAATAATTGTGCTGCTATTAGAGCTACTTATGTTATACTCCTCTGAGCATAGATGTTGTAAATGTTTGAAGAATTTTCTCAGTTGAACATGATGCTTCAGAGTCAATTAGATGTCTAGATACATAGCTATGTAGATAGTATAGACAACAAGAACAAGAATTTTGGAAGCAAGCTATAGTGTAGATAACTAGACAATAAAACAAGAGAGCTGAGAACAGTGTGAGCAGAGAGATCAAACCAGTCATGAAAAATAAACGAGTCAGTAGAAAGTCTGCAAAAAATTTGAGTAAACCTTCTGGATATTACATCTATACTACCGTAGATCCGGTTAATTTCACTGTCACTTTAATTTCGCTATTTTGGCGGTAGGTAAAGGAAAGCGAAAATTAAAAAGCTTCAATAATTATTAAGAAGCATTACCTAATTGAAATCCCTCCCCCAGCGAAAATAAAAAATGTGAATTGCTTCATAACACAAGATTTTTTGAGATCAGTGAAAATAAAGTGTCTTGAAAATAACTGAATCTACGGTAGCTACTAACAGAGCCTCCATCTTGAAGTGAATAACTTCAGTATAAAAATTGCTCACTTTTCTTATTTTTGTAGCAAATTCCGTAGAGCTAGCTAGTTTAATGACCTGCATCATTCTTAATCATTATAGAGTGGCTGCACACGGGCACTGCGTGTTCGTGCTACATGGCAAAAACAAGCTTGACTCCTGTGGGGAACTTATCAGATTACTACTATTCTCTGCAAGGTGCGGATAGCAAGAAGCGATACAAGCAGAAAAGAAGGACAGGATCCCTATGTGATGGTCAAAAACAATCAACCTGATCATTTTCCAGACTTCAGGTATTTGATAGTTGTGAATGCTATCATGGCATCAACAGTCTTCTTGCAGCAGGAGGTGGGGAATTACATACAGCTTGTGATATGTATAGAGATCATCGTAAATGTAGCTACTCATGCAGTGAAAGAATGTGAAATTGTTTACAGGAAACCTCCTTCTGTATAAACTTTTGCATCCAATGACTTTTACTACAGCATCAACTTTCATCCTTCATGTTTTAGTCAGTTATTTATAATCATCAGTGTTACATTGTAGTTTATTCATATGAAAACTACCATAGCTATGAACACAATAAATACAGTCAGTATATAGAAGTAGCCAAATCCCCCAACCACACCCACTATTGTGTGTTTATGAAGTCATGCTGTCTCAGTCTCAATAGCTTCAATGTTACTTGTTTTGTTGTCTTCTTCAATAACTATGAGACAGATAATATTACATAAGGCCATTGTAGCCAGCTATTAGCATCAAAAACTTAAATTATGATCCCTACACTAGGATGCCCTTAGCTACACTATGGTAGCAATCCAGTCAACCCACTATATAGTGTAGCAATAACATACCTCATCACTGAGAATGATCTTTTAGCTGCAATTGCAGCAGCTGTTATTGGCAGCATAAGTGTTTAATCTTTCCAACAACTAGAAAAATGTCATTATAGGCTTTCCAATAAGTTTCAAGGACCCAACCATAAATAAAATATTTATAAGCAGTTTGTAATTTTTTACTTCCTCTCCTGTAACAAAACTTGTTGAATATATGAAGCAGTAGTAAAGATCAGAGTAGCTACATGAAATGAATATTTGAGTTCTAGGAATTTGAAAATACAGTTATGATAGCTAGCTACATGTAGCTTATAAATTTCACTAAGTCTGAAGTCTGGAAAATGACAGGTTGATTGTTTTTGACCATCACATAGGGATCCTGTCCTTCAAAAAGTGTTATTTTCTGCTTGTATCGCTTCTGCTATCCGCACCTTGCAGAGAATAGTAGTAAACTGATAAGTTCCCCACAGGGGCCAAGCTGGTTTTTGCCATGCAGCACTAACATGAAGTGCACACGTGCAGCCACTCTATAGACTAGACTGTGAGCTAGAATTGAGATCATAATGCTTGATAGGAGACACTAGAACAAGCTATATATAAATAACAATGCACCAGTAAACAAACATCATGAATTAACTTACAATAAATATACTTACTATTTTTATCACCTGTTCTGAGGAATATGAACTATTTAGACAACTCCTTAAGCCTCTAGACAATGTTATTTCACAGCTGTTCTGTTAGCTAGCTACTTATATACTCCCTATGCCTAGTTTAGCATCTTGTAAAGTCTGTTATTTATAGGTGTAAATCCGTAAAAATATGGATAAATCCGTGTGGTTGGAGGCTCTGTAGTTACTAAGTAGAAAAAGGAGATGACAACTGTTAAATGACACTTCTCACAGAGTTATAAGCCAGTAGAAAGATTGGTGCAGACTATCAAGAGACTTGCATACATTGCAGTCTTGAGCTATAACATTGTTGTAGTATGGTCTGAGTCTGGCTAAGCTATCTAGCTATAGGTAGGTAGACACATCATGAGTGAAAGGTATTCTGGGTGATAAGTTCCATGTAATATCACATCTGGTCTTAGACAGTTAGTATGTAGATTAGCTAAACATAAGTGACATTGATCTTGCAAGATATAGACTTAATGTCTTTATTCAGCAGGTGTGCTGACCATTCAATGTTTTCTTTCTGTCAACATGTTTATCTTTCATAAATAAGCAGTATTCAATTACTTCTAATGAGAAAATAAACATAGTTAGCAATAACAGATAGTTTGTCTTGTAAAGAGTCTGAGGTGGGTACAATGGGAAGCTAACTGCAAGGGTTGTTGAGCACATAAATTAGGATTGCTATTACTTCCTCTAATAAGAAAGGACAATGTAGTGTAAAGATTTATAATATTATAGCTACATGGGCGGAGGAAGATGATTTTGAGTATGGGGGCAGGTAAACTAGATCTGTGGTCAAGAGTGTCATACTCTCTGATAATCACACTCCTACCATCATGTTTCAATGATGACATAAAAATAGAAAATTTTGTCTATGAGAGTTTGATGATATAAAGGTGTCTGGGAGTTTATTTTTAATTTGTGTATGTATATTGTTTTGTACATAGTTGAAGAGGGATGTTTCAACATGTCATAAAACTGAAAACAGGTGTTCATTGGTGGCAGTGGTGATCAAAAAATAGAGCAGCACTAATTTAGTGTCTCAAGCTATCAGAATGTACAGTAGAACCTCCCTTATAGGGGCAGTCTGGTTTTAGGGGGTGCCCGTAACTCGGATTTGCCCGTATCTCAGAATAAAGGAAGATGTAATGTTATGAACCCTATGTATTACAAAAAAGATGATGATTTGGTTTGTTTCTTAGTCTCCATTCTTTTCCTTTTGCTTGCCATAGTAGTATGCCATGCACATGCTCAGTATGGACATTGAACCATGCCCACATGTTATTACATATGTATTATTGAAAGGTCAAAGTTCCAGATATAGCTGCCCGGTTGAAGGAGGTGCCGTATCTTGGGAGTCTGGATAAGGGAGGTTCTACTGTACAGCACAGCTGGCTTGTTAATTAAATACAAGAGTCGACCAAGGTCTTAGCACTGCCCATTGTATGGCCATGTTGGTTTGTTATGTCATTGATTTTAGAATGGGGGCACTGTCCCATAAGGAAAGTATGAAGCATGCCATTGACCACATGGAATTTCGTGGGCGGTAGTAATCAAGAGTTAGCGTGCAGTAGCTACAAAGCTAGCTAAACACTAAATGTTTTTGCTTAGCTCATCGACATTTTAATCATTGCCATTGTTGGGATAGATGGAAAAGATAACTACAAATTACTCTAGGTCAACATGTGGCTTCCCTCCTATTACCCCCCCCCCCCCTCCCCCCACCAAATGCCATAAGAATGTTATTAATTGATTTAGTGATGCACTACTATGTAAGCTTACTCAACCACAGCTACTTCCGTGGGCAAGTGAACATGAATAGACTATAGTTTAGCATCTTGTAAAGTCAAATGGACTTTTAGGTCCAGATGTTTAGGGAAGGAAATCATCTGGATTTATTTTAGGTCCAGATGTTTAGAAAAATTAACTAAAATAGTTCTAATAACAACATCATAACTTCATCTAGCCATGGGATCTGGACCTCCAATAGATGTAGTTATAAATTTCATGACCACACCATTAGTAGTATCAAGCTTCCATGTTATAGGTAGCTAGAGAGTATATTTGTGCCTAGCAAAAGCCCGTATAATATTTGTCACAGAAATATAGTAAGCAGCTCAGTAGCATGTCTGATTAATAATTAGCTATTGTTTTGTGGCCTTGAACCTCACCACAAACATAATTATAACTTACTTGTTTTAGATGTGGTGCTAATAGCATCACCATCTCCAATCCAATGGTAGCAAGGAAATACTTCCTCAGTTTTGTCAATGAGCCCATATACTATGGTCCTGTTAACAAACCAAGATGCACCTGGCACCCACATCCCCTCATCATTACCTAATACAACGACTTGTACATCTCCAAGGCTATTTTCTGTTTCAATGATAAGATCCTCATAAGTGCTGGAATCAATTCCACCTAAAAGAGAGCTCAGAAACCCCACTAAGTAGACTTTTCCTGTGGAAACATTGGTACCAATAACTGCAATGTATACTCCAGTATCACTAGTTCCTGCTGAGCTCATTTTACCATTGACAATGCGAACTCCATAATAGCTTTTATTACCTGTTATGGCCAAAGAATACATTAAATGAATAGACAAGATACTACCTTTTATCCCACCATCCCACTCTACTACACAATCATTAATGATGTGGATATGCAAAAGTGAGGATAGAGTACCAGATATTCCCCAATGTCATCTAGTGTGGCTATATATTGCTTTTATTAATCTATTATTGGCAAAGAATGTAGTCATGCAATTAACTCTCTACTTTCTTATTAGATAGACCAGATTCTTCTCACCTCCCATCCTCTACTCATACAAGAGATTACACTGACTCAAAGTGATTCACATCATCCAGCAGATAAGCTAGCACCCTCTACATACCAGCTATGTATGGATAATTTATAGATAACTACCTATACTAGCCTTGAACCCAAGCCTTTTGGGAGAAAGGAGAGCCTAATACACACTGCCAGGGTATGGCTACTATCTGTTAATCCCAAGAAATGCTGAGAATCCATTATTCATCCATTTTTGCAAGTGAGCGATCTGCAGATCACCACCACACCAACTTTCCAACAAAACCAGTGCACAATTATATAGTGCATGTGTATAATACAGGCTCTTTTACTAAAAGAGGCCTAGGTTGAGGCTACCTAGCTATAATTATTATTCTTACAATAAACTAGCTAAATTGAATGCTTTTTAGAGTAGCTAGATAGTAGCTAGCGTCAATAACATAATACTTAAAAGTAATAGCTACGTTGTTTGTTCGTTCGTACCATCCATAATATTATGTTCATAAGTCATTGCGAATGGAGGAAGATTTTCAGGACTGCCATGGTATGTAACAGTATCCCTTTTGACTATACTAGATTTAGACTCTGGTACTCCGTAGTTTGTCGCCATTCTGCACCACTTTTTTCTTGCAGCAGTTCGAACCGTAGCTTGAATAATTTAACGGTATAATTATTTATAATTTTACTGTTACAAGGAAATAAAAATTTAAGTGTTCCAGGAAATCAATATTAGCTATTATAAGTGAGTAATAGCTAGCAGTCTGAGCCTCCAATCACACGGATTTATCCGTATTTTTACGGATTTTGCATCAAGTTTTGTTGAATCTATTATCACCTCTATAATTATTTTTATTATGTCATTCTCTCTTCATTCTTTTTCTTTTATGTTGCACCTTTGATGGCTAATAATAATAATAATAATAAAGATGATGATGATGATGATGATGATGATGATGATGATGATGATGATGATGATGATAATAATAATAATATTCCTCAAAACAGGTGATAAAAACAGGAAGTATATTTATTGTCAGTTAATTCATGATATTTGTTTACTGGTGCATTGTTATTAAATTTTATATAGCTATAGCTTGTTCCAGTGTCTCCTATCAAGCACTATGATAGCTAAGACTCTCAATTCTCTAGTCTATTTTTTATCATTACTAATCACAAGATACCTGCACATGTAGGTGTGTGTCTTATAATATTAAGAATGATGCAGGTCATTAAACTGGGTGCTTCTATGTGTAAATTTCTTACATTACATATTACATCTGTAATATATATACCTGTAATATTCAATAATATATAATAAGATTACTGTAATATACCATAATATACAATAAGAATACTGTAAGGAAATTTACACATAGAAACACCCATTAAACTAGCTAGCTCTACACACGTAGGTGTGTGTCTTATAATTAAGAATGATACAGGTCATTAAACTAGCTAGCTCTACGGAATTTGCTACAAAAATACGGAAAGTGAGCAATTTTTGTACTGAAGTTATGCACTTCGAGTTGGAGGCTCTGTGCCCCTACACTATCCGCTGGAGAGCTGCTGTGAGAATAATACACCAGCTGACGTAGACTTTGAGGTCGACGGATCAAGAACTGAACGACAGGGTCAAAGGTCGTGGGGCTTCGCAGTGCCTAAAGTCTGTCCAAGCTGACGAGAGCCACGGAAGCAGCCCGGAAGTGCTTTAATATTATCCATAGATACCTCGCAATAATAACAACATTCGCGATGCATTTGCCCAGAGAGCAGCTGCATACATCCCAACCATTCAAGATGATATAGAGGGACAAAATAGAGGAAAATGTGGGATTTTGAGCAAAAAATAGGGACAGGTCATCGAAGTTGTAAAGATGAGATGAGATGTCGAAAGCATGCCCTTTATCATTCCATTCTAATCTATTTTTTTTATTTTTGTAGGTGGCTGTGCATGGTTGGTCTCCATGATTGGCTACTTCTGACCTCTTAATTTAATGCATGAAAAATTAGCTATATACACTATCATCATTATGGTATTATTGAATTTTGAACAGTTAGCTGTTATACTCCATTGTTGCAGTCTTAAGAGTGCAGTTGGTGTTGCTAGTTCAAAACACTTACTGTCATTGTTAAGCTTACAAGCAACTAGAGCACAGAGTGTATGTTGTTCCAGTTGAGATTGATAGCTAGATACATATAATTAATACTTTCAGTTCAAAATCACAGTGAGTGAAATTTTCCCCTCTTCTACTAGCACTGGTCCCAGAAGATTTCCACTCTGTCTGGTAGCTACAATCTCTTTTGGCTCTGGGTCTTTTAGCCTCAGGATGACCATCCAGGTAGCTTGTAAAATGATTGATCAAAACTGGGTGTGGCTTATGTGGTATTATTATAATTTTTATTATTATTAATAACCCTTAATAACCGTTGGCTGCACTGCCTGCAGCTAGCTTTAGCCAGTGACCGACTGAGTTAAGTGCCTGACTGCTGGGAGAGAAAGCGGGACTGAAGTGAGCTAAATCGGGATAGCGGGACATAGCACAAATTTCGGGACTGTCCCGCCGAAATCGGTACAGTTGGGAGGTATGCAGCTGACTCTCCACGCAGCTTATTATTCGCAACACTCCTTGTGGTCCAGGTTAACGCCATAGGATTTGTATTTGTCTCCTGTATCTTTCTATGGGGCACTACAACCGACTAAACAGGCATCTGGTAAGAAGCACCTCGGTAAGAGCTGCTAAATGATACCAAATGAGCATAATTTGAAGTTTTTTTAGCCGAGTTAGGCATGTTTTTGTGAGGCTCTCGTCAGCTTGGACAGACTTTAGTGAGTATTAGAATATGTTCCAGGTAGTCTGGCACGCGCGACCCCTTTGCAAGTGAAAAGGGGTCTGGTGACACTGATATACAGCACCAGTTCTAAAGGAATTTAGTCAAGTTTGATTTCCGCTGCATGTGGTCTGCTAGACATTTGCCTCTGTGGCAAAAACTAACAAGCATGATAAACCACAGAATGATTATAGCGAGTGCATGGCTCTTATTTTCACCAAGTAAACGGTCAGTGTAGATTTGCTGCTGTTGTATATGTGTATAGGTCTGCAGCAAACTAACCCGCAGCGTAATAGGCAGAGAGATGGCTAGCTCTAATTTCCTCATGTGCGTTGGCTGTGGGAAAGATTTGTCCGGTAGTGCAAAGACCAGAAAGAAACTTCTGTAGGCAGGATCTTAAAAACATCTCGACAGCCTACCAGCCCAATAACTACCTGCCGCTGCAAGTCCCTCAGCCTGTCCTTCCTTGTAGCCTAAACGCTTAGCTACTTCTTTCCACAGCGACTTCTACAGCCATTGAGCTTAGATCCTAGCTAATAATTGCATAGCTGCAGCTAGCCGTTAATCACTACCTGTACCGCAACTTCCCCCTCAGGTAAAAACTAGCCTAGTTCCCAGGCCCTCTGCTCGCCTCCCGTGTAAAATAATGCAGGACTGAAAAAATGCGAAGTTAAGCGAGCAGAGGGCCTGGTAAAATTTATCACGTGAGCAAACACGTGAGCGTGCGAATCACCCCTAGTGTGGTAATTCCAGTAGAGGTAGTACTACTACACTAACCTGCATTCTATTTTAACATTTTATTTTAGATTGGATTTTATCCAAACTGCTTGGATTTTAGACCCTTCAATGTTTGCTTTGGAGATAATTTGGATTTTAACCTAACCCTAGCCCTAGCACAAAAAACAGTCTTGGAATTTCGACATTTTTAAGTATTCAATTCAAAGGTGCTATGAGTTTAAACCTGACCAAACACCAGTGCCTAAAATATAGTACTATCACCGACCAATTGGGCAATAATTGGGCAGTGATAAATTGCAATTGGGCAGTGACAAACACTGGTTTCACACAAGCTCTAGCTCAAGCTCCCAGTACTGCAACTCAACACATCCTGTTTATCCTCCTTTTACACAATGTTCTAAATATGAATAGCCTCCCTACAGACCTGTATCTTTTGTTCAGAGGTTCCATTGTAGTACAGTTTGTAACATGATAGGGATAGTGGGACATAGGAAGTATGTGGTCTATTGTTTAATTGCATGGCTGTACTCTTTGACAATAAAAGTTACTATGGAATTCACATTGTACGGTAAAGTGAAGAAAATGTGAAATTGTAGTTATTGGTCTGAGGTATAATATCTTCTTGGTGGAATCAATTCCAGTACTCATTGACATAAGAATCTTTTGAAACAGAAAAGAGCCTTGGAGATATAAAAACTGTTATTTTAGGTATAATAATAGTTAAATTAAAAGGGGGTGCTAGTGGCTGGTTCTGAATAGTACTGTAGTGTATAGGTTCATTGACAAAACTAAGAAAGTGTTTCCTTGCTACCATTAGATTGAAGATGGTGGTAATGTTATTAGCACTACAGCTAAAAATTAAATACCACACATCAGCACTTTTTGGTTGTCTCAAAAAATTAATAAGGGCTACTAAACTCAATTGTCAGCTACAGCCCTTGCTATAAGGATTTCCTGTTTCTTGGCCACCTCCAATACTTATAACCACTAATGACTAATGTACATGTAGCTAGCTATCTAGTCTAATTGACTCTCAAGTGTATTTTAATTATCATGACATAAGAGGTATATATGCAATGTCACCTGTAGTGAGTTATAGCAAAGAAAATTATAATAATGTAAGATTGCATTGTTTCTAGTTTTCACACCCAATCTTCCTCTAATAGTGGAGTTCTTAACAAGTGAAAAACTTTATAGATAATGTGGGGTCAAAGGTAGGGATGGAAACTGGTCTGTGTAGTTAATTGCAATAATCTGTCAATGGTAGTTATCTTCTCTGCCTCTTAAAAATATTATGTTTAGAGATATCATTTCCTTCAGCACCTATAGCTAATTAAAAGACGTGTACCACATGTCAGTTTGTATGTGTGTTAGCAATTGAGAAAACTAAGAGTACAGTAGGTTCTAATCCTGCAGATGTGTATAGGCTTTTGGCTATTTTTTTTTTTTTTTTTTTGTTTGTTTATTAGCTGGAGTGCTGGCCCCTTATTCGAGTATTGGAATCTTGAAGGATGATGATTTTGTTGGGAATAAGATTTGTTATTGGGGCCAGAAAACCTTCGTGTTAATCAGTTGGTGGTATATTTCATTGATTCTCTGATAGCCAGTATATTTTCACTGTCAAATCTTCACTGTTGGACAATATTTGGTGGTAAAAAAAAGTTTTAACCATTCTAAATTTACATCTAGAGGTAACTAAAGGTCAAATCTAAGGTAGTTCTAATGTCAGAAAAATAACTTTTTCATGAAAGTTTCACGCTTGATCATAAAATGAACATTTTTTGAGCTAAACAGCTATACAAGAGGATGGCAAAGAAAGATTTATTTCAATCATTGTAGCAGGTTAGTCTATTTATTACTATAGCTAGGTAGCTTACTAGTCTGTGTGTAGTCCTAGAATGATTATGGTGTATGTTGTGAGTTGGCTCTAAGTGATAAATTCCTGAAAACTATCAGTTTTTATATTATAATAAATGCTCATTTGAATCAATAGGATCCATATTCTCAGTTTTCTAACTTATAGCTTCAAAAATAGATAATATGTACTCAGGTATTTAGGGCCTAGCTCTACCAACAGATTGCTCCAGTATTGGTATTACCATGCTAAGAAAACTTCACAGTGTGTATTATGTGCTATAGATGACATCCAATGGCCTCAATCTGCAACTGCAAGTGAGGTGGATAAATACCCTTAGAAAGTGAAGAATCAGCTGCTTTGTCAGAAGATATAATCCATAACTTTGAGCATAACAATGAACCTTCTCAACTTTAAATACTATTTAAAAAAAAATTTTTTTTTAATTTTTTGCCATTCAGGTATTTTGGCCTTAATTCATGTTTATAGGTTCAAACTAGTCAGACAAAAATAGTTTTCAATTAGTGAACCCACTGAACCTTTCCTGATATTGCTGCTGTGTGTTGACATTGCATGGCTTCACATATAATTATACAAACCATCATCATTAAGTTATGATGGATTGCCTATCAAAAGAATCTAGCTATTTGTGCTAATCTGACATCAAATGCACTCTGCAACAGTTATTTGAGTTCTGTTCTTACATAGCCAAGTGAAGACACCAATCTTAAGAATAGAATCAAGTGTCAGTGTATGGCCTCCTAATCCATCATTATTGCACAATGATTACCCGAAGTTAATCTTAATCCTCTACACATAAGCAAGATGGAAGATCCTGAAAGAAATCCAGATAGTTGGTAGTGTTTTATGTCAGGTCTGAGTCAGCCAGACCCCACCCACTCCCACCCACACACCCACACCCCATTCATCCCCTCCAACAGAGCTGACCCTTGTTCCTTGCATTCTTTTATAAGGTGAGGGAGGGGGGGGGGACCCTTTACAAACTCCAAAAATTGGCTCAGATGTATTACTAGATTCTTTTTTTCAACCCTATATACGCTAAAGAGCTTCATCTTTTCAGCTTGATGATTCACAATAGCAAGATTATTTTATAGCAAATAAATTCATAATCAAACCAAGGAATAACACTAAGTGTTTAATGGACTAAGCTGTATAGTATATAGCTAGCTAGCTAATAAAGTGTCTACTCAAATTGTAATACTGTTTGGGATATTTTCCGGAAGCATGTAAGTATAAGGGACATCGAGCCCTTCATTACGTACTTTGATCTCACCAGATATTCCATTCAATGCCTTGTTTAGCCTCTCAATGTAATGCTGAATATCTTTTTCAGTGAATCGAATAGGGTATTTTCCAAGGAACATCTGAAGGAGGATTACAATTGAATTAGTTAGCTATGTAGTAATAAACAGGTCTTACCTCATCATTGCTATACTGAGAGAGAAGATAGGTTGTTGTCATACTATTTACTGCTTCACCTTTATCTGGAAGCGTATCCAGAAGTGTCTGGTAGTCTGCTACTCCTTTCTTGACTGGAGGAGGTTGGTGCATGGAAAATGGTGCATTTGGAACATATCCATAGATTACATGCTGGCCAAAATTAACAGAGGCATGTTGAGCGGATCCAGTAAACATGATTCGTGTGCACTGCTCGATGAGATCTTCCTTGGTGGTTACATTCTCAGGGAAACCACGTCCATTTTTTCCTCCAGAGAAGCCTGGAAACCCATTCAAGCATAAATCCTTGGCCCAATTTTGAAGCTCAGCATCATTTTTTACTTCTTCATCAGTGGCATAAAATGTGTTGATGACATCACTGACAAATTGCTCCAAGGCATTCCAAACTTTCAGACCATCATCACGATAATAATATCCTGGAAGTTGGGTTGGATTATCCACACCTCTTTCTTTGATATTCTTCTTGATGTTTGTCCAATCAACGGTGTAAGATTTGGATATCCTTTTGAAAAGGTCAACTTTGCCTTGACCTCCTATCCCAAAAAATTGGTCTATAATGCCTCCATCATTGATAAGAGTAGATCGAGCACGAGTATTGATGGCTAGCGTGTACCGAAAGTGAGGGCGGAGTAGTTTACAGATGGGATGGGCATCTGGCAGATTACGTACAGTTCCCATGCAATATGCTTCCATTGCAGCATGGCAAGAGATGTAGTGGGTAGATAATTGATGAAACTGTATAATCATATGAATTGTAATTAGCTATTATTATTAATGAGTAGAGCATTTCCCCCAGATTATATGATGGTGAAAGCTGTCTACATCAGCTGCCCACTTATCATTTAGACCAATCAAAGGGATAAATTTTTGCCTAAGGTAGAGTTAGAGTTAACAGTCTAAGGTAGCAATTATACCTGTCTATCAGCCCACCCCTTTAAATAAGATCATCTCTCTCTATAATCATATCCTGATACCAACTCCATATAGCTAACAACCACCTGCCATTTTTTGACCAATAGACTAGACAGTGTAATAGCCAGCTAACTGTCCTTTATAGCTAGCTACAATCATTTAGTTTGTTACAAACTGCATATCTAGCTCTCTATAATTCTTCAGCCTGTTCAGTAACTAAGAAGCCACCAAGACATTATTATTCATATAAATAGACATGTCGCACAAGTAGATATAGACCCATTCAAAGGAAAGTGGACACTTTAGGAAGAAGTTAATAAGACCTGGTCTATTATAACTGTGGGATTTTTCTTAAGGGCTCTTTCTCCATTATTATTAAGATTACATCATTTAGATTACATCCTTTGTCAATAGCTATGTACTTTGTTATTGTACTGTACCTAACCCTAACCCTAGTCCTACCCCATAGAAATAGTACAATTGACAATGATGTTATCTGAATAATCTGTTACATGATGGCCTAGTCAGATTGTCTATTTAGGAAAATTTGCTGTTTAGCTGTAAGTAATATACTGTAACCTTTTTTGTGAGCATCAATGCATCTGGAAATCAACAGCAATAGTACCTGAGAATGTGCAGCTCGATAATACATCTTAGCCAAAATCCAGTCAATCCAGTTATCACTGGGAAGGAAAATGGGATTAGGCTCGGACTTCTCTTCATCTCTTATTCCCTGCTTGAGTTGGATGGCAATGGGGACCAGCTGATTACTAGAGTTGACATAGAACAGACATATCGGAG
Source organism: Diacarnus erythraeanus (assembly GCA_964016965.1). NCBI lineage: Eukaryota > Metazoa > Porifera > Demospongiae > Poecilosclerida > Podospongiidae > Diacarnus > Diacarnus erythraeanus. The sequence goes on from OZ024680.1 coordinate 3,011,072, forward strand.
CAGGAGCATAGCATCCATCACGAGGTGGCAAGCCATCCATAATACTCATGTCACAAATGTAGATATGACCAGCCTGTTCATAATGAAAAAGAAGTACATGCAATAAATTCCATTACAATAGATGTATTTAGCTTGCCTCCATTTCTTGAGCTAGTGTCATTCCTCGTGTGAAAAAAGGTTGCACCATTGCAGGAGTAACTGGAAAGTTGGGAGGGAGTTTAGTGCACTTCTTTATGATCACAGGATTGACTCCATTGAGTATCTGGCGACCATACTCCACATCAGAGGACCAACGACATGCTTCGTGAATCTTGAGATCACCCTGTTGGAGTGATTTACCAAGTTCAACATAATCTTCCAAGCTATCAACCTTTATTGTCAATCCTGAAAGCCCCAAATTGACAACAGCTTTCATGGCATCAGAAGAGAAATCTATGTTTTTCACCCTTGAAAATTGCTCATCTTCAGGAATATTTCCCTTAGAATCATCTATTCCTGATGGAACACCACTGTCCGGGAATAGCTGCCATTGGTATTGTTGTTTTCTTGCCTCGAGTTGATTACTCCTCTCTCGTATCAAGATGTCATTACCTTGGACATCCTTCAATGTGGCTAAATAGAAAATAATAGAAAAATAATTTTAATTTCCAGGTCCACTAATTTTTAGCAAGAGGTTATCTAATCAAAATTTGCAGTAGCTATTATACATATCTAATTATCATTAAGTGTTGGTGAATTCTTATTATTATAGCTATGTATTATGGCCAGTAATGTTCAGCATTCTCCTAATATTTGTGCGGTACAAATGATGATATTAGAGCTACTTATCTTATACTCCTCTGAGCATAGATGTCGTAAGAATTTTCTCAGTTGAACATGATGCTTCAGAGCCAATTAGATGTCTAGATACATAGCTATGTAGATAGTATAGACAACAAGAACAAGTATTATTGGAAGCAAGCTATAGCGTAGATAGCTAGACAATAAAACAAGAGAGCTGAGAACAGTGTGAGTAGAGAGATCAAACCAGTCATGAAAAATAAACGAGTCAGTAGAAAGTCTGCAAAAAATTTGAGTAAACCTTCTGGATATTGTAACCAATAATTATCTATATTAACTACCAAGTAGAAATGAAAGATTGGTGCAGACTATCAAGAGACTTGGCATACATTGCAGTCTTGAGCTTGTTGTAGTATGGTCTGAGTCTGGCTAAGCTATCTAGGTAGACACATCATGAATGAAAGGTATTCTGGGTAATAAGTTCCATGTAATCTGGTCTTAGACATAGATTAACATAAGGTGACATTGATCTTGCAAGATATAGACTTAATGTCTTCATTCAGCAGGTGCGCTGACCATTCAATGTTTTCTTTCTGTCAACATGTTTATCTTTCATAAGCAGGATTCAATTACTTCTAATGCATAGTTAGCAATAACAGATAGTGGCTTGTAAAGAGTCTAACGAGGTAGGTACAATGGGAAGCTAACTGCAAGGGTTGTTGAGCACTCAGGTTTATAGGTCATTAATTAGGATTGCTATTACTTCCTCCTAATCAAGAGGTCATAGCCATTACTTCCTCTAATATTGTTGAGCACTCAGGTTTATAGGTCAGGATTGCTATTACTTCCTCTAATGAGAAAGGACTATGTAGTATAAAGCAAAGCTATTTAATATTATATCATAAGATTTGTCTTGTTAAAACAAATCCTGCTAGTTTAGCATCTTGTAAAGTCAAATGGACTTCTAGGTCCAGATGTTTACGGAAGGAAATCATCTGGATTTACTCTACGTCCAGATGTTTAGAAAAATTAACTAAAATAGCAAAAGCAGTTCTAATAATGCATTAGGCAAAAAGAAACAACATTAGAACTCCATTAGCCATGGGATCTGGACCTCCAATAAATGTAGTTATAAATTTCATGACCACATCATTAGTAGTATCAAGCTTCCATGTTATAGGTAGCTAGAGAGTATATTTGTGCCTAGCAAAAGCCGTATAATATTTGTCACAGAAATATAGTAAGCAGCTCAGTTGCATGTCTGATATAATAATTAGTTGTTTTGTGGCCTTGAACCTCACCACAAACATAATTATAACTTACTTGTTTTAGATGTGGTGCTAATAGCGTCACCATCTCCAATCCAATGGTAGCAAGGAAATACTTCCTCAGTTTTGTCAATGAGCCCATATACTATGGTCTTGTTAACGAACCAAGATGCACCTGGCACCCACATCCCCTCATCATTACCTAATACAACGACTTGTACATCTCCAAGGTTATTTTCTGTTTCAATGATAAGATCCTCATGAGTGCTGGAATCGATTCCACCTAAAAGAGAGCTCAGATACCCCACTAAGTAGACTTTTCCTGTGGAACCATTGGTACCGATAACTGCAATGTATACTCCGGTATCACTCGTTCCTGCTGAGCTCATTTTACCATTGACAATGCGAACTCCAAAGTAGCTTTTATTAGCTGTTATGGCCAAAGAATAATTAAAAATTTAATGAAAAGACCAGATACTTCCTTTTATCCCACCATCCCACTTTACTACACAATCATTAATGATGTGGATATGCAAAAGTGAGGATAGAGTACCAGATATTCCCCAATGTCATCTAGTGTGTCTATACATTGCTTTTATTAATCTATTATTGGCAAAGAATGCAGTCATACAATTAACTCTCTACTTTCTTATTAGATAGACCAGATTCTTCTCACCTCTACCTACTCCTCATCTCACCATACAAGAGATTACACTGACTCAAATGTAGATAGTGATTCACATCATCCAGCAGATAAGCACCCTCTACATAGCTATGTATGATAATAGCTATACCTATATATCCAAGCCTTTTGGGAGAAAGGAGAGCCTAATATACACTGCCAGGGTGTAGCTATTATGTGTTAATCCCAAGAAACGCTGAATGAAAATCCATAATATACATTCATCTATTTTTGCTAGTGGACGATCTGCAGATCACCACCACACCAACTTTCCAACAAAATTAGTGCACAATTATATAGTGCATGTGTATAATACAGGCTCTTCTACTTGGGCTGAGGCTACCTAGCTATAATTATGCTATTACAAAATTGAATGTTTCGCTAAATAATTGAATGTTTTTCAGAGTGTAAAATTAGTAAGAATTTGTAGCTAGATACTAGCTAGCGCAATAACATAATGTTTACTTTTAAATTATGAATAGGCCTAGCTTAATGCAAGCTGTTTGTACTTACCATCCATATGTTCACAAGTCATATCGAATGGAGGAAGATTTTCAGGACTGCCATGGTACTTAACAGTATCCCTTTTGGCTATACTAGATTTAAACTCTGGTACTCCGTAGTTTGTCGCCATTCTGCACCACTATTTTCTTGCAGCAGTTCCAACCGTCTATACTGTGTAGCTAACTTGCGATCTGTATATTTATTAGGCTCCGTTCATTCCAAGGAAATAAATTTTTAGCTAAGTGTTCCAGGAACCGGAAATCAATAAGCTAATAATTATTGTAGCTAAGTGAGTAATAGCTAGCTGGTCAACTTAGCAATTACGAGTCAAAAGGATGCACTGCAATACATATCAAGGCAAGGCAATTCTAACAATCTTCTTCCATTCATAAAAATATGAATGGTGGCACCATAGATAATAGAAAAGGAGAAGGAGTTATATACTCTTTTTCTATTATCTATGGTGGCACATAGTTACAAGCAGCCATTCATGTTATAAGAAGAAAGCAGAAGAAAAAAACTTCCTTAGAGAAATGTTCAACCTAATGCAGCTAGGGTGTGTTTTTGATTGGAGAGTAAAATTCTTATTATGACAGCATACAGAAATGACACACTTAGCTATACTAGCACAAATCAATCTAGAAAGTACTAGACTAATAATGAGATACAAGGTGCAAGTTCAATGAGACTAGCAGCTACTAGATTGTTCTAGAATAAATTATTCCAGAGATGTAACTATGAGATCATACTTTACAACACAGTGTGTATTATTCTTAGCTGCCATTAGCAATAACATGCCAGTACAAAGTACCTACAAAAGTGGGTGTAGTCAAGGATTTCACAAGGAGTTTTTTCCCCCCCAAACCCTGCCCAGTGGGTAACAAATTGAATTTTACTACTATCTAGCTTTTGTGACTATTTATACTTCAAAAAAATCTGTAAAACTAAAGCTAAGCTACATTAAAGTAAATAAGTGTAAACAAACCACCAAACAATGCCTATCGTTTCTGGTATACTATTAAAAATCCTCTTTTTCATAATGATTGAGTACAGTAGAACCTTCCAGTGCAACCTCTGTACTAAACGTGAATGTAAATTAACTTCCTAGAATAGCCTCCCTACAAGAAACAGCAGACCTGAGTAGCTATCTTTTGTTTAGAAGTTCCACTGTAGTGCAGTTTGTAACATGATAGGGATGGTGGGACAGAGGAAGTATTTGGTCTATTGTTTAATGCTTGTATGACTGTATTCTTTGACCACGATTGACAGATCATAAAAGTTACTATAATATAGAATTTACATTGTATGGTATAAAGTGAGGAATTGGTCTGAGGTATCTTCTTGTTAGAAGATATGTTATTAGCACTACAGCTAAAAATTTAATACCACATATCAGCACTTTTTGTGCTGTACTAAACTAATTGTCATCTACAGCCCTTGCTATAAGGATTTCCTGTTTCTTCTTTCTGTGGCTACCTCCAATACAATTATTTTATAACCACTAATGGACATGTAGCCAGCTATTGACTCTCAAGTGCACATAATATATAATTTAATCATGACAATATTATGATTATACATAATCTGGTCTAGAGTCCTGTGGCAGGGCTGTATAGAGGGTTAGGGGCTCATGCCTCATACCTTACACACAGTATTTGTAGTTTGGTTGTCAAGCTGCAAGAGAATCTACTCCTATAATAGTAATCATGGTGCCAAGAACATGTATACAGTCTGACAAGTTATGTAAACACTAATCTGAAGTATAGTTAATCAAAGCTGAGTGTGGGTAAGCCAAAAATTTCCTTGTCTTTTTGAGCTCCTTTTTCACAAATCTGTTGTATATGCTAGCAGATACATTCAAGGAGATGTTTCACTATAACAGATACGTACATGCATTCTAAGGGGGATCAGTTCTGCTAGCAGGGAGATGCTTCACTATAACAGATTCATACATTTAAGAGGGATCAATTCAGCAGATACAATCCAGGAGATGTTTCACTATAACAGATTCATGCATTTAAGGGGGATCAATTCTGCTAGCAGATACATTCCAGGAGATGCTTCACTATAACAGATTCATACATTTAAGAGGGATCAATTCTGCTAGCAGATACAATCCAGGAGATGCCTCACTATAACAGATTCATGCATTTAAGGGGGATCAGTTCTGCTAGCAAAAACATTCCAGGAGATGCTCCACTATAACAGACTCATTCATTTAAGGGATCAGTCCTGCTAACAGATACATTAATATGCTATAGTTCTACTTGTCAAGGATCCATTTGCTACCCCGGATCATATTAGCGGAGGAGGAATAAATCTGCTAGCGAATTCAAACCGGGGTGGATAGATAATGATAACGTATTTATTCCTACGGATTGATTATGCTAGCGGATATGATCCACCCGGATCGAAATTCACCCGGATCGATTTTTTTGTGACACCGGCCAAAAGTTTGGAACGACCAATTAATTGACAGTAATGCTTGCATAAAGGGAGAATCAATTCACTTATGGTTATGAATTTCCTTAAGGGTAATTGCCACGAATAGTTCAGTAGTTCTAAAATGGAGTGTCTTTATCAAAAAACATACAGGTTGGTAAGGAAACCACCATTATAAGGTGTGGTTGCTGGGGAAATTCTAGCTATGTGCATTATTTGAGTGAGGGGAAATAAGCATGCTCAGTTGTGTTGAAGATGTTTATTTGTAATGCTTATGAACAAAATACAAGTTAATGACAGGCTTACAGCTGTACATAATTTGAATTTAACAATTATTATAATGGCGTCACAAAGAAGGCTAACACACCATGATTTCAGTATTAGAGAAGAAGGGGTATTCAATGGAAACTATTGCTGCAAGAGTTAGGTGTAGTTATAGTGCAGTGTCTAAGACACTCAGCAGATTCAAGGAAATGTGCAGTGTGGATGATGAGACCATGTTCTGGTAAACCTAAACTTTCTACTCCCCAAGATAGAATGTTGGTTAGGTTTAGTGTAAGAAATCGGAGGCTTACAAGCACTCAATTGAAAAGAAAGTGGAAGGAGATAACTACAGAAGTACTAGTGCTAAAACTAGACTAGATGATACTGGAATGTATGGGAAAGTGGCCAGAAAAAAGTCACTGTTAACATAACAGCAATATAGCCTAAATTGGAAAAAGATTGGACTTTTTACAAGGTGATTTGGAGTGATGATGAGTCTAAATTTATGTTTGGGTCTGATGGGAGGGTGTATTTAAGAAAAAAAGTGGGTGAGGACTTTTTACCTGAATGTGGAGACCGAACAGTTAAATTTGAAGGTGGCAATGTTATAATGTGGGGGTGTATAACATGTGATGGTGTGGGACCTTTGGTTAAAGTTAAGAGAAGGATGAATTCAGATGATTATATCAAACTTTTTCTGACACTTTACTGTCATTTACTGCATCAGTGGGACCTGAACTGTCCTGCTTTTATGTTATATCATTAAAAATTTTAATCGTTCCAAACTTTTGGCCGGTACTGTATAGTAGATACTAGGACAGTCCATAATTATAATAATAACTATTACTACTAAAGCAGTCCATTATAGCTACTAGGACAGCCCATTTAATATAGCTACTAGGACAGCCCATTTAATATAGCTACTGGGACAGCCCATTTAATATAGCTACTAGGGCAGTCGGCTAATTATAGCTACAACCAGTCAGTGCTATCGATTGGTCCCTTCAAGGGCTTCATAGATTAAAAATCGTACGGTGACGTGTTTACTATTGTAGCTAGAAAAAAAAACAAACTACGGTATAGTTTAAGGTATTATTGTCTACGATACTAATTCGGTAAAGCCTATTGCTATTCTAGAATATAACAGCTGAAAGTCTAGCTGTGTTAAATTATCAAAGTAGCAGTAGTAACCCAGCATCCTATACACTGTGACGTAATGATAGCTAGCTAGCTCTCTGGGCATGCTCAATTTTAGCATCACGTGTGCTTGGACATAAATCTCCATGGCGACTACTTTCTGTTAATAATTATTATTGTTGTAATAATAATGACATCAATTGTAAGGGGCTATGCTAACAGCTAGCCAAATGTGGCACTTTTAGTTATGTGTCCTTTTATATAACCATAATAATAATTATTAACCATAAATAACCAATTTTATGCCTGCATGTGCTAAAATAATTACAGTAGCTAGTAATTCATCTGTGTCATAACTTACCCAATGGCTAACTAGCAAGACAAAACTGTGCCTACAAACACAGGAAGAATTAGAAAGATGTCTGGGAATGAGGAAAGTTCTATATTATACTATGAACAGTTTGGGGAGATGACAAAAGTATTAAGCCAAAAAGGAAGAGAGTTGAATGACTGCTCAGGTTCAACACATACTGTGCATAGCTACGGGCAGGAAAATTCAAGTATCCACTGCTTTACAGACAACAACAGCAACAGCAGCAGCAGCAGCAGCAGCAGTAGCAATTAACATTACATACCAAGATAATTATAATAATTATAATAATAATAATAATTATTATTATTATTGTTGTTGCATACCATGTAGCTATATTATATGTATAATATGCTATATTTGCATTCCAGATGGAATAACTTTCATTGGCCTATGCCTTGAGCTTTTTGGCCTCTGGACCTTAGAAGGTTTAGAATAGCTGATATCAGCATGTTTTATGGCATGCCAACTACTGAGTTCAGTGTTTGTTTCAATCATGACTCTCCTCCAATGTTTCTGGCCTGAATTGTGAGAGACGTTATCACCAAATGAGACACTTCCAATCTCACTGTTGTGCCCAAATCGGTCATAATTCATCAAAATGAGATCAAATTGAACATCTTCTATGTTCATTTTAGACACGTCAATTTCACAGAGTTCGTTGAAGATTGGGTTTTGCGTGCCTTTTTTGGTCAGAGTTTTCCATTTCGACACACGTTGACCACAATGTATCAAGTTTATCTTCACATAGGGGTCTGGAAAATCAAAGAAACACTCTCATAATGGTAATACAAAACTACTCTGATGGCAGGGGCAGTTCTGGGATTTCATATAATGAGGCTCTTTTTGACATAGGTTTTTGCTACATGAATAGTAATTTAAAAGGTCAATGGTCTAGAGAGTGAGTGCAACGTAGTGAAGAGAATGCAATGGGACAGAGAAATGGAGGCCTCCTAGCTAGCCCTAGCTGCTACAATAGATAACACCAGGCCCCACTAAAAGTATATAACTTCACTAAGACGCTGATGACATGCACATTGATGTACATACAAGTCAGAAGATGCTTTTGTCAGGCTAGCTATTAGGGGTATACGCACAGGGAATACATTATATACAGTTGATCACATTCTTTAAATAATAAGGTATTGCATACTGTTGATACAGTCATAGTCCATTTGGGATTAAAAAACATGTATAAACCAGGAATTTGTGACAGCTGTGACAATATCATATACTCACACTATGTACATATTTCCTTTCCTCCTTCCTATTCTATGCAGATATATTATACATAATAGCTAGCTATTAGAAAAAGCATTAACTCCTTCATGTGCGGTCTCACCCAACAGCTAGAGAAAATAGGGTTGGTTAGATCATGGTATCACTACACTTTTTGTAAGGTTTAGAAACATATGCCATATGCCACAGCTAAACTGCTATATAAACTAAACTTACGCAAATCTGATAAAGAAGAATCAATGGTCCATGTTTTCACTGACTCTAAACAGTTTATCAGCTGATGATACCAAGAATTACTATAACTTTGAGTTTTGTTAGAGAAATAAGGATCTTGTTCAGAATAGCCAAACAATTTATGAACTCTTTCTTTAATCCTTCAGCTCCCAAGCAATTTTTTATTACCTACATATAGTGGAACCATATATTCCACCCCCAATCTCTCTAAGAACTGTAAGATAGGTCTGTACCCATGAGGTGCTCAACTAGAGGGTATCGGTTGACCCCTACCCCATAGTTCAATTCTTGAAATTTGCACTCTTTTGTGCTTTCTTTTGTGCTCCAACTTTATATCTTATAGTCAGTTACCTAACTGTCAATGTCACTTACAGTAGTGTGTGTGTGTGTGTGCATGTGTGTGCGTGCGTGCGTGTCCATCTGTTTGGACACTGAACACCCCATTCTCATGAACTTAATTTATACCATTTAAAAGGGGTGTGGCCAAGTGAAAGTGGGCATGACTAAGCTAAAAAAATTTCTTACCTCCCCCTTTCCAAATCATTAAATGGGCCTGGCAAGAACTTAAATGAGGCCACCCCTCTAATCAAAACATCTCAAGGTGTCCAGAAAAGAGCATAACAAAAGCAGCTATATTAATCAAACCCATAATCATAGATTGAAAGCCAATATTAAGGGGTTCAAGATACTAATTGTTGTCATCAACCAATCTATACCTTGAACTTAAAAACTTAATTGCCATAACATTACCAGCACATTAACAAGATATATTCACAGGATGTGGCTGATGAAAATTCTCAGTAGTTCGTAACAATGATGCAATAATCATTGACACAAATTTTCTCTGAAATCAACCCCTGAACCAGTGGAAGTTAGCCTATTATTATACTTCCTTGGAAACCCAGCTATGGGGTTATTATAACCACAATAGCAATAGCCATTAGATAATTAACCAGGTGGGTAATAGTAAACTTACTAGGGTTTCCTAGAATATCCTGTTTCTTGAGGTTGGAAACTTCAAGAACTAAAACTTCCAGAACACCTCTCTGAGACCGATAACATAAGGTGACTAGAATATCTCCTTGAAATGAATCCTATAAAAATTAAAATACAACTCTAACGAAGTGAGTTTCAGGAAATCTTTCTTTTTCCATAATAATTATCAGAATAGCATGTGTAATTTGCATGAATACTATCAAGTGGTGTCTATGGCCAAGAGATAAAACATAAAAAACATATTATGTTCCATGTATTTGACTTCTGTGAATACATACGTACAATAATAGCACTAATACATTCCTCTATATAGATCTTTTCTCTTGACCACCCAAATTGCCAACTTTCTAGCACAGCATTTATCACTTCAGAGGTAATAATGATACAGATGGAGATAGAAACAACAGAGTTTCCACTGATGGTATACACCACATTGATTGGCATTCCATTTAAACTCTTTACAGGAAGTCTGTATCTTATTATCACGTGATATATAATACTATACAGTGAGCCCTAATATTGCTCCCTTAGTACAATACTCAAGTGCATCAAAAAGCAGACTACTATTATACATGTGGACTACTAATGACTCGGTAATGAGTGTATATACTAATAGTATGGGAAGATACAGAGCAGACCTGGGCATTTTACTGCCCTCGGGCCACATCCAGCCAGTTGGCTGTCCCTGCCTGAGTTCAAGTAAATTAGAACAGTCATAAATCAAAACATAGGCCTCTATTTATGCATTACGGCTGTGTTGCTTTTATATTGCCATTTTTTTATTTACGTAGTGACGCACTTGCATGGTAGCAACTAATCAAAAATAAATGGGGAAAATTAATACTGAGTACAGAATTAAGTTCAAGTTACTGTTGGTTTGGCCCTCCAAGATTTCTCATGTGGCGGCCCTTGTAAAAATAATTCCCCCCACCTCTGATATAGAGGGATAGATGGCAACTAGCTATGTAGCAGTGCAGCCAGTGCAAAGCTGTTGCAAAGTACATGTTACAGCATTCTAAGGAACAAAGTAAGAAATGATACAGCATCAGGACAGATATAATATTATAATAGTAGCCATTAAAGGAACACTTGCACCAGCTGATGTCAAGCTGACATGAAATTCAATCAGTCTGATATCACTTAATGCTGAAGTACATGTAACATACTGAGACATGTCATTAAACATATTATATACTGTAGTAGGAGAGAATTTGCCATTATAGACCAACACATACGAACTGTAATAATGATGGTAGCTAGTAGAAAAAGTTTACTTGTCATTGTAGTAATTACATTGGAAAACAAACAAAACAAAACAAAACAAAAGCACCTCTTTTCTTTAAACTCTCATCAGTGAACTATTATCAGGATTGAGGTAAAGAAAACAGGCTCTAAGCCACCTTCCAAAATGTTATACTAGTTATTCTAAGCCTACATTAGACACTCTGGAAATTTTCATTTTTTCATTATACAATTTTGCTCTAGTTTGAGTCATTTTGTGACCAATTTGAGGGATTACACCCATCCTCCACACACCCCTCACCTACACTACCCTTATGCTATGACCCATCAGTTAATATTCAGGTCCATCAGTTAATCCCTCACTTTAATACTCAGGCTTCTATTTGCACTTCTTAGTTCACAATATTAGCAATTTCTTTACTGTTAATTAGACTTATATCTGACTGAAATGCAAGATCATGAGCACAGCTGGCAGTATAAACAATGGCTGCCAACATACCACAATTATAAATTTGTGGTTTGTTACATACCTAACCTGGGATAGGACATGTTAATACCTTTGGGTATGCCAAAACATTGAGTTTGTGCCAACCACAGGTCATTTTTATTATGAGTAAGATAGTCAATTTTCAGCTACATACCTTTTGACATTCATCTTCATCAAACTCTAATATTGGTGATATTATTTTGTCACCAAAAAGATTGGCCTCTTCTAGAGAATGAAGAATCCCTCCAATAAAATGACTAGTATCATTGACATATAATCTAATGACTACTATTTGCATATTCAGAATAGATGGATTAATTTCGCTAAACTTGAAAACACAATCAAACACTGGATCATGAGTTCTCTCAATGCTGTGCGATTGCTGAACATCTGACTTCTTTGGAAGGAGGTAGGCTTGAATGAAAGGATTACTAGATTCTACTGGTTGATTTGTGGGAAGACGAACAGCTTGATTCACATGAACAATAATGCTTGACTTCGTTTCATCAAAATATAAAGAAAAATGAACACCAGGCAATGGAGGGGTTGGAGGTGACTTAATCACATCTATTTTTTTCTCTGGAGGAGGATCAACGACTGAGGACAATGAACGAAGTGTGGCGGTATAGGATCTTATTCTTGGGGCTCCAGGATATGTACTGCGTTTATTGAAAGATGGTGAACCTTTTTCACTTGCAACACTGGGCTGTAGTAAAGTGTCATAATTATAAAAATCTGTGGTTTGATAGTATCCTCCTGTACATGAATCCACAAACCCAAGGTCAACACCAATATCCTCCATACTTCTGTATAGTGACAAGTCACTAACTGGTTCTTGATCATCCTCTTCATACTCACTTTCTTCTTCAGTAATGTCTTCATCATCAGGGTTGAAAGAGAAGCTGTCCTGTTGGAGGGTCATTGATATTCCTCTCCTTCGAGGCTGCTCTATAATTGGCTCTTTATTTTTTTCAGAATCTTCTAGCTGTGGATGGATTGTAAATTGCCGATACTTTTGAGGATGTGTGAATATAGTGTCTATAGGAACGGGGGTTTTTGGTGGTGCCTGGTGATCATCTGGGTCTCTGTGTTCACTACTGAGTTGTCCATAATGTATATGAGGATATCTTGCTTTATCTTTTTGATGACAGCAATAACAACAGCCACAGATTTTGGAAAGGACTGGCATACAACAGTCACATGCACAGCAACCACAAGGTAAGTCATCTATATGTGGGCAATATTATGATATCAGTTATAGAGACCCTGGAGTTTAAATAAATTTAATCTGCTATTATATGTTTTAGTCAAATAAAAATTACAGTTCTGTATATATTTAATTGTAACATTATAGCTAACACTACAGATGATAAATTATGTTAATGTGTCCTGCCTTTAAAAGAACACATTATCACTACTAATGGCAGTAACCGATACAGTTTCAGACTCCTTATGGACTATTTTCCCGAAAGAGTCTTGCTATTATTTATTTAGGTTGGCAAAAACTTATAGCTATGAGTTTGAGGAGGAAAACATGAATGAAATGACTTGTTTTGTGACATTATTTTAACCAAAATCATCACAAGTAACTAATTTACTGAGCACAGGGAAGTGACTGTATAGCTAGCTTGCTATTCTTAATTCACTGAATCACACATAGCTAGCTATATAGCTAAGTAAGCAATACTATTAATGCTAGCTATAGCCAGTTATTAACTAACAACCAGTTACAGAAGCCGGACAATTTTACTTCATTAAGTACATAGCTAGGTACTTGTTCTGTTACCTGGCTATAGCTAGCTCTATGCTAACTAGCTAGTTATCTTAGATGATAGCAGTTAGCTACATGTTAAATATAAACTAAGCTTTAACTATACAATCATATAAGCTATCTGCATAAAATAACTCACTTTCGCTCTTGTCCATCTTTAATTGAAGTGACTTAGCTATGTAGTTCTCTATAGAGGATCAAATTTGACGAAGCTACACCTAAGGCGACCGCGAAGAATGCATTTTCTCCTCACGTGTGCTCAAGTGGGGGAGGACTCTTTGTAAAGAGTGGTGGTATGTCAACTAATTAGCTGAGAGAGTAATTGCTGTAATGCGACACTTTTCTGTTGCTTAAAAAGAAAGAAATTGAAGATATCTATATGATTGGCTCTATATTATCAAAAAAATCCGATTCCCTGTAGCTATGCTTCATCAGTTCTTTTGAGGGAGGTGGTGGGTAAGGTATTGATGGTGGAAAGCTAGCTACATTCTTCTAGGGTACTGCTCACTTTAACAATTTAATTGTATTAGTGTAATCAGTGGAATCTTAATGGAAGTTAAGTTTCCTTCTAGCTCAGTGTTGTTATCTATTCAGTTATGAGCTTTTAATCGTTTATAATAAGAATGTTTTTAGCTAGCTACTCCTTTCAGCTTTGCTGTACTAGGAGTTTATTTATAATTCTGTGTGCAATATCATTAGTTTCTCATCTCTGTAATAATGACTCTTATCAAGAGCTAGATACATAATTTTGACAGTACTCCACCATTTTCACAGAACTTTTTTAATTAGCCAGTTAGGGCTCCTTCTCAGATTATTCAGATTACATGTTATGGGCTAGGGGTAGGGCTAGGGTTAGATACAGACAGTACAATAACAATTAGCACACAATTGACAATGATGTATAATCTGAACTATACTGTTACACATGAAGAAAGAGCTGTAGTTGTTTGTAGCAGGAGTATAGATGTCTTCGTTACAGAAGCTTCCATCTTTTGGAGTGGTTCATATATAACAGTGGTGAGACTACAGATATTGTAAGGCTCCAAGAGAGAACTGAGATTAATTAATTATGTTGTCAAGATGATGATATGATGTTCATTTATCAAATAAAAATAAAACATTATCTTTATACACCATGTGTAGCTCCTTTAAAAATAAGGAATCTTGTAGTCATGTTAAAGAAATGCTTCTGAGGTATAGTGATTGGGTCATGAAGTGATCTGAAGACACATCTACAGTATTATTATGAAAGGACAACATTAATTTTGTAGGGCAGGTTGGTATGTCTACTATAGCACTAATGATGCAATAAAATAATTATGTTGAAATTTAAGCAATTCATGTTAGCACCATGCAATGTATTTTTGAAAGTTGATAATCACTATTCAGTAGTGATGTTGAGAAACAGGGTGAATCTGTAAGACATCTCGACAAACCATGTATTGAACTTATTTGACTGAAGTCTCACAATGAACGAGTAGTGTGGAACTGAAGTTGGTTGCTATGATCTATGTACACTTTCAGTAAGATATAAGTGGATTTACCAATACATTTACATCAAGGTATAGCTGGCTGATAGTTACTAACACCATCTTTATGGTAAATACTATGATGATCAATGCCCCAGTTGCCAAAATTATTGGTGAAACATGCCAGACATTCTTATAATCAAGTTTGCTGATTTGATCAATCATTTCAGGAAATCACACAAATTAGTTTTCCAAAGTGTCTTTATTGAGGCCCTTGTATTGGATAATGAACATGAATCTGAAACATGGTGATTGTATTATAACAAGAGGTTCTATCAATACTTTAATTATTACTATCCAGCACATTATAGTAGAATATTTAACAAAGGACCTCAAAAAAAAATAGGCATACCCTCTGTACAAGGAGGAACTAAAAATTTGCCATCTTAACCTCTGAGATAAGGACAACTTCCCTATAAAGGACATCATAGGTTTCACGTAGGTTTGGATAGTGCATGGAACTGGATAAGTTCATTTAGATAGGATAGTGTGCATGGAATACATTCAGTATAGCTATGTATGACATCCTCTATTTATAGTGGTATGGAATGGGGACCTGGTTCTATTTGGTGATGTCCTGGACCAGTATGGAACTCCTTTAAGTTAGAGCATGTTAATTTTCTGGTTAAGACACAATGTAATCAAGACTGGTGTCAGGATGATTAGCCTCTCCTATTCCAGGTAATTAGAGGAAGGGCTTGGGGTGTGGTCATGGTTGCCTTGGTAACTTGTGCTGTTCTCTAGAGGATATTGCTCAGAAGTTGTTGCTAGACAGTGCAGAGGATGCTGAATAACATCCTTGCCAAGTTGATGGGACATGGTTAGTAGGTGTGTACACATAATATTGTCACATTATAGCTAGTATACTATTGCTAATCTGTATGTACTAATCTCTGCATACCGTATTTGCTGAAATTTTCGTCGTTTTAATTTCGGATGTCACTTTTATTACGAAATTTAAAAAGTTGATTAATTGGAGATGCACAGCGCAGCATGCATGCTGGCTCTTCCGAAATTAAAAATTTGAAAAAATTAATGAATATTATTAAGTATAAAATGAAAATTTCAGGAAATACGGTATTATATAGGCAATTCATGATGGAGTAATAGAAGCTAGTATTGACCACAAACAGTTCATGATGTCAAAGGTGAGCAACTTTTCCTTAGAGCAGATGTACTATTACATAATACCCTGTCCTGAGAGACCTTTGTCCTGAAATAATTGTCCTGAGATAGTCATGTACTTTATTATTATATTGTGTTATAGGAGATTGTTGATATTATGCTACCAAGGAACCCCAGGAGGCCTTTCACTAGAGGATACTCTCCGCCTCGGCCTCTACAACCAGTCCATTATGGTAGATCACAGTGTGACCACTGCACATGATGTATTGCTGTAGGCCATGAGGTACCCCCCTAAGGCATACAAGTTGGTCAGTTGAGCATAGCTACCTGTCAACTAAATGGATTTAATTTTTCCAAAAAAACAAACAAAATTGTGAGAAAATGTTTAACAATGTGGGACGGTAGTCATAGCCTGGGAAGGACTCAAAATATTGAGAAATGGGATGCTGGTATTGAGATATTGAGATTACGTATACCCCAGAAATAGAGTCTGATCAATACCAAATATTGAGAGTTGAGAGGTCTGGTAATGATGTAAATTTTGAACTATGTGCTTTAGCTACAAGTTCTTTTGATAAATCAATTTCATAGCAACTATATGTTGTCATTATTAACTTTGCATGCTAACAGTGCACATAAAAAGTATTCTACTCCATTTCAGTATGATAATCTGTGATAATTTTTCTTACTAGCTATACTGAAGATTCAAAGCTGCTTGACTTCTTGGAGGGTCCAGGATGATCAGCCATCATAAACATGCAGCTGCTATATACAAACAGAGGGTAGCTACAGTGTACACTGAGGTCAAAATGTGTAATTATGACAAGAGAACAGCAGGACTTGGAGTTGGCCAAGGAGACGACAGAGAAAGAAAAGGACTTTCCCTGAAACAACACCATGTAACACTGAATCATTAAAAATATACTTGGCATAGCTATGATGATCTTCCATGAACACCTGTGATGTGCCTACCAGGCCAATGAACCCATGTGACCTGGCTGGGTATAATGAACCCACATGATCTGGCCAGCTAATGAGTGTGCACCTTCTTGCATGCATATCCATTTAGCCTCTCTTCTGGCACTGATGTTATAATATACATGCAACATTCCATTGCGGGTTAGCCGGAGTTGTCCGTAGCATGTGAAATCTTTAAACCCTGCCCACTTTCCATTGACCACACCCATTTTATTAGTATCTAAGATGTCAATGATACTGACTGTTGGTGGCTATTCATGTAATTTTAGGGGGCAGTATGTATCTCACCAATGACCAGTAGGCCAGCTAATGACTTG
This sequence comes from Diacarnus erythraeanus, assembly GCA_964016965.1. Lineage (NCBI taxonomy): Eukaryota > Metazoa > Porifera > Demospongiae > Poecilosclerida > Podospongiidae > Diacarnus > Diacarnus erythraeanus. The sequence continues at coordinate 3,028,437 of OZ024680.1, forward strand.
ATGTGGCTGGTGCACTTCCATAAGAAATCCTATTTTGTTAATGCTCAATAAAAATTATTAGGAAGTGTGTGATCTGGTAATGATAGAAGTCAAAGTTCACTTGCTGTTAGACCTAATCCAGCGCTGTCAACAGCTGATCTGAGGTCTTCCATAGTGGCATAGTTAGTACTCCCCCTGGTATCCCTAGGGATACACTCTAACCAGTCTGACAACATGGCACTGAGGTAGCTCTCCGGTGCAGCAGTGGAGTGTGAAGGGTTTGCTTTTATGTTATTCAGTTCAGCAGGAGTGAATCTCAGACCTCTAGCAATCTCTTCCCACTTGTAGGCATAAGGCTTCAACTTCTTGTAGATGTAGCTATGGTCAGGTTTTTGGCCTAAACATTGAGGGAACAATATCATCTCCACATACATTCAGGGATAAAATAGTTCCATCTATAAGGCATATAGCTATTATATACTAATTTGTTCTACAGTAGTTACAAAATTACACATAGCTATATACCATTAGAAAGCTTAGTATTTCAAGAGCTATATTTTGATACCAAAATCAATTTTATAGGTAGTAACTTTGTCCTCTATATAACAAAGATTGCACTCTGAACTATTGACCCTTTATGTCTAAAAAGGGCTGGCCCATAAGACTACTGAGTTTTACATGCTACGCTTAAAGCAGACTTCATTTTACCTTCATCTTGGTCTTTGGATTCCTAATGAGTATGTAGAAATAAAATAAAGTGAGAAAGGTGAGGTCAATTATACTCACCAAGTTCTTTGAGTTGGATGTTGGAGCAGTGGAGATCTCTTCATATTTTATCCTAAGAAAATTGTAAAATTTATTGCTACTACCTCTTTATTCTAACCCCCTGAAATGAGGACACCTCTGTGTACAGTGGAACCCCTCTATTCAAACCCCATGAAATGAGGACACCTCTGTATACAGTGGAACTCCTCTATTCCAACACCCTGAAATGAGGACACCTCTGAATCCATCTATTCTAATCCCCTGAAATTAGGCCACTTATATAATTATTATTAAGGGCACTAAGATATGTTCCACGTAATGGCTTCTGCATTATCATAAATGAAGCCACCCACATTAACTTGCTGTCCCAAGGTGTCTGGAATAGAGAGGTTCCACTGTATATAATGTATTCTATTTCACACGACATTACTTTTTAGCTATTCCACGCAAGTCTATGGACATGAGGTAGTGAATGAGGTAAGGGCGAGGAGGAATATTTATCTTTCTCATTTCCTTTATCCATCGCTTAATCAATACCACTGGGTCCTTTTCTTCGTGTTCAGTCATCTCCAACACATCTTTAAGCTGGTCAAACTCCTTGACCTCCCTTGCAATAGCTGCTATCTCTGCATCTGACAGTGGAACAGTTGACTGGATGTTCTAATAGTGAAATTAATATAATGTATAACTGTATAACTATCTATAGAAATCACATCATTAGCAGTGTATAGTAGAATCTTCTGATAAAGAACCCTCTTATCTGTGACGAGAAAACCTCTGTACAAAGGACAGCTAAAAGATGCATTAGGATCAAGTCTACTATCCCTTGTAGTACAGTAGTACCTCTAAAAAAAGGACACATTGGGATCAAGTCTACTGTCCCTTGTGGTACAGTGGAACCTCTGAATAAAAGGACACATTGGGATCAGGTCTATTGTTCCTTGTAGTACAGTGGAACCTCTGAATAAAGGACAGATCTAGTGTCCCTTGTAATACAGTAGAACCTCTAAATAAAGGACACATTAGTCCAGGGTTGAATATATTTTAGGGGGGGGGAAGTAGAGTGCTCCTGGATTAGATGTGATCACACAACACATGAAGTGCACCATTAGGGGAGGGTCTGGGAGGCATGTACCCCTGAGAAGTCTCTGGGATGGATTTTAGCACTAGAAAAATGTGAATTAGTGAATAGACACTTCTTACAAGTATAAATAGCACTGTAAGAATTAGGGAAGAGTTTTCTCTCACTCCTATATACTGGATGGGTAAATTGTCCTTATCTTAGAGGTTACATTCCACTATACTCTACAAAAGGCATATAGCTATTTTGTAGATATTTAATATTGATTGTAAATTTATCTTTCTCCTTTTCCAAATATTTATGCAATAGCTACATGATATTAGTGAGTTCAGATTAGATATAGCCCTCTAGACTAATTAGTTACTAATGTGGATGCTAAAAACTCTCCCTCCCAGTGTTAAACTCACTTCCACTTTTAGCCAAAATTTCTGATTACCATGAAGAGTGTACATTATGTCCCTTTGGCAACGTACTTGTGACTCTGTAGTGAATTCTGAATTCAGAAGAACAAAATGTTTAGAAGAATTCTCACATTTATCACAATTAAAACCAAAAGCCGTTTCAATTCTAGGCAGCCATTGACAGATGTCAATGGAGCTTTTCTCGATGATCGTGATAAGATTCAAACATACTTCTGAGAAGAGAGGATTGCCTGTTTTACGTGGTGCTTCTCGTCTTACCTCTATCTGAACAGAATATTTGTGCTCAGAGATAGTAAGTGTGTCTATCTGTGAACCTGGTTCCCCCATTACAAAAGAAACCTTATTTCTGTATATGCCTTGGCCAAATGCTAAGGAGAAACCGGGCTCTTTAGAGAGTGTTGTAGCCAATCGGGTGAAATACCCTGGGGGAAGGTAATTAACACTTGGGAATATTACATGCAATGAAGCAGCTTTCTTTGTGCTCTCTCTGGGAGTGGCTGGGGTGTGGTCTTCCAAAGAGAGTAAAGGAGGGAGAACAGACGGTACAAAATACTCTTTTCCCTTAAGAGTGTGCACTTTTGATCGAGTGTCCACTGGAGCTAGAATAAGAAAGTGTTCCAGGAGATCGACGATAACCTGAGGGGGTAGAGAAACAGATTTTTCATCTCCTTTGGGAGCTTTTAAAACTTCTGTATAGAGAGCTTCGACAAGAATTCCATTTCTTCGAAAAATTTCCCACAAATGCGGTGCTGTTGCCGTTTCTTCAAAGTTTTTGAGTGCTAGTAACTTAGCTATTTGTCTAACTAGCCACTGAGGATTAGCTATGACTAAATCCTTTAAGCTGGGGATGTTGGTATAGTGAAAGAACACAGCCAGGTCATGATAGAACTTCAAGACACTTGGAACTAAGTTTTTTGGGATCATACAGGCTTCAGCTATTTCCTTCACCTCCTCCATTGAAAAATATGGCTGTCCTTTAGACATTATTTTCATTACCTTTCTGAAGAGAACCCATGATACTGGAGTGTCGACATTCGCTATTTTATTTGAAGCAAAATTGTGAACTCTTTTCAATATCATCTTATAAGTGGGATCTTCGAGACTTCCCTTACCAGCTGTCGTGTTGTCGATAATGAATCCTTTCTCAGGAATCAAGTGTGCGCAACTTTTATCTTTGTACTCATCGAAGAGCTGCTCAAGAATGCCATCTTTATCTTTCTTCACTCTAGGATCGTCTCCATGGGTACCAACTGGCAAGATACAAGGATATTGAGGTATTGTGGTAGAAGGCTCATCTTCAGAGAGTGTGGCATGAATGCAAGACATCCACTGCAACAACAGCTCTGCTGTAGTCACCTCTTCAATGTGCTCAGTGACATTGCCATGGTAATGGGATAAAGATATCAATCGATCATGGAGAGGATATCGAGCATCGAACATAAGAAAGAACATTGACTTTGAAGTCAAAAATGCTGGCAGAATGGAGAGAAAGACTTGTTGGCCACCACAATCCCACACGTAGAGAAACACTTCAGACTCAGGGGCTTGGATGTCAGGATATTGCTTGGCTAGCTCGATTACTTCAGCTATAATCTTACGAGCAGCAGAAACATTGACAGAACTGGCACTGCTTCTCCCCAAGAGATTAGCAGCTACAGTGCTTAGTCCTTGGAAGACTCTTGATGATGTGATGTGTTTACTGGACACATTGTACACCAGATGCACTAGTCCTACAAGTTCCTTCATTTCGTCATCTTCGGTGACAGGAGTCCAATATCCCTCGGCTATTTCTCCGCTCCTTGCCACAAGACTGGATGCTTCCCTGTACGAACCCTTTCCTGGTTGGAAAGTGTTAATCTCGGCCACCTGTGTGCTGTTGGCTTCTTCGGGGAGCTGTTTGTTTGTAAGTCCACTCAGAAGACTGCTTTTCCCGACTCCTCCTGGGCCAAGGATCATCACTCGTCCATAAGCTACTTTAACTCGGCCTTCTCCCAATGCTTTTCGATAATCCTCTGAATGGTGTTAATTGAGAAAATAATAACAAACTTTTTTCAGTAACAAGTTACCTTCCAATCTTTGTTCAGTGGCCATCTAAATTAACATCAGAGTAGAATATTAAAGATGCAAATATGGAGGAATGAAAAGATGTATTTATCTGATGTAAATGGCAGAATGGAAGGGTGCATGGTGGGTATAGTGGATTACGTAACATGTAATCTCTCTATTCCAGAAACCTTGGGACAGATTAGAGGGGTGACCTTGTTTCAGGGGATGAAGTTCTATTAATGTTAATACACAAACTGTTATTTCCAAACGTCTTTAATACACAGATGTACTCATTAAATTAAGGGGGTTGGAATAAACAGGGTTTCATCTATTTGGGAGTGGGAGGGTGAGGATAGCACACTCACAAATAATATTTAAGAGTATTAATGAGATAATCTTATTTGGTGCTCTTACTTGGCACAAAAAATACATGCTATTCTACATGAAGGGGTTGATCCCCCTCCCACATTCTTGTCATGACCTATAAACCAGCACCAAAAATAAATTCACACTGTTTGTGTCTCCCGAGTCTTGGGTACCCCCAACACTCTCATTCTTATTTTGTTGTCCCAGTTACAGAACAAAACTTCTAAATTATAATGACTATAATTTTATACTAGAAAGATATAGAATTAATATTTTTACTACCCACAACTTTATAGTGATAAGAGTTAAAAGAGACAAATTAAGTATCCATGCATATGGAAGAATGAAGGGTTTTAATGAGAAAAAAAATAACAAAGCTAAGAAAAAGGTTGTTCAGAATAACTTACTTGCTGAAGGAACAAAATTCAACATCCATGTGGAAGAGTAGATATATTACAGAGTGAAAATACAATCAGTGTGTAACAATACTGTGAGTGAGATGGTTCAGAATAACTTACAGCCTGAACGAACAAAATTCACCATCCATGTGGAAGAGTAGATATATTACAGAGTTAAAATAAAATCAGTGTGTAATGATACTGTGAGTGAGATGGTTCAGAATAACTTACAGCCTGAAGGAACAAAATTTAACATCCACGTGGAAGAGTAGATATATTAAAGTGTAAAATTACAATCAGTATGTAACAATACTGTAAGTGAGATGGTTCAGAATAACTTACTTCCTGAAGGAACAAAATTCAACATCCATGTGAAAGAGTAGATATATTACAGAGTGAAAATACAATCAGTGTGTAACAATACTGTGAGTGAGATGGTTCAGAATAACTTACAGCCTGAAGGAGCAAAATTCAGCATTCATGTGAAAGAGTAGATATATTAAAGATTAAAAATACAATCAGTGTGTAACGATACTGTGAGTGAGATGGTTCAGAATAACTTACTCGCTGAAGGAACAAAATTCAGTATACATGTGGAAGAGTAGATATATTAAAGAGTGAAAATACAATCAGTGTATAACAATACTGTGAGTAAGATGGTTCAGAATAACTTACTCGCTGAAGGAACAAAATTCAACATCCACGTGGAAGAGTAGATATATTACAGAGTGAAAATAAAATCAGTGTGTAACGATACTGTGAGTGAGATGGTTCAGAATAACTTACTTGCTGAAGGAACAAAATTCACCATCCATGTGGAAGAGTAGATATATTACAGAGTGTAAATACAATCAGTGTGTAACAATACTGTGAGTGAGATGGTTCAGAATAACTTACTTGCTGAAGGAACAAAATTCACCATCCATGTGGAAGAGTAGATATATTAAAGAGTGAAAATACAATCAGTGTGTAACAATACTGTGAGTGAGATGGTTCAGAATAACTTACAGCCTGAAGGAACAAAATTTAGCATCCATATTGAAGAGTAGATATATCAAAAAGTGAAAATACAATCAGTGTGTAACAATACTGTAAGTGAGATGGTTCGGAATAACTTACTATCTGAAGGAACAAAATTCACCATCCATGTGGAAGAGTAGATATATTAAAGTGTAAAATTAAAAAAGTATATAACAATACTGTGAGTGAGATGTTTCAGAATAACTTACCAACTGAAGGAACAAAATTCAACATCCATGTGGAAGAGTAGATATATTACAGAGTGAAAATACAATTAGTGTGTAACAATACTGAGATGGTTCAGAATAACTTACTCGCTGAAGGAACAAAATTCAACATCCACGTGGAAGAGTAGATATATTACAGAGTTAAAATAAAATCAGTGTGTAACGATACTGTGAGTGAGATGGTTCAGAATAACTTACTTGCTGAAGGAACAAAATTCACCATCCATGTGGAAGAGTAGATATATTACAGAGTGAAAATACAATCAGTGTGTAACAATACTGTGAGTGAGATGGTTCAGAATAACTTACTTCCTGAAGGAGCAAAATTCAGCATTCATGTGAAAGAGTAGATATATTAAAGATTAAAAATACAATCAGTGTGTAACGATACTGTGAGTGAGATGGTTCAGAATAACTTACTCGCTGAAGGAACAAAATTCAGTATACATGTGGAAGAGTAGATATATTAAAGAGTGAAAATACAATCAGTGTATAACAATACTGTGAGTAAGATGGTTCAGAATAACTTACTTGCTGAAGGAACAAAATTCAACATCCACGTGGAAGAGTAGATATATTACAGAGTGAAAATAAAATCAGTGTGTAACGATACTGTGAGTGAGATGGTTCAGAATAACTTACAGCCTGAACGAACAAAATTCACCATCCATGTGGAAGAGTAGATATATTACAGAGTTAAAATAAAATCAGTGTGTAATGATACTGTGAGTGAGATGGTTCAGAATAACTTACAGCCTGAAGGAACAAAATTTAACATCCACGTGGAAGAGTAGATATATTAAAGTGTAAAATTACAATCAGTATGTAACAATACTGTAAGTGAGATGGTTCAGAATAACTTACTTCCTGAAGGAACAAAATTCAACATCCATGTGAAAGAGTAGATATATTACAGAGTGAAAATACAATCAGTGTGTAACAATACTGTGAGTGAGATGGTTCAGAATAACTTACAGCCTGAAGGAGCAAAATTCAGCATTCATGTGAAAGAGTAGATATATTAAAGATTAAAAATACAATCAGTGTGTAACGATACTGTGAGTGAGATGGTTCAGAATAACTTACTCGCTGAAGGAACAAAATTCAGTATACATGTGGAAGAGTAGATATATTAAAGAGTGAAAATACAATCAGTGTATAACAATACTGTGAGTAAGATGGTTCAGAATAACTTACTCGCTGAAGGAACAAAATTCAACATCCACGTGGAAGAGTAGATATATTACAGAGTGAAAATAAAATCAGTGTGTAACGATACTGTGAGTGAGATGGTTCAGAATAACTTACTTGCTGAAGGAACAAAATTCACCATCCATGTGGAAGAGTAGATATATTACAGAGTGTAAATACAATCAGTGTGTAACAATACTGTGAGTGAGATGGTTCAGAATAACTTACTTGCTGAAGGAACAAAATTCACCATCCATGTGGAAGAGTAGATATATTAAAGAGTGAAAATACAATCAGTGTGTAACAATACTGTGAGTGAGATGGTTCAGAATAACTTACAGCCTGAAGGAACAAAATTTAGCATCCATATTGAAGAGTAGATATATCAAAAAGTGAAAATACAATCAGTGTGTAACAATACTGTAAGTGAGATGGTTCGGAATAACTTACTATCTGAAGGAACAAAATTCACCATCCATGTGGAAGAGTAGATATATTAAAGTGTAAAATTAAAAAAGTATATAACAATACTGTGAGTGAGATGTTTCAGAATAACTTACCAACTGAAGGAACAAAATTCAACATCCATGTGGAAGAGTAGATATATTACAGAGTGAAAATACAATTAGTGTGTAACAATACTGAGATGGTTCAGAATAACTTACTCGCTGAAGGAACAAAATTCAACATCCACGTGGAAGAGTAGATATATTACAGAGTTAAAATAAAATCAGTGTGTAACGATACTGTGAGTGAGATGGTTCAGAATAACTTACTTGCTGAAGGAACAAAATTCACCATCCATGTGGAAGAGTAGATATATTACAGAGTGAAAATACAATCAGTGTGTAACAATACTGTGAGTGAGATGGTTCAGAATAACTTACTTCCTGAAGGAGCAAAATTCAGCATTCATGTGAAAGAGTAGATATATTAAAGATTAAAAATACAATCAGTGTGTAACGATACTGTGAGTGAGATGGTTCAGAATAACTTACTCGCTGAAGGAACAAAATTCAGTATACATGTGGAAGAGTAGATATATTAAAGAGTGAAAATACAATCAGTGTATAACAATACTGTGAGTAAGATGGTTCAGAATAACTTACTTGCTGAAGGAACAAAATTCAACATCCACGTGGAAGAGTAGATATATTACAGAGTGAAAATAAAATCAGTGTGTAACGATACTGTGAGTGAGATGGTTCAGAATAACTTACTTGCTGAAGGAACAAAATTCACCATCCATGTGGAAGAGTAGATATATTACAGAGTGTAAATACAATCAGTGTGTAACAATACTGTGAGTGAGATGGTTCAGAATAACTTACTTGCTGAAGGAACAAAATTCACCATCCATGTGGAAGAGTAGATATATTAAAGAGTGAAAATACAATCAGTGTGTAACAATACTGTGAGTGAGATGGTTCAGAATAACTTACAGCCTGAAGGAACAAAATTTAGCATCCATATGGAAGAGTAGATATATCAAAAAGTGAAAATACAATCAGTGTGTAACAATACTGTAAGTGAGATGGTTCGGAATAACTTACTATCTGAAGGAACAAAATTCACCATCCATGTGGAAGAGTAGATATATTAAAGTGTAAAATTAAAAAAGTATATAACAATACTGTGAGTGAGATGTTTCAGAATAACTTACCAACTGAAGGAACAAAATTCAACATCCATGTGGAAGAGTAGATATATTACAGAGTGAAAATACAATTAGTGTGTAACAATACTGAGATGGTTCAGAATAACTTACTCGCTGAAGGAACAAAATTTAACATCCACGTGGAAGAGTAGATATATTACAGAGTTAAAATAAAATCAGTGTGTAACGATACTGTGAGTGAGATGGTTCAGAATAACTTACTTGCTGAAGGAACAAAATTCACCATCCATGTGGAAGAGTAGATATATTACAGAGTGAAAATACAATCAGTGTGTAACAATACTGTGAGTGAGATGGTTCAGAATAACTTACTTCCTGAAGGAGCAAAATTCAGCATTCATGTGAAAGAGTAGATATATTAAAGATTAAAAATACAATCAGTGTGTAACGATACTGTGAGTGAGATGGTTCAGAATAACTTACTCGCTGAAGGAACAAAATTCAGTATACATGTGGAAGAGTAGATATATTAAAGAGTGAAAATACAATCAGTGTATAACAATACTGTGAGTAAGATGGTTCAGAATAACTTACTTGCTGAAGGAACAAAATTCAACATCCACGTGGAAGAGTAGATATATTACAGAGTGAAAATAAAATCAGTGTGTAACGATACTGTGAGTGAGATGGTTCAGAATAACTTACTTGCTGAAGGAACAAAATTCACCATCCATGTGGAAGAGTAGATATATTACAGAGTGTAAATACAATCAGTGTGTAACAATACTGTGAGTGAGATGGTTCAGAATAACTTACTTGCTGAAGGAACAAAATTCACCATCCATGTGGAAGAGTAGATATATTAAAGAGTGAAAATACAATCAGTGTGTAACAATACTGTGAGTGAGATGGTTCAGAATAACTTACAGCCTGAAGGAACAAAATTTAGCATCCATATTGAAGAGTAGATATATCAAAAAGTTAAAATAAAATCAGTGTGTAACAATACTGTAAGTGAGATGGTTCGGAATAACTTACTATCTGAAGGAACAAAATTCACCATCCATGTGGAAGAGTAGATATATTAAAGTGTAAAATTAAAAAAAGTATGTAACAATACTGTGAGTGAGATATTTCAGAATAACTTACCAACTGAAGGAACAAAATTCAACATCCATGTGGAAGAGTAGATATATTACAGAGTGAAAATACAATTAGTGTGTAACAATACTGAGATGGTTCAGAATAACTTACTCGCTGAAGGAACAAAATTCAACATCCACGTGGAAGAGTAGATATATTACAGAGTTAAAATAAAATCAGTGTGTAACGATACTGTGAGTGAGATGGTTCAGAATAACTTACTTGCTGAAGGAACAAAATTCACCATCCATGTGGAAGAGTAGATATATTACAGAGTGAAAATACAATCAGTGTGTAACGATACTGTGAGTGAGATGGTTCAGAATAACTTACTTGCTGAAGGAACAAAATTCAGTATACATGTGGAAGAGTAGATATATTACAGAGTGAAAATACAATCAGTGTGTAACAATACTATGAGTGAGATGGTTCAGAATAACATACAATCTGAAGGAACAAAATTCAGCATCCAAGTGGAAGAGTAGATATATTACAGAGTGAAAATACAATCAGTATGTAACAATACTGTGAGTGAGATGGTTCAGAATAACTTACTGGCTGAAGGAACAAAATTTAGCATCCATATTGAAGAGTAGATATATCAAAAAGTTAAAATAAAATCAGTGTGTAACAATACTGTAAGTGAGATGGTTCGGAATAACTTACTATCTGAAGGAACAAAATTCACCATCCATGTGGAAGAGTAGATATATTAAAGTGTAAAATTAAAAAAAGTATGTAACAATACTGTGAGTGAGATGTTTCAGAATAACTTACCAACTGAAGGAACAAAATTCAACATCCATGTGGAAGAGTAGATATATTACAGAGTGAAAATACAATTAGTGTGTAACAATACTGAGATGGTTCAGAATAACTTACTCGCTGAAGGAACAAAATTCAACATCCACGTGGAAGAGTAGATATATTACAGAGTTAAAATAAAATCAGTGTGTAACGATACTGTGAGTGAGATGGTTCAGAATAACTTACTTGCTGAAGGAACAAAATTCACCATCCATGTGGAAGAGTAGATATATTACAGAGTGAAAATACAATCAGTGTGTAACAATACTATGAGTGAGATGGTTCAGAATAACATACAATCTGAAGGAACAAAATTCAGCATCCAAGTGGAAGAGTAGATATATTACAGAGTGAAAATACAATCAGTATGTAACAATACTGTGAGTGAGATGGTTCAGAATAACTTACTGGCTGAAGGAACAAATTTCAGCATCCAAGTGGAAGAGTAGATATATTACAGAGTGAAAATACAATCAGTGTGTAACAATATTGTGAGTGAGATGGTTCAGAATAACTTACAGACTGAAGGAGCAAAATTAAGCATTCACATGAAAGAGTAGATATATTAAAGATTGAAAATACAATCAGTGTGTAACGATACTGTGAGTGAAATGGTTCAGAATAACTTACCATCTGAAGGAACAAAATTCAACATCCATGTGGAAGAGTAGATATATTACAGAGTGAAAATACAATTAGTGTGTAACAATACTGAGATGGTTCAGAATAACTTACTCGCTGAAGGAACAAAATTCAACATCCACGTGGAAGAGTAGATATATTACAGAGTTAAAATAAAATCAGTGTGTAACGATACTGTGAGTGAGATGGTTCAGAATAACTTACTTGCTGAAGGAACAAAATTCACCATCCATGTGGAAGAGTAGATATATTACAGAGTGAAAATACAATCAGTGTGTAACAATACTATGAGTGAGATGGTTCAGAATAACATACAATCTGAAGGAACAAAATTCACCATCCATGTGGAAGAGTAGATATATTACAGAGTGTAAATACAATCAGTGTGTAACAATACTGTGAGTGAGATGGTTCAGAATAACTTACTCGCTGAAGGAACAAAATTCAGCATACATGTGGAAGAGTAGATATATTAAAGAGTGAAAATACAATCAGTGTGTAACAATACTGTGAGTGAGATGGTTCAGAATAACTTACCGCCTCAAGGAACAAAATTCACCATCCATGTGGAAGAGTAGATATATTAAAGTGTAAAATTACAATCAGTATGTAACAATATTGTGAGATGATTCAGAATAACTTACATCCTGAAGGAACAAAATTCACCATCCATGTGGAAGAGTAGATATATTACAGAGTGAAAATACAATCAGTGTGTAACAATACTGTGAGTGAGATGGTTCAGAATAACTTACTCGCTGAAGGAACAAAATTCAGTATACATGTGGAAGAGTAGATATATTAAAGAGTGAAAATACAATCAGTGTGTAACAATACTGTGTTGTAAGATGGTTCAGAATAACTTACTCGCTGAAGGAACAAAATTCAACATCCACGTGGAAGAGTAGATATAATACAGAGTTAAAATAAAATCAGTGTGTAACAATACTGTGAGTGAGATGGTTCAGAATAACTTACAGCCTGAAGGAACAAAATTTAGCATCCATATTGAAGAGTAGATATATCAAAAAGTGAAAATACAATCAGTGTGTAACAATACTGTAAGTGAGATGGTTCGGAATAACTTACTATCTGAAGGAACAAAATTCACCATCCATGTGGAAGAGTAGATATATTAAAGTGTAAAATTAAAAAAGTATATAACGATACTGTGAGTGAGATGGTTCAGAATAACTTACCAACTGAAGGAACAAAATTCAACATCCATGTGGAAGAGTAGATATATTACAGAGTGAAAATACAATCAGTGTGTAACAATACTGTGAGTGAGATGGTTCAGAATAACTTACAGCCTGAAGGAACAAAATTCAACATCCACGTGGAAGAGTAAATATATTAAAGAGTGAAAATACAATCAGTGTATAACAATACTGTGAGTGAGATGGTTCAGAATAACTTACAGCCTGAAGGAACAAAATTTAGCATCCATATGGAAGAGTAGATATATTACAGAGTTAAAATAAAATCAGTGTGTAACAATACTGTGAGTAAGATGGTTCAGAATAACTTACTCGCTGAAGGAACAAAATTCACCATCCATGTGGAAGAGTATATATATTACAGAGTGAAAATACAATCAGTGTGTAACAATACTGTGAGTGAGATGGTTCAGAATAACTTACTATCTAAAGGAACAAAATTTAGCATCCATATGGAAGAGTAGATATATTGAAGAGTGAAAATATAATCAGTATGTAACAATACTGTGAGTGAGATGGTTCAGAATAACTTACTCGCTGAAGGAACAAAATTCAACATCCACATAAAAGAGTAGATATAATATTACAGAGTTAAAATAAAATCAGTGTGTAACAATACTGTGAGTGAGATGGTTCAGAATAACTTACTTCCTGAAGGAACAAAATTCAACATCCATGTGGAAGAGTAGATATATTACAGAGTGAAAATATAATCAGTGTGTAACAATACTGTGAGTGAGATGGTTCAGAATAACTTACAGCCTGAAGGAACAAAATTTAGCATCCATATGGAAGAGTAGATATATTACAGAGTTAAAATAAAATCAGTGTGTAACAATACTGTGAGTGAGATGGTTCAGAATAACTTACTTCCTGAAGGAGCAAAATTCAGCATTCATGTGAAAGAGTAGATATATTAAAGATTAAAAATACAATCAGTGTGTAACGATACTGTGAGTGAGATGGTTCAGAATAACTTACTCGCTGAAGGAACAAAATTCACCATCCATGTGGAAGAGTAGATATATTAAAGAGTGAAAATACAATCAGTGTGTAACAATACTGTGAGTGAGATGGTTCAGAATAACTTACTTGCTGAAGGAACAAAATTCACCATCCATGTGGAAGAGTAGATATATTAAAGAGTGAAAATACAATCAGTGTGTAACAATACTGTGAGTGAGATGGTTCAGAATAACTTACTTGCTGAAGGAACAAAATTCACCATCCATGTGGAAGAGTAGATATATTACAGAGTGTAAATACAATCAGTGTGTAACAATACTGTGAGTGAGATGGTTCAGAATAACTTACTTGCTGAAGGAACAAAATTCACCATCCATGTGGAAGAGTAGATATATTAAAGAGTGAAAATACAATCAGTGTGTAACAATACTGTGAGTGAGATGGTTCAGAATAACTTACAGCCTGAAGGAACAAAATTTAGCATCCATATGGAAGAGTAGATATATTACAGAGTTAAAATAAAATCAGTGTGTAACAATACTGTGAGTGAGATGGTTCAGAATAACTTACTCGCTGAAGGAACAAAATTCACCATCCATGTGGAAGAGTATATATTACAGAGTGAAAATACAATCAGTGTGTAACAATACTGTGAGTGAGATGGTTCAGAATAACTTACAGCCTGAAGGAACAAAATTTAGCATCCATATGGAAGAGTAGATATATCGAAGAGTGAAAATATAATCAGTATGTAATAATACTGTGAGTGAGATGGTTCAGAATAACTTACTCGCTGAAGGAACAAAATTCAACATCCACATGGAAGAGTAGATATAATATTACAGAGTTAAAATAAAATCAGTGTGTAACAATACTGTGAGTGAGATGGTTCAGAATAACTTACAGCCTGAAGGAACAAAATTCACCATCCATGAGGAAGAGTAGATATATTACAGAGTTAAAATAAAATCAGTGTGTAACAATACTGTGAGTGAGATGGTTCAGAATAACTTACTTCCTGAAGGAACAAAATTCAACATCCATGTGGAAGAGTAGATATATTACAGAGTTAAAATAAAATCAGTGTGTAACAATACTGTGAGTGAGATGGTTCAGAATAACTTACTTCCTGAAGGAACAAAATTCAACATCCATGTGGAAGAGTAGATATATTACAGAGTGAAAATAAAATCAGTGTGTAACAATACTGTGAGTGAGATGGTTCAGAATAACTTACAGCCTGAAGGAACAAAATTTAGCATCCATATGGAAGAGTA
Source organism: Diacarnus erythraeanus (assembly GCA_964016965.1). NCBI lineage: Eukaryota > Metazoa > Porifera > Demospongiae > Poecilosclerida > Podospongiidae > Diacarnus > Diacarnus erythraeanus. Next base: position 3,043,605 of record OZ024680.1, read on the forward strand.
GATATATTACAGAGTTAAAATAAAATCAGTGTGTAACAATACTGTGAGTGAGATGGTTCAGAATAACTTACTTCCTGAAGGAGTAAAATTCAGCATTCATGTGAAAGAGTAGATATATTAAAGATTAAAAATACAATCAGTGTGTAACGATACTGTGAGTGAGATGGTTCAGAAAAACTTACTCGCTGAAGGAACAAAATTCAGTATACATGTGGAAGAGTAGATATATTAAAGAGTGAAAATACAATCAGTGTATAACAATACTGTGAGTAAGATGGTTCAGAATAACTTACTCGCTGAAGGAACAAAATTCAACATCCACGTGGAAGAGTAGATATATTACAGAGTTAAAATAAAATCAGTGTGTAACGATACTGTGAGTGAGATGGTTCAGAATAACTTACTCGCTGAAGGAACAAAATTCACCATCCATGTGGAAGAGTAGATATATTACAGAGTGTAAATACAATCAGTGTGTAACAATACTGTGAGTGAGATGGTTCAGAATAACTTACTTGCTGAAGGAACAAAATTCAACATCCATGTGGAAGAGTAGATATATTAAAGAGTGAAAATACAATCAGTGTGTAACAATACTGTGAGTGAGATGGTTCAGAATAACTTACAGCCTGAAGGAACAAAATTTAGCATCCATATGAAAGAGTATATATATTACAGAGTTAAAATAAAATCAGTGTGTAACAATACTGTGAGTGAGATGGTTCAGAATAACTTACTCGCTGAAGGAACAAAATTCACCATCCATGTGGAAGAGTATATATATTACAGAGTGAAAATACAATCAGTGTGTAACAATACTGTGAGTGAGATGGTTCAGAATAACTTACTATCTGAAGGAACAAAATTTAGCATCCATATGGAAGAGTAGATATATTGAAGAGTGAAAATATAATCAGTATGTAATAATACTGTGAGTGAGATGGTTCAGAATAACTTACAGCCTGAAGGAGCAAAATTTAGCATCCATCCATATGGAAGAGTAGATATATCAAAAAGTGAAAATACAATAAGTGTGTAACAATACTGTGAGTGAGATGGTTCAGAATAACTTACTTCCTGAAGGAGCAAAATTCAGCATTCATGTGAAAGAGTAGATATATTAAAGATTAAAAATACAATCAGTGTGTAACGATACTGTGAGTGAGATGGTTCAGAATAACTTACTTGCTGAAGGAACAAAATTCAGCAGACATGTGGAAGAGTAGATATACGTATTACAGAGTAAAAATATAATCAGTGTGTAACAATGTTGTGAGTGAGATGGTTCAGAATAACTTACTCGCTGATGGAATAAAATTCACCATCCATGTGGACGAGTAGATATATTAAAGAGTGAAAATACAATCAGTGTGTAACAATACTGTGAGTGAGATGGTTTAGAATAACTTACAGCCTGAAGGAACAAAATTTAACATTCACGTGGAAGAGTATATATATATTACAGAGTTAAAATAAAATCAGTGTGTAACGATACTGTGAGTGAGATGGTTCAGAATAACTTACAGCCTGAAGGAACAAAATTCAACATCCACGTGGAAGAGTAGATATATTACAGAGTTAAAATACAATCAGTGTGTAACAATACTGTGAGTGAGATGGTTCAGAATAACTTACTTCCTGAAGGAACAAAATTCAGCATCCATGTGGAAGAGTAGATATATTGAAGAGTGAAAATACAATCAGTGTGTAACAATACTGTGAGTGAGATGGTTCAGAATAACTTACTCGCTGAAGGAAAAAAAATTCACCATCCATGTGGAAGAGTAGATATATTACAGAGTGAAAATACAATCAGTGTGTAACAATACTGTGAGTGAGATGGTTCAGAATAACTTACTTCCTGAAGGAACAAAATTCAGCAGACATGTGGAAGAGTAGATATATTGAAGAGTGAAAATACAATCAGTGTGTAACAATACTGTGAGTGAGATGGTTCAGAATAACTTACTCGCTGAAGGAAAAAAAATTCACCATCCATGTGGAAGAGTAGATATATTACAGAGTGAAAATACAATCAGTGTGTAACAATACTGTGAGTGAGATGGTTCAGAATAACTTACTCGCTGAAGGAACAAAATTCAGCAGACATGTGGAAGAGTAGATATACGTATTACAGAGTGAAAATACAATCAGTGTGTAACAATGTTGTGAGTGAGATGGTTCAGAATAACTTACTCGCTGAAGGAACAAAATTCACCATCCATGTGGAAGAGTAGATATATTAAAGAGTGAAAATACAATCAGTATGTAACAATACTGTAATTGAGATGGTTCAGAATAACTTACAGCCTGAAGTAACAAAATTCATTATCCACGTAGTAGAGTAGATATATTAAAGAGTGAAAATATAATCAGTGTGTAACAATACTGTGAGATGGTTCAGAATAACTTACAGCCTGAAGGAACAAAATTCAGCATACATATGGAAGAGTAGATATATTAAATAGTGAAAATACAATCAGCGTGTAACAATACTGTGAGTGAGATGGTTCAGAATAACTTACTTCCTGAAAGAACAAAATTTAGCAGTCACATAGAGGTAGAAATTGAAGTAACCAAATTCAGCAGTAACATAAAGAGGTAAAGATGACATAAAAAGATTTACTTTAGCTACATTTCTATTACACCATATCCTCATGCAGCAATATTATTATATATAGCTGGGACAAAGAGAGCATTATTACTATCCATAATAATATAACACAATAACAATATCTATAAAATACCCTTGTTCATGTGTTTGTCAAGCAGTACCTTTTGGTACCGGGTTCATCCCCGGGACAGGCACCCACATTTTTTTTTCCTTTTTTTTTCCCCCTTTTCTTTTCTTTATTTTATAACTTTTCTTTCTTTCTTTTTCTTTCTTCTTTTTTTTTTTTTTTTTTTCCACTGGTACTGTGGATTTTGTGTGCACCTAAGGAGTTCATTAGCGCAGTAGGTATGCATCAGTGAGTATGGATTCTCAAGCAAGACATAGACAAAGACATGAAAGTCACCATCCTGTGCCAGAAGCAACCATCCTGTCTTTTGTCATGGTCAGCTCTATGTGGTATTTTCAAGGGGTAGGGCTATCGCAGCAGTGAAGATGAAAGTGTTAGAGACATATCAAAAAGGAATCAGAGGCGGGAATACTGTGACACCAAACATTATATCAAGATGTACTATAATCACAAACTGATTAAAATTTGCTCAAATGCATACTGTATTATAGTAACTTTGTCAAGGCACAGAATTTTTGTGGTCAACTAATAGGGAGACCTCTGCATAGCCAACAGGTCAGTATAAAGTTTAGGATCACAGTCCTTGTACATATGTTTGTCCCTCAGGCTGTCTGTACATATTCATGAATAATTCATGAGTAATTCACAAGCTAATTAACACCTATCCTATCAGGGCTGGGGAAGCCTAAGTCTAGAGTTTCCCATCCCAAGTAACTACACACCTAACTCTTAGGGCCCAGTTAGACCCTGCAGTCAGAGGACACATGATGCTAACTAGGAATTGGACATTAATGCGGTAAAAAGGCTGTATTAATTTACACAAACTCCCCACAAGTGCCACTTTGCTGTGGGTACTTGCTAGTATTATTATTATTGTACTAAAACTAGCATCATTATTACTACATAGACCTCAGCATTAATGAAAAAAATTGTCTTCAATGCAATTATTTTTAAGATCAGTTTAAAAATAGAAAAATCAGATCTACATTATAGTAACCTCTACATTTTAATTAACAGATCTGTGCACTGGAGTAAGGAAGAGGGAAAGGGGAGGGGACGTGCCAGGAGGGCAAGTAGTCCACAAAAAATTGAGTCACTATTCTAACAATAGATGGACATTAGGAATAGTTAGTTCCCTAGCAAATCAATGTAGGCATCCCTGTTATAAGCCTCCCTTAAACTTTGTCAAAAAAAAACACCCCAGTAGAGTTGATACATCCCCATACCATTATTCCACCACCTCCATGTTTAATACTTCATAACATACTGATCACTAAACTCTTCACCAGCCATTCTTTAATGCTATGTGAACCTTTGCTTTATCACTATAAATAACACTTTTGACCAGTCTTCAAATCTCCAATATAAGTGCATTAATAATTTATAGCATATAGGTGTTGAATTAACATAGAATTGAGAGGAAAGAGTCTGAAGGTTCAGAAACAAATTGCTGTTGTAGCCAAAAAAGTGTATGTAAAGTTCCTGAAAAGAAAAACTTGTTAGGTTCAGTTGTACATAAAAAAATTCTAGGAAGGAAAAGAAAAACAACTTGCCATGAATAGACAGACTGATCGTGAGGAAAAGCAATTCCAAACAGCTCCTGAGATCAAGACTGAAGTAAGATAGAATATGGAATCAAAATATCTCATTTAGAGGCACTAAGAGATTGCAAGTTTACTTACTTGTCTCCCATACACAGACAAGCTCAGTTAAATGCAAAGATCCAACATAAAAACATTCAAAATAGTTTTAAAAAACTTATATGCAGCAGTTTTGTTTAGTGTGACTATTAAATATGGGTACTAATTTTATCCAATTTTTGCAAATTTTAACTTTTTGCTACCTTAGTTGTTGAGGATATTCCTTAGATGCCCAGTGGCTGGTGAATATGTACAGTTACTTTTCAACACTGAAGTTATCTTGAAGAGTTAGGAGTTGTTGATGGTTCTATAATTATACACTACTTCCACCTGAAGACCCATATCAAGCCATATTTCACTTTTGTATTTGATGCTATTATGTACATGCGATATTGAGTTTTGACTGATTCTAGAGACAATCAGCCAAAAATAAATTACAAAAAGAACCAAAATCGATATTAATATTGGACACAAAAATAACTGTCACACTGTGGTATTACAACAACTACAAGTACATGCAGTATCCATAAGGGGTGTAGACAACTTTTAGGAGGGGGGGTGGCTAGTAAGGTAAAGACAAAAGAGCTGCAATTCAGCTCAAGAGGGAGGATGTGGGAGGGGGATATGCCCCCTCCTGCACAAAGTACAGAAGCAAGAATTTTCTTCAAAATCCAAGAGGTGTGCTGGCCTTAAATTCATTGGATGATTCACCTGGCTTTAAAGGAGTGCTAAACCACTATCTTAGAGATTCATAGACATGGTACTAGCTACTAGCAACTAGGCTAAGAGTCAAGCAAGTTCTCTAAGCAGCTATTACAATGTTACTATGCTTACCTGTTAGCCACTACAATGCACATCATATACAGTTTACAAAAAAGCCAGAGCCTGTGAGCTTATTAGTTATTATATCTGCCCAAAGAGTCAAATTTAAGTTACCGTAGATCTGGTTAATTTCACTGTCACTTTAATTTCGCTATTTTCGCAGTAAGTAAAGGGAAGCGAAAATAAAAATCATACATAGAAATTACCTAATTGAAATCCCTCCCCCTAGGTGAAAATAAAAAACACGAATTTCTTCATAATACAAGATTTTATGAGATCAGTGAAAATAAAGTGTCTTGAAAATAACTGGATCTACGGTATATCACCAAGGAACAAACTATACATATTAAAAAGGCCAGAAGTAAACATCAGGTACAAAAATTGATATAGCTAAAATGGTTACCAAGTGTGTGATATTTGGAAAGATGCTCAGTAACAAGTAATTTTTATATGGACAAGGGCGTAGGTAAGGGGAGCTTAAGCCCACCCAGGTTTTTCAGAAAATGACTTCATTTTGACTACCAGTATTCATTTTTTTGAAACACTGAATACTTTCAAATTAGCCTCAAAATTGATCTCAGATCAAAGCATTTCAGGGGGGAGGGGAGGGGGGATGCCCTCAGGCACTCCTAATTGAGCAACTTGCTGAACTGTAGTGCTTCCGGTCACGTCCTGCCCCCCCCCCCCCCCCCCCCCCCCAATGTTTAACTAGTTCCTACTTCACTGCTGTGTATCTGAACAATACATGTGTTGTTGATGATTTATTGACTCACCTCTTCTCGGGACTGTCTGTTCCCCATGATTTGTGACTAGACTGTTTGGACTGTTTGTTACTTGCAATCACGTTATCTCGTCTGCGGTAAAATGAAGTATCTTACTGGCAGAGTACAACTATATGCAAGCGTACCTACGTCTCAGACTCTGCCTTCAAGTTCTTCTGAATTGTAGCTAGCTATAATAATAGTAAGTTGCCACAGGAAGCCACACCTCTAGATCACACCCATTTTAGAAGCGCCCCATTCTGCATTTTGACCTTTGCACTTCAATAAAGAAAATGCAAGAATTTTAAGTATCAATTTTAATATCTATTTAATTAAAGAGTGCCACTGTTTGGTTTGTTTTTGTGAGTTCAGAATCATTTCCCTCCAGTGTCTGCATTCAGACTCTCCTTCAACATTGCTTCCCAGCCTGACCTTACCCATTACATCATTTTTAGAAAATCTGTCATAATCCTTAACAGTAACTTCCAATTGGAGATCCATGATATTCTTCCCTAAGAGATCAAACTTGAAAGCTTCATTGTAAACAGGCATCAATGTATTATATTTGACTGATGATTTCCATTGACCTATAAGATTATTTTCATAGTAGAGACGAATCTTAATGTATGGATCTACAATGAATAAAAGATCAAGTCATAATTATAAACATACAGTTTTAAGTGTTAAGTAACAAATAAACCTCTATCTTATCCATCTAAGACAACTGAAAGTAGGCCAATTTGCTATAGATTCTAGCAATAGTAACAGTAGAGGATGAATGGAAACTAGTGGTATTCCACAGTTTTACTCACTCATGCCATGGATTTGTTGCAGATAAATTCATTGTTATTACTACATGGATCCTTAGCCAATAGCTAGCTAATACTTAGCTAAGTTTATAGCTAGTGATACAATACACCATGGTAGCAGTTAGTGTTATACAGCAAAATATATTCTGTTTGGGTGGGGCTTTGCTACACATTCAGTGTTAGACAATTCTTACATCTATCCCCTTCAAAATTAAGCAAGTTAGCTTGTTAGCATGAAAATTAGGTCACTTCCTGCAAGGACACGACTTACAAGCATGTGGTTTTAGATTCGTGCAACTGCACTAGACTGCAGCTAAAATCTAAGATTATATACCCTTCTAAACAAATGGCTCTTTCTCCATGTAACAGTAGAGATTACATCATTCAGAATACATCCTTCATCATTGTCAATTGTTATTGTACTGTAAATGTATCTAACTCAGGCTCTGCCCTAGCCCATAGCAATAGTAAAATTGACAATGATGTAATCTGAATAATTCTGTTAGGAAAACAAATTGATAAGGGTTCCTTTATTTTTTACAAACCTGCTAAGCCAATAACATCTTGTTTTGTGAGGTTAGATATTTTCCATATCACTCCTTTGAGTAAGGATAAAGCTGGATCATATGAAAGAGACAACAGCATATCACCTACAAAATCCTAAGATATTATAACACAAGCATTATTGTATGTAGTACTTCTAAACTATCTGAACATTCAAGTTCTTGTCACCTCACTTTATGAGACACAGCACTTAACTAATTGATTCATGAATTGAAACATATGGTTATACACATTATTTCTTGTCCTGTAGTCACTGGGTTTGAAATTGTAGCTACAGTTATAACTAAATAAAGCACAGCAGCACATACTTGTATGTACCATGCATGCATAATTCTAGTAACTAGCTAAAATCAATTGTACTCCTGATAATAATTAGTAATGCCACCTTCATTCAAACTAAGAATTCATCTTGTAATGTATGCACAAAGCTAAAGAATATTTATCTCACTTTATTGAAGAAGTCTTTATTACTTTCCACCTTCATCTTCATTATGACCCCAAACAAATCGACATCCTTCAGTGGTAGAACTACTCCTCCTATTGTATCATTCTTGGAGTATTTATCATGATCATATATCCGCAATACCAGAGTCTGCTCTTGTATATCATCAGGCATCAAACTCTTGAACTCAAAAGACTGGTCAAACACGGGATTGAGAGATTTGTACACAATCTTAGACTCAAATATTTCCTCTTTATTTGGCATGAGGTAGAGAACTACAAAAGGATCACTTGTTCCTCTACGATCCTTGGCAGGAAGATTAGAGGCATTTTGAAGATGGATTCTCAAAGTAAAACACTGGATATCATAAAACAAAGAGAATTGTATTATGGGAGGAAATTCGCTACTTTCAGTAGTCTCTTCAAAGATTGGCAAGTGAGGAATATAGAAAATGGCATCATCTGGAGCTTCAAAACTCGTACGTTTCAGAAGAGATTTCATTTTTTTTCTAGCAAAAGCATTAATATCAGGTAAACTAATACTTCTTTGAGATGATAATTTTCTTGGCTTTTCTGAATGGCTGCTATTTGATAGTTTTTGAGGTTTCCATTCATCTGTGTGACCAGAGAAGCTAAAACTAGACAATCTAGTACTTGGCTGATAACTAATTCTTTTCCTTCTTTTTGACTGTTCAATAGGATCACCAGTATCACCACCACCACCACCACCACCACCACCACCACAGTCATTGTTGTCATCATCACAGTCATCATCACTTATTTCAAGAAACATTTGGGGGTGTTGACACTTTTGCACAAATTCAAATACCTTTCCTGGCTGTGTGGTAATCAGCTGACCATCTCTAGATATGTTTGTAGAGAGCTCACTTCGTATGTAGTGGCTATAGTCATACCTCGATTTTTCAGAATTCTGCAAACAAGGGCAGCAATATTGAAAGAGCTTTGAAAGATTCATATTAGCTAGCTAGCTACATTGACACAAGAAAAGTGCTATTAGAGTGATGAATATAGGAACTATTAGCTGGCTGGCATATAGCAAAAATTCTGTTAGGCTTGAAGTATTAAAGGCTGTTGTGATTCAATTAGTACCTTATATAGATATTGTATAAATGTAGTCGGTATTTTGAGATTGCAAATCTTCTAGTTACAGTAGTATTGTTGTAATGGACTAAAATGGCATCATGCCAGAATTTGTTTGGTGATAATTACTAATTTCTTGTTATTTCTCAGAACTTAGCTACCAACTATATGTTGTGAAGTGCCTATAAAGCTACCACAGTTTAGGATTTTGTCTAAATCTCAAGATTTCTCCCTCTTGAATTTTAGTGGATATTTTCTCAATCTCAGGAGATTAACCTTTGGATGAACTTATTATAATAGTAGCTATTGTAAATAAAAGTAATTAATATAATTATGCTGATGCTGCATGCTCCATTTTTTTTAGCTGCATCTAATGAGTTCTAGTTTTGAACCGACAATGTTTGTGTCAGGAATCTCAATCTGTATTGTCAAGTGAATTTTCTATTCAGTCCAATATTATTACGTGAGTAAGTACCGTAGCCCACACATAGCTCTTTTGATTTGAGATTTAACATGCTTGAAACTGACTGCACAATGCTTCTTTTTTTGAAGCAGCTGTGAAGAAGCAGAATAATATTATAATAGCTAAAGTACTTTTTAGCTAGATAATTACTTTGTGAGCAAGGGACACTATAATGAGAGTAATCACATGATAGGGATGCTTAGTTTTGATTATAAACTATAATAATAAAAAGAAAGGAAAATTTTACTGCTGGTAGATACTTATCTAATTGCTCACTATCTCTACAAGTCAATATTTCAAAGTATTAAGTAACGGAGTGAAAACAGTAAAGGTAAGAGTTTGCACAGCTGTCTCCACACTCACTTAAAGCATAGAAAGAACTATGGAGTTTTGTATTGCTAACATTCTGACTAGCTAAAAAGTTAATGGTAGGAAAGTGATAATATTATATAACTCTAATACTTAGAGCTATTGCTTTTAAGCTTTTATGTCACTGGAAAATATAACTTCAAGGGTAGCCTGGTCAAGTTTAAACCCCTTACCATTTATATGCTTGATTAGAAGCTGGCTACCATTATGCCAGAAAGGGAGACTATAGTTCAAGAGACTCTTAAATATAATATAGCTAACTATGTTGAGAAGGTTCCTAGATGGCTGTATAATTTAGTAGCCCAGGTAACTAACTGAGAGACTGAGTAGCTAAAAACGTTGGTTTCTAGCCCAGGCTAGATCTACTACAGTATTGGAAAGCTGCCACTAAAGTTTAATGAGGTGGCCTCTGATCCATCAAATATGGTATCTTATAGATATTGGTTTAGCAACCTGCCAACTCGGAATCCCTTTGCTCCAATTAAGTGTAGTTTCCAATGTTCCATTAAACATGTTTTCATAGAGCACGACAGTGCCATAGTAACTGATCTGGCCAATCAGGCCATAGTCTTGTTATTAATATCATGTGAGTATGGGTAAGCAATGTTGATGAACTTGCAAATATATTTTGACTTAAAATAATAACTTTTGCTTCCTTAGAAGAACCAGTTATTTGGTTTTCTTTGCCTTTAATAATATTTGTAAGCATTACTGATAAGTATTGGCGTTATTATTTAATCTATTATAGCTAGTAGGTTTTTAAGTAAAAATTGACTGATTGTACTCTGTACTTTTATGTCATTGTACTAGTGCATATGTACATGTATATGGCCAGTTTGGATGGTTGGAGTGTTTGGAGTGTATAGTGGTGTATTGCAATTAATGATATTATGTGTCTAGTTAATTTCACTGTTACCTTTTTTTGCTATAATTTGTTGTGGTAATAGGAAGTACAGAGAAATCATTAGAAAAATTATAGGCAACAATTCTCCCAACTTAGAGAATTGAATGAATAAAGGACTTTCACCTGTGATGATCCTTTCCTATGCACTCACCCCCACATTCTTCTAGCAATAACTGGGATGTGCAATACTGATATCGCATTACTTGCATTGAATTTGTTTATATTGTAGCAATTATTACTTCCTCAAACTGTTTACCAGAGGTATGGCTTTAAAAGAATATCCAGGTCATTTCACTGTTTCATGTTTAGGTCTTCTTTACACACTGTCTTCCACTCACATTTGTAGGAAGTACCATGTGTTGAGTCCCTATTATATAGTTTGTCTTCTGTTCCCACTAATGAATATTTCTAATGGCAATACCATCACTGTGCAAAATCATCAAAATATATATATCTGGCCTCACTATCAAAATAATAATGATATACATATAGCTAAATAGCTAGCCCTCACTGTACTTAAAGCTGAGAGTTAATGATAATTATTATTAGCTACTACGTTTATATTAAGGTAATGGGTAACCTCCTCTTTTGAAAAATAATTATATGAAATCAATGATGCATCTAGTTTTGATATTAAAATTAAGAGCTAGGTAATGTGTTCACTTCAAGGCATGCAAGGAAGTTGCAGCAGAACAGTCACTTTCAGTGTGACCACATCTAGCTACAGCTCACTTTATCAAAAATTAATATCCAGCCATCAGCTTCAGGTACCAACACTATCTAAAGTGAACTTTTGGTTCCAGCTGATCTGGAACCAATTTTTTCTCCCATTAAAATCATAGGTGGGTGCACAGTACTTCTATGGTTTGGCTTAGGGTAAAATATCAGGGCTATTTGATGTTTCCTTGTTTTCATAGGGTGCAAGGTATATAGTATTGTTTACACTATATCCAACCACAGCTAGTTCAGGTAACCCAACACCAATAGAGAATTTTAATAGGAAAGAATCTATGGCACAATAATATTGTATAACACAAATAATATTATTATCACTGCAAGAAGTTAAAAAGGAATTACTCTGTGTTATTGTGTGTTCTCCGGCTACAATTTTTTAATTGATTGCCACCGACAGATACTTTTGTGTGGATTAAGAAACATTTCTTTCCATTGCCTTCGTTCAGACTCTCCCTCTACACTGCCACCATATTTTACTATCCCAGCAACGTCATCCTTAGAGAACTTGTCATGATCCATGATAAGAACCTCAAGTTGGATGTTTGTAATGTCTTTTCCCCGAATGTTAAACTGAAAAGATTCATTGAAAACAGGAGCCAATGTTTTGTGTTTGATTGATGACTTCCATTTGGCAATAGTCTTGTCCTTATACTGAAGGTTAATCTTTATGTATGGATCTACAGTAACAAAATCATGGGTCACAGTAGTCATAGGCCCAACTGTAGCCAACTAAATCAGTGCAACATTGCTAGCTAACTATGTTGTTCATGGTAAATATTGATCTAGTTAATACCACACTTTCTCTCTTTCTTTCTTTGACTCTTAAATAACTAACCTGCTAAACCAGTAGCATCTTGTTTTTCAAGGTTAACTGCTTTTAGTATGACTCCTTGGAGTTTAGTTAGAGCCGAATCACAAGAAAGGGAAATCAATATGTCCCCTGCATGATCCTTAAAATAACATACAAAATAAACAGTGAAACTTGTTCACGTATTTCACTACGTCAGTGCAGCCAAAATAATTTTTGTAATATCTAAGTAGTCAACTAAATTATCCAAATTTTTCTGTACCAAAAAATCCAAAGAAATTCAAGCACAATATTTTTATCCAAAAATTTATACAATAGAATGAATGACTTATGAACATAAATTCTTTTGACACACCTTTATAGCTAAGATCAGTGTTTGGTTTGGTTTAATTCATAACACTAAATTGAACACTTAAGTGTAGAAATTCCAAGACTGTTTTTGTGCTAAGGCTAGAGTTAGGTAAAAATCCAAATTATCATTGATCAAATCCAAAGCAAACATTGAAGGGTCTAAAATCCAAGCAGTTTGGATAAAATCCAAGACTTTGGCAGCACTGCTACGTTTAATCTGCTTGCACTGGATTACTGTTCCATGCAACAAAGTCATGAGTACTGACATCATTGCTTAATATTCCTACTTTATTACTAGCCATTGCATTTTTGTGGGGGCAATTATGCCTAATAGGTCATATGATACATAGCTATGTTGTACAATCACTAATGATGGAGAAATAATATACTACTCTCAGAGAGGTGTAGCATAGAACATCATGAAATCTTATGCACAATAATAGTATCACACTTGCTTTAGCCCTTGTAGGAATAGAGGATAGAAGCCCTACTCTATGTATTGTAGCTATAAATATTATTTACATTAGTGAGAAGCCAAAATTTTATACCAAATATATACCCTATAGCTAAACAATTCCACAACATTATGTCAAAGCTTCTCTTCCACTTTTTTATTAGAACTTCACTATTATTAGCTCACATCATTGAAGATATTAGGTTTTTCCTCCACTTTCATCTTCATTTCAACCCCAAACAAATCAACGTCCTTCAGTGGTAGAACTACTCCTCCTATTGTATCATTCTTGGAGTATTTATCATAGTCATACACCCGCAATACCAGGGTCTGCTGTTGTATATCATCAGGCATCAAACTCTTGAACTCAAAAGACTGGTCAAACACAGGATTGAGAGATTTGTACACAATCTTAGACTCAAATATTTCCTCTTTATTTGGCACAAGGTAGAGAACTACAAAAGGATCACTTGTTCCTCTACGATCTTTGGCAGGAAGATTGGAGGCACTATGAAGATGAACATGAAGTTCATGTTTTTGGACATCATAGTTCAAAGAAAACTGTATGAAAGGACAAGACTCATCACTATCTACATCAGTTAGACTTAATTTTGGCAGTTTGTTTCTTTGTGGAGCATTTGCATCATTAAACTTGAGTCTATTAGTTGTTTCAAAGTTGGATTTTGGTTGGTCTATGATAGCACTAATTTCTGGATGTGCTACAACTTTATTGGGTTCTTGAGCAAACGTAAATAATTTTTCTGGCCGTTTGTCAATGGGATCAGACAGTGAACTAACAAACTTTTCTTCTTTCTTTGGCTCTGAAGAGCTGCTACTTGGTGCATAGCGAACATAGGCATATCTTGATTTCTTCTTTGAAGAAGTCAAGCAGGGACAGCAGCAGTAATGTGGACAGCTCATGAGTAGCAACAAATTATTCTATAACAGCATAGACCTAACTATGGAATAGCCAATACGACTGAATTGAATTAGGATACTGATACCTATATAGATCTATTACTATAGCTAACTACATTAGTTAATAATCTTATTTAGGCGTAGCTACTTTTGGCGGAACATATCAAAAAGCGACTACAAAGGTGTACGTATGTACCAGTAAAGATTGTGCTATTACCAAAGTCAATGTGTTCTTGGGAACGACACTAAAAATTGGCATGCAGGAATTTAATTAGTAGTCGGAGGAGGAAGCCACAAAAGTAAGCGAACCTTTTTGAAGTAGACCTCTGAACAAGCCTTCTTGGTATTAAATATACTATTATACATGATAAGTCACAGATAGGCAAACTATCGTGAAAATCACTGGAGATAACAAGACCACCTCTCGCTGGTAGTTATCGTAAGCTAGCTAGTAGCCTACGCTAGTAGCTAGCTATAACATTTTAGTGAGTCGGATATGGCTACTATCAACAGCACACCCCTCCTACCTGCTGCAAACTAGAAGAATAGGTGATAATGGTAATTGTTAATTAGACACAAATACCAGAATGTAAATACAAATACATACATAATTGTACTTTTTTCTGCACCAACTCCAATAGTATGGGACTTGCTTCACAAACCCCCAATTATAGCCATCTGTATAGCTATATCATCCACTTTTTGTATGTTATTATTTTACATGTTTGCCATAATAATAAGTGTCAATATTAAATTTTCAACATCTAGCTATAACACTAATATTGGTACAAGTCATGCATAGCTTGCACTGTTCTAGTATATAGAGTGCCACTGGCTGATCTGTTGCTGTGGATTAAGAATCATTTCTTTCCAGTGTCTACGTTCAGACTCTCCTTCCACATAGCTTCCCAACTTTAATGAACCCATTGTATCATCTCTTGAGAATCTGTCATAATCTATCACTTTGACTTCCAGTTGGAGGCTGGTAATGTCAATTCCTCGGATGTCAAATTGAAAAGATTCATTGTATATGGGAACCAGCGAATTGTATTTGACAGATGATTTCCATGAACTAATCTTCTTATTTTTGTAGTATAGGTTTATCTTAACATATGGATCTATCAAGTAACAATAAAAATGCTATATTTATTATTAGTATACTATCTCTGGCCATGGAAAGAGCCAAAAGAGAATATATCTGCTTGTCTTGTAGGCCATCAAACAAACCAAAGGTTTAGCCATTATTATAAACAACAAAGATGATGTAAAACCTAGTTAATTGATACAAGACTAAAAGTTACATGGTCTATGAACACATGAAAACTCTGGGTTGCTCTTTTTGGGAAAAATTATGTAAAGGCTGATATGTTTTTGTGTGATAAATGTGTACTAGATGGTATGAGACAAGGATGTGGATCTCATTAATAAGAACCATTATTGGTATTAAAAACTTAGATGTTGCTATTCAGATGCACATAATAGCAATCCCTAACCAATACAGTTACATGTAGAGTCGCCACCTTAGTTGCTATTCCTAGCAATTAGGTCACAACAAATTTATAAACTATTGAAGTTTGGTGCCTATAAGTGCACTGATTTAGCAAACAATAAGCTATTTGGAGCACAGCCTAATAGAGGTTTTAAATCACAAACCTGCCAAGCCAAAAATGTCCTTCTTCTTAAGATCAGTAGCTTTGAACACCATTCCTTTGAGTAGAGCTAATGATGGCTCATGTGACAAGGAGAGCAATATATAACCTATGGAGTCCTATAATAACAAAAGATATTATTCACTAGAGGCTTAACTATAATTATTGTGTGTCACCCTATCTATTATACTTATTATAGCTACCCATGCATATAACTATGTATCAAGCTGTGTGTGTAGCTATAGCTTACAAATAGCTACACACACACAACCAAAATCATTAACTTTATGTATAGTAGCTATATATGGACTTTGCCATTTACTCACAAGATATATTTTTATGCTCACACTGTAATAGTGGATTGAGAAGAGCATGAAAGTAGGAATTGGTGATAAGCAGAGGATGTACTTGATGGCTACATTAGCCAAAGCTAAATTCCATTAGAATAGCTATCACTTAGTCTAGACAGTTGACACAACCACTTTTCAAAGGGGGAAAATTTACCTAAAATGTCTCACCCCCCCCCCAGATTTTCAGCAAATGGAGAGATGCTTTGCTGCTTGGGGTTGGCGAATTATGCTCATTATGCTATGATAAAAACCTCATATTATGCTCAACATTATGCTCATAGACAGGGTCCAAAGGTCACCTCAATCACAACCACATCCTGCACACATGACGACAGATCACCATAGAGAGAGTATTTAGTGATCTCAAAAATTCATTTAAAGAGTCCCAAAGCCAGTCACTGGAAGATTATATTGAACTGTCATTAATGTTACAGTACAATAGAAACTAAAGTTGTTGTTGTTGTTTTTTCCCAAAAAATACCTCATAAATATATCAATTATGCTAGCATATGCTAGTATTTATGAAATCACTTATTATGCTCGAAATTATGCCGGCATAATTCGCTAACCCCTATTTTCTACATAACATTAGCCTCAAATAAATTATAGCAACCAGCCATGAAAACTTGCAGTGTGTTATTGTATAAACAGGTGCTAATTTTTGATGGTCCTGCTAGATGTGACATAATCCTTGTGTTGCTATTATCACTATGTAACTAACAATACAACAACAGTATGTTATTTGGCACCATGTGTTTATCACCAAAGCTTAGTTTGTATTGTAGGGCCTATTAAACAATATTAGCTAATAATATTAAACACCCCCAAACTATGCAGAGTAGCTAAATTTTCCTGTAAATTAACAACACTATATATAGTAACCATTTCTTTTCATAAAAATTTCATTTCACCTTTTGGAAGATCTCGGGTTGCTTTTCCTCCAGTTTCATTCTCATTACAGTCCCATATAACTCAATATCCTTCAGTGGAAGTGTCAATCCTCCAACTGTTGTGTTTTTCTTTGAATTCTTATCTTTGTAGTAAACTTTAAGCACTAGTGTCTGTTCTCGTATGTCATCTGGCATAAACGCTCTAAACTCAAAAGACTGGTTGAACACTGGATTTTTAAGTGTGTGTCTTACATCAGATTCAAAAATATCTTCCCTGCTTGGTGTCAAGTACATCACAACAAAAGGATAGCTTGTTCCATTGATAACATCAGTAGGCAGATCCGAGGCATTATGAAGATGAACTGTTAGTGTTCGTTGTTGTATATCATAAAACAACAAGAACTGCAGAATAGGACTAGGTTTATCGATTATTTCTTCCAAAACAGGCACACCAGCTGATAAATCCGGCCGACCAGTTAATAATTTGAGATCACCATTGGCATTGGTTGTTGGAGTGCTCGCTGTTTCAGTCACACCTTGCTGTACTATCCCTACTGAACTGGAGATGGAATAATGCCGGAATTTTGTGTTATGCTTGAGTTCAGAGTTAATAGCAATCTCTTCAGTTTCCAGAAACATCTGTGGATACGTCGTGATCTGACATGATTCTTGTGGAAACTTGAATGTTCTTTGTGGCCATTTGCAAATGAAATCAGTCAGTGAACTTACTTGTTCTTCCACAGTTTGCTTGCTTTGTTTGTTGTAGACATCAGCATGACTTGATCTTCCAATCAAACAGGAGCAACAGTGTTGAACACAGTTAAGACAATTCATAGTTTCTCAACCTAGCTGAAAGCATTATATAATTATATAGCACTACCTAAGTAGCTATAATCTACTATAGAAGTTACACTTACAGATGTTCTTATAGTGGACAGTTTGGAGTTCTCATGTAGACATGTAGGAAAAAAATTTTGTTCATTTGTTAGACAATTGTCCAATAACAAAATAGGAATGATATCTCTAGCAGAGCAGAAACCTTTCATTGAAAGCCCAGGAAATGAGGAGTTGTGCATATTACACTTGCACTAAATGGCTGGTAACATCTGCAATTCCTTTCCAGTGAGAACACACACACTTGTCTCTCTTGATGTTCTTGTAGACTATGGTTGGTACGTATGTACTGTGACATGTACGTTGTGGTGACTCAATAGTTGCAATTCATGCTAAATGACAAATGACATCAGCAATTCACTCCCAATAAGGACATTTGTCTCTGGTGATATCATCTACAAAAATGTTTTTGTAACTGTTGCTGGTACTGTGACATGTACATAAAATATATTGTAGTGTAGTGACTCAATACATGTTAAATGACAAGTGACATCTCCTAATAAGGATATATACATGCACAGATACACACATTTATCTCTGGTGGTCTCATCTACAGAATGCTTTTGTAGACTGTGGGTGATACTATGACAGTACATAAGGTGGTATCATAATAACTCCAGTTGAAATACATGTAACTAGAACTGATAGCATGATGGTAGTGGAATTAAGGTTAACTAATCCCTCAATGCTATATTATCTATTGACTAATCAAAACAACCTCATATCTTCAATATTAAATTTGGAGATGAATGGATACCTGGCTAGCTATGTACTGAATGTACAGTGTAATTACATCTAGCTTCTACATTTATGGGATACAATTATTATAAGTCCTCTGAGGTTTCAAATTAAGTGTTCTTATGAGATTGAGATAGCTACCTATGATTCCTTAACTTTCTATAAATAAGGAGCAAATTTTAACAAAGTTTTTGGTCGTGAAGTATGTAGAGGGGAAATGTAGACTGGTTTCACTGCAATTATTCTCAACAAACTAGGCAACTAAGCATTTACCTCACTTTCTTTCACCATTTCCTTAACACCTTTACCAACCTTCACAGTCAATCTGGCCAGTGACATCATCAAGAAGTCACTTATGACCACACATTCAGTGCACTGTCAGAGACCTCCTTATAACTAGCCTATTGTATGTCCCAAGACTGGTCCAGACAGCCATAACTAGGTCATGCTGTACCTTGCAGCTGATATTTTTGACTTGTGTGTAATCTGCAAGTTTAACAATAAGCCGTGCTTCCAAATTCATGCATAGCTATAGATGCAGCATTTAGATTCTCAATTTAAAAATCATATCCTACACTGTCAACAATTATAATCATTGTGTGGCCACCATTATTTGTAGATATTGCCTGGACATGGTCAATTAATGGTGGTGCAGCCTTGCCCCTATATAAAGCTCTATACGTACTTTGAAAAAGTTGGAGGCTAGCTATACTTTTGCACTATACATAAGTGTGTAAGTATTCATGATTAAATTTTTATTTACACTTTAAGGAATATGGCAGTAACTTGAACTAGTGTAGTTGTTGTGTACCCACTTGTGGTTTCTTTTGTGCTATATTATACTATAGGCTGTCCACTAGGATATAGTATATCACTGCAGTCATATAAGAATTTTATGATTATTATTTCATACTTGGACTAAACATGCATTAATTTGCACAATGAGCTATAACAAGTTTAGTTTATAATGTAGCTATGTATAATAATAATAATTCAGTTGGCATCTTTTACCGAATGCCACTGAGTAACATTTTGTTGTAACCTCAGAAAAGTTTCATTCCAATGTCGGTATTCGGACTCTCCTTCTACGCTGTTTCCTAGTCTAATCACACCAATGACATCATCCCTAGAAAATCTATCATGATCCATTATCAAGATTTCTAATTCAAGATTTGCAATTCTGTTCCCTGGGATGTCAAATTGAAAGGCTTCATTATAGACAGGAACCAATGTTTTGTGCTTGATAGACGATTTCCATTTACCAATGATCTTATTTTCATTGTAAAGCCGAACCTTTACATAAGGATCTGAATACAAAGAATAGTATCAACATGACATAATATTCTTTCTTCAAATTATGCTTCTCCCTTTCCCTCCCCTCCCTTCTCAGAACTCTACTTAATGTAGTGTAACAGTATTGTGGTAATTCTACACTGGTAACTATAAATTTCTCACATTACTATGGTGATCTTGTGGAACAAATACCATTTATAATTAACAACTAATTTTTAGCTCTCTTCAGTTTTTAGGATAGTGATTTGAACAGCAGAAGACAAAATAAGAACAATGACTATTTAGCTAATATATAATCATGAGAGTACATTGATACTTGTGTTATAATTAGTAACAGATAATGATAGAAAAAATATAATTTTGGCCAAAACTTTTTTTGTCATAATGAATATCTGTTTTTATAAAATTAGTGACAATAAAGGTATGTTTATTAGTTTGCAGTCCAGAGTTAGTATACCAGTTTAACCTAGAGATTACAGTGGTCACATGACATCTAACCACCAATAAAATTATGTGAAGCACTATACTAATCTTGCAGGTCACAGACCAAGTACGTAGCCATCACCACATAAAACTAAACACTCCTTGAGGGAGTAAAGTATACCTAAACTCACTACTTTACAATAATAGCTTTCTGCTTCTGGCCTTTTATAGAGGAAAGTGTGTGGCAGAAGTCAATGGGTTTGAGTTGTGCCAGGGAGTACTGTGTGAAGATTCAGATTACTATCTTAATTCAGTGGTGACTGTGTTATGTGATAATGATATTTATTTGACTTTTCAAACCCATTAAGTTTAACCCCATTCTTCTGGCATATAAGGGTGAGAGCAGGCTAGTAAAGTGTAAAAGGATCATGATGTAAAATGACCAGCTCTAACACAGCTCAGCCATGAGCTAATGCTTCTTGCATATTGCATGAGCTGAGGTGAGTCAAACCTCAAGCATTACCTCATCCTTTTCACACAGCACATTAGAGTCTGACCATTAGAAAGCTCTTTGAAAGAGCTACGTTTTGATACTTGAACCAAGGTAAGTGTAGCTAAGCTATGAACTTGGTATTGTAATTGGAACCTCTGATGAGGTAAATTCTTATATACTCACAAACCTG
Organism: Diacarnus erythraeanus; assembly: GCA_964016965.1. NCBI lineage: Eukaryota > Metazoa > Porifera > Demospongiae > Poecilosclerida > Podospongiidae > Diacarnus > Diacarnus erythraeanus. The sequence goes on from OZ024680.1 coordinate 3,064,406, forward strand.
CTAAGCCAATAACATCTTGTTTCTTGAGATTAGTAACTTTCAATAATACTCCTTTGAGTAAGGATAAATTTGGATGATATGATAGAGAAAGTAGTATATCACCATTTGAATCCTGTGATAATTACAATAACCATTATATTATAGTGTTGTATATACACACAGACCTCCTCTATTCAAGGCTGCTGAAATGAAGATACATGTAGTTTGCTACATACTTTGCTATTCCAGCCACCAGAAATGACATCTGTAAATTTACCCTTCCCTTTAACCTCCCTGGAACAAACTCAGCTCTATCATATGGGGACACCCCTCCAATTAGAGACTTAATTTTACCTCAAGGCCTCTGAAGTGGAACTAACTGTTAGTCAAAATATTCACTTTGTATAATTTTCTCATAATTATTAGTAACATAATAATGTTATTATTTGATATTATTATTATATTCCATTCTAATTATCAGAGGTTTGTACCCTTTTAAAACACCAAAACTGAAGCCTTGGGATATTGACACAGGAAGTAATCCTTTAACTTGTGATCACATCAGAGTCTACTATTCTCAAAATCCATACAAATCCCACTAGAACATCTCACACCCCTTTTAGTACGTATAGCCCTCGTGGCTGCCATACAATACCTGTAACATGCATTGTTACTGTAAATTGGGAAAAAATTTTTCATGTGAAAAATATTGCTGTTATAAGTCATAATAAGGAATACTTTACTAAGTAGCCGTAATTAATTAAATAGACAAAATATTCATAATTAAAGACTTCCCAAATTACAAGTATTATAATACAATAAGGTCAGATACGTACCCCTTATTACTCCTACCACTTACCGAATCAAAAATTTCATGCCTTTCTTCCACTTTCATTCTCATTACAACCCCAAACAAATCGACGTCCTTCAGTGGTAGAACTACTCCTCCTATTGTATCATTCTTGGAGTATTTATCATGATCATACACCCGCAATACCAGAGTCTGCTGTTGTATATCATCAGGCATCAAACTCTTGAACTCAAAAGACTGGTCAAACACAGGATTGAGAGATTTGTACACAACCTTTGACTCAAATATTTCCTCTTTATTTGGCATGAGGTAGAGAACTACAAAAGGATCACTTGTTCCTCTACGGTCCATGGCAGGTAGATTGGAGGCATTATGAAGATGTATATTTAGTATGTACCTTTGAACATCATAATGCAAAGAAAATTGCAAAAATGGATATGTGACTTCTGAATCACAACTTTGTGTGATTTCCTCTAATATAGGCAAACCAGGAATACTCTCTGTGCTGGTGAATATTTCAGTATTAGTCCTTCTCAAATAAGATTTTTTTCTTGAAATTAGTGGGAGACTTTCGCTTCTGGCTCTGTCAAAAGTATCACATCTTGGCAAAGTACTTGCCTTCCCTGTAGAAACATATTGTAAATATTCACTTCCCACTGATGAGATGCTGTGCCTGTATTTTAATTGAGGTTTCGGTTGATCAGAAATAACTTTTTCAGTCTCCAAAAACATTTGTGGATAATCATTCTTCTCTTGCCTAAACTCAAACATCTTTACGGTTTGTGGGGGATCAGTCAATGAACTAACATTCAATTTTGGCTGTGAGAAGGACTTGCTTCGCTTGTAACGAACATAAGCATACTTAAATCCATTAGAAGTTGTCAAACAAGGACAGCAGCACTGAACACAACAACTGCTAGAGTTACTCATGATTAGTTTATACACTACACTTCAAAAATGACAGATTAGTACTTTCAAAAATGTCAGTCCAAGGATGATGACTCACCAAAGCCCTTACTTGCTAGCTACTGCATTAGCTATATATAACTAGCTAGCTATTAATTAAAGCCATGTGGTTGAAATTACTTCCTGTAATAACTTAGTAGGAAATATTATCTAGTGTAGAGTTTCTTTCATCACATACCTTCTTCATTATCTGCAATAGTGTGAGATATGGCTCAAATTTGCACCAGCACTTTTGAAGTAGGTGTCAGCACACAGATATGTCACCCTCATACTTAGAGAAGATAATCTAGTGACATGTTGGACTATCATAACACTATTTTTGACTATTCTGTAGTTTTATTAATTATTTCAGCAAATAATTATAACTGGGAAGTAATGTGAAAGATGAGAACTACAGCATTGTGTAGGAGGGATAATAGTTGATAGCTATTCTAAGAGGGTGGTCATAGTCATAGCCAATAAAATATCACATCTAGATCAGAGTCATATAACACAACTATGTAGCTAAATTTTGGTTACCATAATAATTTTGTCACAAGAGTATTTGGCTTCTCAGGTCCTATGAAAGTAGAAAGATAGATTTGTATTATTTTCACTGATCTCAGTAGTTACTATAATAGCTGTAATTAACTATGACCCTAATTCAAGTTTCATATTATTTTCACTATTAACTAATGAGGTCATACTTCTGGTAAAAATATGTGACAGATCTACAGTAGCTAACTATGAAGTTAAATGAATGCTTAAAGAATGGAATGGATATTCACTACCTTTCAATTCCCATGCTCTATAGAGTTAGTTACTATTATTATGCTAAATAGATGAATGGATGCATTTTTCTGTCATGTCAGTAACTGAGAATAGCAAACAGAAGTCTTAGGCCCTGTCAACTGTAAGTCATTGTCAAGCAGGTATTGTGTGACAACTCATCAAATAACAATAGCTAGCTAACCCACCTACATGCCACACAAAACTAGGTTCCAATAGTTATTATCTGGGGAAATGCCTATACTAACTATTAACAAAGATTAATGATGCCACACCATAATGCTGGTTTTCCAGAAGAATGCTGTTTTTAAACAGAATCACCTTAGGATCAAAGAAACATGTGAGATATGCCATGGAGATTGCTAGTTTACTTCTCTCCGCTAAACAAACCATAGAATAAAATACTTAGTGTCCATGATTCTCCTTAATTGAGATGGATACTCCTCCTATTGTACAAAATCTCCACCTTTCCCTATGGTTGCTTATCTCTCATCTAGCTATGTACCAAAATCAATATTATGATACCCACCTAATTTGAAATCAGATATACTGATATAGCATTCCCACTTCAACCTGATCAATAGCTCCCTATTATGCACTAAGAATATAGCTACCAGTGTTTATGGCCATAATTGGGCTGAACTTATGACAAGAATGTAGCCAGGATTTCGGTTTGGAATAGCCTGCTCCACACTTTAATTCTCTCTTGGAATATTTTTGCAGAGACATTCTAACTTTGACCGAGCTAAAGTCATGCAGCAGTTGCTCTTGGGTCAGTGTGCATGTGTGATAGTTTCTCTTGCAAGTGGTAGCTACATATACTGCTCAGTGACAGGAGCACCCTCTGACTATAATACTGACTTAACCAGATGAATATTTATTAGTGGAAACTGATCAGTGAACTCCCTCCCTCCTCCTCTCCACTGTTAATAGACATATTCACACCTTAATTAATTTACACCTATTCAGAGCAGTACTCTCCTACATGTAGTTACTGTATGATATTACCACCTTCAGGTATTGTGTAACTAGATAGCTTATTTCAATGAAGACACATTAGCTATCATTATAATTTATTATTGTTGTACTTTGTTGTTGCTGAGATTTATCACTGTATTATGGAAGCACTGCAAAGGACTGGAGGGGGGGGGTTGGGTGTTGTCACACAAAATGGGTGTGGCCAGGCAGTGTAACCCACCAATAAAATTAGAAAGGGTGTACAGTCTATGGGGGAGAGCAGGTCCATAAGCAAGATTTTGAAAAGATGGGGTTACTAGGGGGAGAAAGCCACACCCACTTTTACAATGACCACGCCCATTTAATGGATATCAAATTTTATGAAAAACAAAATTTCAAACATAGGATGGATATATATTAATGCTTTTGGTTTATAAGAAACTAGATAAGGTGGAAATGAACATCCCTAGCTATATGCACAATGTTATTTCATTGAATCATTACCATTAATTTAACAGGGGGTTACTCATAACCTCTTTTAAGAATAATTACAGTAGAGAGGTATAATATTCATATATTTTTGTCATCATGAAGAAATATGCACGCTCAGCTCCATGACTACAAAGCAGGGAGACAATGCTTTCATTAAAAATATTCTTTTTCAGGCCTGTATAGTTTTTTTTTGGGGGGGGGGGGGGGGGGAAGAGATGGGGAAGGAGGGGAGGGAGGAGGACATGGCTATTTATCTATTTATTTTCTACAAACATCTTGAAACTAATAAGAGATACATTATCATACTTTTTCATCAGATCAAAGCAATTATTCCATCTGCTGCCCAAATCACCACACTTTTTTGAGTAGCATAAAGGTGGTTGGTTTTAGGTCACTCAAACTGTTATATCAAGAAGAGAGCTAAAAGCTAAGATGTGATGAGAGGTTAAAAGATTGGGCCACCACACAATAATCCCTATGGACTGTCATTGGATTATAAATACATCCTTTCAGATGTAACTGGAAGTAGTTACTATAGCATTATAGATTATCAACATCTCAACATCATAGTGGACTATTATATTATAGCTAAGAGACAAGATAATCCAACCATAAACCTACTGAGCATGCCCAGTCATGATATTGTAATATACTACTGTACATAATATTATAGCCATTCCTACAACTTCCCGCTTGAATGTCCTGTGGCCTTAAAAAAAATTTTTTTAACATATTCAGTAGTGTATAGTAACATCCATATATTATATCTTGGATGTAAGCTCTAATAATGCTGCTACATAATTATAGAGCAGGTAATTAATGACACAGGACCTCTATGTCATTCTTGATGATATTCTCCACTTTACCAGCTTGGACTGCATCAGGTTTAATAACCATCACTGTGAACTTTTTGAGGGTGGGTTCTGGAAGATCTGTCTATAGCTTATAAAGACAACAATGTATCGTACACATACTTGGTTTTATGTGATATAACAATCATGAAAACTCTAATACAACACAAACAGTGGATATGATATATTATAGCTAATGGCAGCTACAATTTACTATTTTATTGTGTGCCATTGACTGATACTTTGATGTACATTTAGAATCATTTCATTCCAGTGTCTTTGTTCAAGTTCTCCCTCTGCATTACTTCCCAGTATTACTCTGCCCATCAAGTCATCTCTGGTGAACCTGTCATAGTCCATTACTTTAATATCCAGGTGGAGATCTGTGATGTCTTTCCCCAAGATATCAAACTGAAATGGTTCATTATAAATAGCAAGCAGTGTGTTTCGTTTGATGCTGGATTTCCACTTGTGTAGCACTTTATCGTGGTGAAAGAGGTGAATCTTGATGTATGGATCTATAATACAAATTAAGGGATAAAGCTGTAATGTTTACCATCATTGTCTGCCTATTACTAAGATGTAGGAAACAGGAGGGAGGGTTCTTGGGGGTGGAGCCTACCTCTTTTTACTGTTAACTCAAGGAGAATGAAATAACATTTTTAATCAATCAAATTTGCCCCAGATTACACCAGAATTCATCTCAGAGCATGCCCCCAGACCCCCATGAGGGGTACCGTGCTTTGTACAGTGCAAGAGCCCCCAATATAAAGATATCTTTCTACACCTATGTCATCCAACTTTTTAAGTAGTTCCAGAGACATTAGCCACATCCACCATTAATTTATTTCATATCTTACTTAGTGATCAAGTTTAAATACAACAGGCCCTGATAATCAGAGGGATGACCCATTTCTGGGACACAACCAAGGAATAAAGGGAGCAATTAAACTAGAAATAATATTATTATGAATGTACACTTATGATCATCCTTTAGATTTACTGCCAACATACCTGCTAAACCAATGATATCTTGTTTTTTAAGATTTGTAGCTTTTAATATGACTCCTTTGAGTACGGATAAAGTTGGATCATACAACAGAGACAGCAACAGGTCACCATTTGAGTCCTATATTTAAGAATAACAACAAAGTATTATGTGTACATCTAGTCCCTAGACCCTTCCCTCCAACACACACACACATGGCACCCATGAGCATGTGTATGAACATACAGCACACACACAAGGTCTGGACTCTAAAAATTTTTGACATTCCAGCTCCTCATCCAACTGGCCAATCAAAATAGCTTATAAAAAAGAGCACTTGTTTCAATAGTCTGGAGTAACATGTAACCAGATTTTCTTATATCAACCAACACTCACACACTCATAACTTTCAAGGTATCTGATAGGCCAGCTTGCTATATAAGTTGAAGTGCCAATTTAAAGACCCTTTCCTTGTGTGGCAGAGAAGTCTGGAGATAAGACTATAAATAATACAAATACATAGCTACCTAATTCTAGCTTTTGCATCAATCACTAGCTTCTGCCAAGGCAAGAGAAAATATAAATTGATTATAATATGGATCTCCTTTAATATCTCCATATTAAGGACATGCAATGGTAAATATTTTTATTTGTTGCATTTAAATTTCAAAGGGTCCAATTTGTAGAATAATGGTAAATTCAAAAGTAAAATATTTTCAATGCCAGAATCATTCTTAAATTAGAATTACCTTATTAATTAATGATACCGGTTCAAAATTAAATTTTGACAGACAATAAAAATTTGAAATATTTCAACTTGAAACATTAGGTAGTCTATATAATTATGTTCTTTGGAACCCTTTGTTTGTAACGTACAGCTGAGTCAACAGTTTTTGTTTTTAGTTGCTTATTTTTTTTTAGTTTTGTTTTTGTTTGTTTGTTTGTTTGTTTGTTTGTTTGTTTGTGTTTGTTTGTTTGTTTGTTTGCTTGTTGTTTTGCTCTCTGTTGCCAGAAAATCAAGTTATTAAGCCACAATATGACAGAGCACTTTTTACAGCTTGTTACCACTACTGTGAACTGTGTTTTGAATTGTAGTCCATACATAACCACTACCACCACTTGTGATTGTAAGAACACAATGAAGGGAATGTAGGGATGAATAATACAAAAAGTATACAAACTGGACACTTAAAATAAATGGACAGTTAATAGTAATGACCGCATAATAATGGACCTGTACTTGCACAAATCCCAGTCCTTCCCTCTCCTTACATATCCTGTTCAATGGGATGGACAGTTGATGGACTTCTGGTAACAGTAAGCACAAATGAAGTTATTATACTCCAAAAATATAACTTCCCTTCTTCCTGTTATCATCTTATTCAGATATCTTTAGGTGCCACAATGCTCAATTATTCTTCTTCCACAAAACTTACGTGTATAAATGTAGGGAGAGCAGATAGTTTTGTTTTGTAGTATATACACTTTAATTACCAGATATTTATCACCACCAAACTGGATATGTAGTAAGAGAGAAGAGGAAGGATTGTTTATACATATATATCATTACCCAACTATCCCTCTTTTATACTTCTTGCATTGTGTTCCCTATATTCCCTTGTTTCCAGAAAATGTTTTTCCTCAGATCTGTTTCCATCGTAAACCAGTCCTGCATGTATTAGCTACTTGATGTGGAATGAAATTCCTTTAATTATTGTTTACTTGAATAGTTGTAAATTATCCTTATAAGAGTAAATCTTTATTCCTAGACCATGAAGTCATTCAAACAGGAAGTATAATACCACTCCCTTTCAAATCACATGGAAAAACACCTTCCCTCCCCATTTCCTGTATTTTTTAACACAGCCACAACATCGAATTCTTATATATTAAGCTTCTAACTTTTTGGTTAATGCCTCATAATAATAATAGATGTCCCAAGAATTGTAATAATAGTGTCCCTTTCCTATTTCCTGTCAAAACTTCACTGAATAAGTTACCTCCTTATAAATATGCCAGTTACTTCATTGATTTTATAATATTGTAGAGTTGGATATCTATTAACAAGAACTTGTTTAGAAACATTTTTATAAATTTTTCCTTTCAAAAACTTAAACTTCACATCTTATGGCATCTAGCTAGACCCTAAATTACTATTTACTTTTACTTATTATCCAAGGTGCCAGAAAACTATGCAAACAAGATTTAGGTACTCCATTGAGAGAGTGCTTATTGTTTACATAATCCTGTTTACAATTTTATGACATAAGCAACAGTTGATGTAAAGGATGAACAAAATCAAGCCAAGAATAACATGGTACATTTCCTATTATAGAAAGCTGGTAAAAAGCCAGAAATACTATTTACTACTGCCACACAAGATAATCAAAACTAATTGAGAAAATATTTCATCTCTTTAATTGTTTGTGCCAGAATTTTAGCTGCTATAATAGTGAATAGTACCTAGCTGGCTTTTGTTCATTGGTGTAGTCATTGAGTTAGCTGTGTACTGTTTATATTATGACACACAATAGCTAACAAGACAGAGCTGATTTACTAATCAGTCTATTAGGAATGGATCTAAACGACTACTATGATAGTCTGCTACAAAAAATACCAACACCTCTACACAATGAAGAGCAGGCTAAGCTTATCATTCTAGAATCGCTGATGAAAGGCCACACCTTCTGTTAATGTGCTGGTGACCCTTTACCTAAAATACTTTCAACAAGCATCTATTCACTGGTAGTTTTCTTTTGAAGAACAATGGCACATAGACCTGTTTGTGATCCTTTGGTGAATGAAAAACAGTGCCACTTGCTAGCTTTAGAAAGAAAGAAAGAAAAATACAATTCTACAATATTGCAATCCTATACTATAGCTCCATTATAATAACTGTGATGGTTGGGCCTTAATTCAAGGTAAGTTTATATAGCAGTATAAGATAAAATTGACGAATAGCCAGGATCTGGCCATCTCTATACAAACACATCCACCATCAGGCTTCTGTGCTTATCATTATTTCATACAAGAAAATAGCGATTAAGGTCTGTAACAGACATTTGTATTATTAGCAATATTACCTCATTAAAAACTTCAGATTTTTCTTGGATTTGCATTCTCATTACAACCCCAAACAAATCAGCATCTTTCAGCTTAAGAGCTACCCCTCCTATGATGTCATTCTTGGAGTATTTATCGTGGTCATATAACCGGAACACGAGGGTCTGCAATCTTATATCTTCAGCCAATAATCTCCCAAACTCGAAAGACTGGTCAAATACTGGATTGAGAGATTTGTAAACAACCTTAGACTCGAATATTTCCTCTTTATTCGGTACCAAGTAAAGAATGACAAAAGGATCACTTGTTCCTCTTCGATCCTTTGCAGGTAAATTTGTAGCATGATGAAGGTGGACAGTTAGCTTACAATGCTGGACATCATATAGCAATGTGAATTGCAACATGGGAATCTGACCTGTCCCCCGTATCTTTTCTTCCAGCACAGGTAAGTCGGGAACCCAACTGTCCCTTTTCACAATGTGTTTAGTTTGAACACGCCGTAAGGGAGATTTTGGTCGAGGCTTCACTTTGCCTGCAGCTCTTAGATCAGGTAAGCTTCCCCTGTTAAATAACATTTCGGAGTCTGGTAGTTCTTTGCAATATCGTGGTAATGTAGTTGCTTTCCAAGCAAGAGACTGTGTACCAACAGGTAGGCTTTGAAACACGTGAGGGGGCAAACTAGATCTTCTTTCATCACAGACAAGTTCTCCTTCAGTATCCAGAAACATCTGTGGATGTGTCTTTACTTCAGCCATCTCTTGTTTGAATTCATACACCATTTCTGGTTGTTTTTGAATAGGAGCAGACTGTGAGGGATCATAGGGGCTGCTTGATGATGTATAGCGAATATATGAATACTTAGACTTGTCTTCAGAGGTTGTCAAACAAGGACAGCAACATTGAATACAGTTGGAACAATTCATCATCATTTATAATAGTTTCGAATTACTACTAAACAAGTTCCACTGTCCAGAGTTAACTAATTGCGACGCTCACAACTAGCAGCATATTATTTTTAAAGCAGAATAGGCTAAAAAAATTTTTATAACTAGTTAGCAAACACTAGGTAACTACGTATAACAATATATCGTTGTATAGCACTATAGAGTGGATTGGAATGTGTTATGCGTAATCCGATAAGAGGAAATATAATTAGTACGTATACTGGAACTACACAGTGTGTTAATTATACATAATATACTTCATAATACTATTAGCAAAAACATAACATACTAATAGCAATCCTCCTTCTTATCAGGGCTCTTAGATAGTAAAAGCAAAAAAAAAAAAAAAAAAAAAAGGACAAATTAGCTATTATTCAAATACCCCAGGGAATTGTGCAGTCACCCTGGCTAGCTCCACATAAATTGACCTATGCCACAAGGTTAGTCAACAAGACCACATAACTACCATTAACTCCCAAAGAATTATTATGAATATGTGATTGCCAAGGAATGTACAGGTGAAGTGATTGGCATGAAATACAAGCTATTGCAAATGTTAAATCATGGAGTGATAGCATGTTCCTTTAAGCTAGAAGGAGAACTTAGAGGATGCCAACGACTGATAGTCTGATTTGGAGCAGATATCATCTCTTCCCAGTGAGTGCGTCCCATTTCATCATGAACTTTAGAACCCACCACCACCACACCCATTAAATCATCACGACTGAATCTATCATAGTCCATGACAGTAAACTTCATGTATAAATCACTTATGTCCATGCCAGATATATTGAATTGAAACAATTCATTGAAGACAGGCGAGAGTGTGTTCTTTTTTATTGTAGACTTCCATTTGTGAACTTTCTTGCCTTTATGGTAGAGATTGACTTTAAAATAGGGATCTGTATAATATTGATTACAGATCTGAAATAGGACAAAATTACTTCATAGAGAAACCTATAAAGGGACAATAAAAACAAGACTACCGGGTGATGTTTTAGAATACTTAAGGTCTAAGCAGTTTCATAGAATAAGGTATTAATATCTCCCTCTTCCACCCCCCCCCCCCCCTTCCTCCCCGCTTTTATACCTACGTCACAATATCAGTATAACTAGAAAAAATTAGACAGAAGTGCCAGTCTAATGTGTGTATACATACATGGCACCAGAATTATTGACTGGGGAATATATAGCATATCCAAAGACAATTATTATATTACATAAGCACTTATTAGATGGGGAATATCGCAACCAAATATAAAGTACATGTACTACATACCAGCAAATCCTGTGATATCCTGCTGTTGTAAATTAGCAGCTTTTAGAATGATTCCTTGTAAGCAGTCTGCTTGAGTTATGTATGTCAGTGAAAATAGTATATCTCCTATGCTTTCAACCTATAACATAAAAGAAACAATAACTTCAATAAATCTTTTTCCTGTCTTGACCTATTTAGTTTCCTGCCTAAAACACCATGAAGGCATTATGAACAGCAGTAACAATTTAATCACTTGACCTCATGACCCTTTGTTGAACTGAATGTAACCCACACACATGGCTTCAATGCTCCTCATAAAACCTCAAGGTTCAGGTTTTCTGTTACTAGTCTTGAGGGCAAGATTTCCTTTTCCTTTTCTTCTGAGTAGTAAAGCTTACATTATCATATTTAGCTCTAACCAATTATCTTACTCAGCAAATTTAATTTTCCATATAAAACAAGGTTTATTAAAAGCATATGGAGGCAGAGTTTATGTAGCAATATTTCCTTATGAAGCAGGATGGCTTTCCTCAGATCCCAAAACAGGGTGGATCAAAGCTTAGAAAAGCAATATTATAAGAATCAGAACTAATAATTTGGAATGAAAGCTAATAGAAAAGTGAGACTTCCTGTCTGCATGGCTTATTTTATTAGAATTAAAGTGTTGGTGGCCATGTTCAGCAGGTTAGGTGTCTGCTGGTGGTATATATAATATTACTACCCCTAGTTCTTGTAAAAATAACAGATTTTGGGATGGTCATAACATTGGAATTAACAGGGCATAGGTCATAATTGTATAATAATTATAAGGAAGAGTGGAAAAAAATTATTTTTTTTTGTGCCTATTGCACCCTGATATTTTATCCTAAAGGAAAAGGGTTAGTGGCTCCCCCCTCCCCCCCCCTCCCCCCCCCTCCCCCCCCATAATTACACAACCTTTTCACTATTAATTAGAGTATTATAGAATAAGAAGCACCTTTGTAAGATCAGTATAATTCTCTTCTATCCTTGCATATGTGGTTTCACCAAACAGATCAGCATCTTCTAACTTTACTGGAACCACTCCAATCAAGTATCTGTTGTTAATAATAATTCTTCCTGATTAGAAGGACAAACTCCCTCTATTAAGATTAGATAGAGTGGGTATAGGTGTCTTGATTAGAGGGACACTATATTACATTTGGGTATAGGTATCTTGATTAGAAGGACACTATATTACATTTGGGTATAGGTATCTTGATTAGAAGGACACTATATTACATTTGGGAATAGGTGTTTTGAATAGAGGGACACTATATTACATTTGGTGATAAGTGTCATGAATAGAGGGACATACTACATATAACACTCTCTCTGGATGGGTGTTTTGACTACTATCTCCCTTGACAGTTATCTCCAGTATCTTGACAACTATCTCCCTTGGATCTCTCTCAGGTATCTTGACTCTCTCTATATGGGTATCAGGATTACTACACATACCTTTCATTTAGGGGTAGGTATCCTGAATCTGACTAGAGGGATACATTCTATGCATGTACAACTTCTACAATGGAAACCTTGAAAGTCAACACTCCTTCAACACTCCCGTTTCTAATTCCTAGCTAGAACCCACTGATAAATAAATGAATCTACTAACTTATTTTGCTCCATCACTTTGATCAATAACATCTGCTTACGAATCATCTCGATACCAGGAAGACCAGTGAATTCAAATTCTTGATTAAACACCGGATTCAGGTTCAATCTCACCAGATTAGACTCAAAGACCTTCAGCTTGTGTGGCATTAGGTAAAGGACAACATATGAACTGATGGACTTGTGTTTTTGCCGTTGAGGAAGATTATAGATCTGTTGGATGTGAACTGAGAGGGACGCACGTTGAATATCAAAGAAGAGAGAGTATTGGATGGTTGGCTGAGTGTTGATGATAGCCATATCTATAGGTGCTGACTCTGTGAAAAAAAAAATAGTAGCTATGAAATTCCTGTAATCAATGTTTCAATACTCTTTAGGTTCATTGATTAAAAGATATGTTCAGCCTCATTGAAGCATGCTCAGTATAAATGTGTACAGCATGAATGTACACAGCCTCATTGAAGCATGAATGTGTACAGCATGAATGTACAACCAATGCATTCATGTGGAAATACAGAGAGATATCACTGTCTTTATGAACTACAGTAGGATGTCAGTTATCCGGACAGGTTGGGACCAGAAGGTGTCCAGATAACTGAAATTTCTGGATAACTGAAGTCATTGTACACCAATGTACACATGCATATGTGTACATATTGAAAGTAGATAAAAGTGTAATATTGAATGTATTAGTCATGTTTGCAGTGCATGTAACTACTGATTTTTGTCTTTTTTGTGTTTTGTATCTCTTCTTCACTGAATCACTGCTTCCATGAAAAGGCCATTAATTAATTACGCTGTACTGTACATGTATGTACAGTACACCTGTTCTGGTTAACTGACATTTCTAGACAACTGGAGTCAGGATAACTGACATCCTACTGTATACCAAGCCATATTATAAGGAGATTCACTATCAATGTTTATACTCTGACAGTGTAACAACACATACCTTCAGTGATTACAAGAAACTTCAGAGCTTCAGAGTATTGTATTTGTATCTACACAATTCATGTTCTTTTCCACATCTTACAGTGTTGATGTGTTGATGTAAACAAGGCATTTAGCATTTAGCTCACATGACTACTACCTTCTCAAGGAAAAAAAAACTTTCAAGAAGTAGATGCAAAGATTAATATGTAAGCATTTAGCTCCTATTAGTGATGTGATGGGGGATAGGGTACCTAAAGTGGGCTAATTTTCCTTGTTAAAAGGGAGGGGGGAGAGAGAGCAGAAAGAACTGGGTCTATATTTATCTCTTTGTAAATTATTTATTCTCTGTTATTATAATTTCAGAGCATTCCACAAGAAACGACCCACCCACCTCCTTACCAATAGAATTCCTTCATACTGTGAATTATGTACTAATATAGTGGGGTAAAATTGTTAACTGCACCCACACATAGTTTGTATTATAGCACAAAAACTTGTATCATGGACCTAATCTTCCTACAGTGTTGCCAGAGCAAACATGTATTATACAAAGTGGCAAAGGATTGGACTATGACTTGTAGTCATAAAAAAAAAAAACAGAGAACATAAAAGTAAGATCTAGTCCACATTAAACCATCCTAACATTCAATCTTTACAATTTGGTGCATTTTCCTGGTTCAGACATGTGCAAGAAGGCACGGCAGCTCATTTTCAAACAGTGTTACTAAACACCCACTCCAATTAAGGGAAATTTAGGGAAATTTTTTCTTGAGGGTAGGGAATTTGCATCTACTGAATCTGGTAACACTGCGAGTTGTTGCTACACACTTACACAAGTCATCTAATTAAGTACATCCCTACATACCTATATCAGTTTCAGGTCTTTCTGATTGATCATGCGAGTGTGGTCGGTATAAACGAGGTTGATCACAGATGATTTCAGCACTCTCAGTATCACTAGATGTACCTGTCATTTGAGGATGAATGCTGAAATCCGAGGGAGGTTGAGAAAACTCAAACAGGAGCTTGTCAGGAGGGACTTTATGGATATCTTCAGAAGGTTCTGTGGTAAAAATATACATAATGGTCTCTTCAGCTACCTACACACCATACATACATACATACATGCATGCATACATACATACATACATACATACATACATACATACATACATACATACATACATACATACATACATACATACATACATACATACATACATACATACATACATACATACATACATACATACATGCAGAGACTGAAAGGTCGTGTGTACAGTCGGAACCTCTCTAACCTGGACACCTTGGGGTAAATCAAAGTGCCTTGGTGAGGGGTTAATGTTAATACAAGAGCTGTTATTTGGGACATATCCTAGTGTCCTTAATACAGAGGTGTCCTCATTTCAGGGGGCTGGAATAGATGAATACAGAGGTGTCCTCATTTCAGGGGGTTGGAATAGAGGAGTTCCACTGTATACAGAGGTGTCCTCATTTCAGGGGTTGGAGTAGAGGAGTTCCACTGTATACAGAGGTGTCCTCATTTCAGGGGGTTGGAATAGAGGGGTTCCACTGTATACAGAGATGTCCTCATTTCACGGTGCTGAGTTCCACTATATACAGAGGTATCCTCATTTCAGGATATTGGAAAAGAGGAGTATGGTAAGTATATATTTGAGAAGGTACTAAAATATTACTCCTTTGAACGGCTTTTAAAATAATTATGAAAGAATTTAATTTATTGCATAGTAGGCTATATTTGGCGTGGATAAAAGTTTGATTGGCTCATTAATAGGCCCTCTTTCCGGGTGAAAAACAGTTTAAATTGAAAGTATCACATCTGGTGCAAAT
Organism: Diacarnus erythraeanus; assembly: GCA_964016965.1. NCBI lineage: Eukaryota > Metazoa > Porifera > Demospongiae > Poecilosclerida > Podospongiidae > Diacarnus > Diacarnus erythraeanus. Next base: position 3,079,902 of record OZ024680.1, read on the forward strand.
TCCCAGACAAATTCCTTTTTAATACATTGATTCTAATACTAAACCATTAGACTTTGAAATCTCTATACCTAGGATAAATTTTCAAGGTCCCCATGTGTCCATTATAGAGAGGTTCCACAGTATTACATCTGAATTTACACAAAACTAGACTACAATGGCTCCCAGGAACATATACCTGCCCCTGCAGTGTGTATATCTCTGACTACACAGGCTCCAGGGACATATACCTGCCCTTACAGTGTGCATATCTCTGACTACATAGGCTCCAGGGACATATACCTGCCCCTGCAGTGTGTATACTTCTAATTATACGGACTCCCAGGGTGTCTCCCTTGCAGCGTGGATTATACAGGGCTCCCAGGTTTCTCCTGGAACGTGCATATCAGGGGTTCCAGGGACTAGTAGTTGCCGTATTTTACTTAAGATCATATGATACTGTTGACACAAAGATGAAGTCTTTGAGGTTTGAAGCTACTACTGAAATGCAAAATATCTGCTTATTTGTTACAGACTGAATCCTTTTAACCATCTAGTAGTTAATAGGAAATGTTTGTACTTCATCACAAAAGTAAACTCAAGTTCAGAGCTTTTCCATTATTCATCACTGAAAAGTGGTGACCTCCAGACCGAGTATCTCAAATGGAGTGGATATATAAATATGGCAGATACTCAAGCAATACTTTAAGAACTACTTCACCATTCCCCTCCCTCCCCCTTTCCTCCTCCCCCCAATGGTTTCTGAGTTTGGTTATAAAGTAATACTCACCAATGGCATCAGAGGGACCCTGATACTTCACATGTGAATACTTATCTTTTGATCCACCATTATCACCATAACAACAAGGTGAGCAGCACATTGGACAACAGTGAGAAGAATCACTCATACTGGAGCCTACAGAAAACAAGTACATTATCAAGGCACTGTTCAGTATACAGAAAACAGTCAGGGAGGGGGGAGGGGGGGGCAAAGGGGGCACATGTGGGAGGTCTATCTAATGTATAGTGAAACTCCCCCTCCCCCTCCTCCAAGATATAAGTGGAAACCTCTATTCCATCCACATTGAAGGAGGACACTTTTGTACATAGTGGATCAACAGTGGAACCTCACCATTCAATGAAAAAAGAAATTTCTGCATATATTATATAGAACCTCCCACACACCATCTTTATGTCTATTCTCTTCCATCCAACACATTTCGACCCCCCACCCACAACCCCACACCCCCAATCCCAAACAACATATACACAGTAGCTGCACTCTGAAAAAAACAACAGAATTTTCAGGTAAACAGACTAAGTTTATTAACAGAAGCAGTTGTATCTGTGTTACTGCTACAGATAGGATTTTTCAAATTCCAGCACATCCACCACACTAGTAAAGTCTACAAAACTCTCGGCCACCACTCTCAACCATTAGGCACCACTCTCAGCACAAACAAACCTTACACATAGTAGCAGCCATTTCAGATCATGTATATTTTTCAAAGGAACAAAAATGGAAACCTGAACATGACCTATCAGAACTACAATGTTGTTGATTAGGTGGCTGAGTCAGCATTTTTAGCCAGCAGCATACCCCCTTTTATATTCAACTTCCCAAGCTTGAAATAATCCCTCAGAATAAATCAATTCAATAGCTTATAGTGTAGGATAAAGCATGGGCTGTTGTAGGTATGTAGACTCTAAGGGTAGAGATAAAGCATGGGCTGTTGTAGGTAAAGGGGTTGAACAAGATGTCTAGATTTGTTCAATATACAATTCTAGGGGGTTCAGGTTATTTAATGCACAAAGATTCTAGGGGGTTATTTTAGATTCTAGGGGGTTATTTTAGATTCTAGAGGATTATTTTATTTTAGATTCTAGGGGGTTATATTAATATACACATATTCTAGGGATGTTTAATATATATAGGGGGGTTATTTTAGGATTATAGAGGTGGTTTAGTAAACAGATTCCAAGATATACATAATTTCAGTGGTTGCTGTTCCATATTATAGATTCTAGGGGATGATGGGGGACAGACAGGTTCTGTGAGAGATAGATTCAAGTCCTGGAAGATAATACATACCTCCTAGGCTCAATCCTGAGTCTAGTAACATTCATCGACTCTCGGAATCTGTTTCATTACTGGACAATTTGTGATTAATTACATAATTCAACAAGTCCTACAGAATCCTTACAATTTATAGAGAGTTCAGAGTTAATAAATTCACTCTCCACCCTTCAAAGACTCACTGGATAACTCTCCACCCTTCAAAAACCTTCAAAATTATATTCCAGTTTAACCCATCTAATTACAGGGAATTTGTCCCTCTTAATTAGAACAATTAGTATTTGAACTTTAGACTTATTATAAATCCCAAAATCAACAGTTGATCTCTTAACTTTAATAGCGGAAATTAAACTTCAAGTACAATCAAGTAAAGCCTGAGGTATTCATTACAGAGAAGAGCCAGCAGAAACTAAGAGATCATTTTTCTATCCCAATATGTAAAACATGAAATCTAATTATGCTAATCTAAATCAACAGAGCGGCAGATACTATAAAGGATGTCATTCCTACTGGACAAACCCACACATTGATATTAGTAAGAAATTACCCAAAACCTGCAGTCATGATACGTACCAGTCTCAAACCACAGTCCCATACCAAAGGCTCAAACCACAGTCTCAAACCAGTCTCATATCACAGTCCCATACCAATCTCATGCCACAAACCCATAGTCCCATACCAGTCTCAAACCACAATCCCATACCACAGTCCCATACCAGTCTCATATCACAGTCCCATACCATAGTCTCATACCAGTCCCATACCACAGTCTTATACCACAGTCCCATACCACAGTCTTATACCAGTCCCATACCATAGTCTTATATCACAGTCCCATACCATAGTCTCATATCACAGTCCCATACTAGATAGTCTCATATCACAGTCCCATACCACAGTCCCATACCGTAGTCTCATATCACAGTCCCATACCACAGTCCCATACCGTAGTCTCATATCACAGTCCCATACCAGTGCAGTCACGGATACTAGTAACTATTAGCTGCCAAGACGTAAAGTAGTAAAGATATAGCACGATTGATGCACAGCAGATAACTTTTCCTTACCAACATTTCACATGAAAGAGGTGATATGATCACATTTTTGTGAAGTAAACTCATAGAATAAGGCAATGTACTTGGTGCCATAAAAACCTTTAAACATAAAACTTGAGTGCACTATTTTCCAGCAAGGTTCTGGCTTAGAGTGTGTTTGTCTACTTTAACCCAAAGCAGGGTGGTCTAAAAGTAGCTGGCAGGCTTGGATCTCAGTGATCTCATTAGAAGTATAGCTACAGGTTCACTCAACCAATGAACAATTGATGAGATTAGACCAGGGGCCAGGCATATTTTTGGTAAAGGGTATCATTTAAAAAAGCTTTATTCAGTAACAATCAATGTACTGACACTCCACTGACACAATGAGACGCTACACTGACACACTGAGATACTACACTGATGTTACACTGACACACTGAGATGCTATACTGACACGACACACTGAGATGCTACACTGACACGCTACACTGACACACTGAGATGCTATACTGACACACTGAGATACTACACTGACACACTGAGACGCTACACTGACACACTGAGACGCTACACTGACACAGAGATGCTACACTGACACACTGAGATGCTACACTGACACGCTACACTGAGACGCTACATACACTGAGATGCTACACTGACACACAACTGAGATATTACTTATTGCATAGTCCTTCATTGTATAATATACACTATATCATGGCAAAACCAATAATTATGAATAACAAAGAGATAGAAACCCACTTGAATGTGGTAAAGTATCATCAAACATAAAAGTCAAATACTGTATAAGAGTTTCCCACCACTGCTTTCCTCCCAATTATTCATGCTGATCCCAAACTTTACCCATGTGCCAGTAGTCTAGCTGACAGAAGAGGACTTTCTTCTGGATATGTGGACACCAAAAGAACTCAGTTCTCCTTGTAAGGTGTAGCACTGGTCAGAAGAGTTCTCAGTTCTCTCTGGAAGGTGTGTGTTCAGGGTCAGTACTGTCCCCCCAGTGATTTTCAGGAATATGAACCTTCTTATACTGGCTACTCAACCGATCTCTTTCCTGACAGTGTAAAAAAAAAGTGTTAAGGTGAAACTTGACACTACTGCAATCTGTGAGTCAGTGATCAGCACACATTTAATTAGCAAAAAAACCAAGCAGGAAATTACCCTATAAATAAACACCCTTACACTTCTTGCCACTTATATTATGTACACACAAGCTTTAACTGTTAAACCTGCGAAAGTCAACATTTCAATTCATTGATTAAACATTGAAACCAGTCAAAAACTACTACAGCTATCCTAATATTAAAAGCGGCAGTTAATTTACTACCTAGAAGTCTGTATACTACCTACTATCACTGCCTGGTCTCCCCTATGTCCCTACGTCAAATCCAATAATTCATGGGTAGCCATTGTCTTTTGATTTATAGCTTAGCAAATTCAACGGCTAAAATATCAGTGAAACCTGTCTAATCAGACCACCCCTTAACCAGACCACCTCTCTATATAGGCCACTACAGTGAAACTATGTAATCAGACATCCCTTATCACTCTGTATAGGCCAACTACAGTGAAACCTGTCTAATCAGACCACCCCTTAATGTGACCACCTCTCTGTATAGGTCACTTGGTCATGTCCCATCAGTGCTAGCTATACCATTGATTTTGACTTCCATTACAGATTACTACCTTTATATAAACACTTCTTTTCAGATCAACTGCATGAACTTGTGTCTCTGTGTGACTTCCTTTGATTGGGGGGTTGGTATAGCCTTACCTTTCGACCCAATACCACAGTTAGCAATAGAGCTTCTCTTAGTACTGAGGTGACATACTAAGGTAAATAACCTTTTTGTTTTTGTTTTGTTTTTATACTGTTACCCAGAAAGTGTTCTTCTTGCCTCCAGGGCATGACAACAAATAACTTCTTATACAACTTGATCTCAAGTTTTAAGAGTCTAGAGAACCACAAGCTATTTCAGTCACTCAATATGGCTTTCCTGGTGAAATCAGGGTTTCCAATAAACACATTGAGCTTGTTATACAAGTGGGATGAATTACTAACCCTACACAATAGGACATATCTGCTGATCGTTACACACATAGAGCTTTGTCAAGTTCCCAGGGCTGATGCAAAACTCTCCACTTCGAAGTCTATGCCCAAATTTACTTGTGAAGATAGTTTTATCCTACAAAAGGTTGCAGTATTGCACACTACCTTCTCACAGATGACACATGACCACTCAGTCAGTAAAAGAATTCCTCTTACAGGAGCTACAAAGGTTAGTGTAATGAATACTACACAGAGTACTGCTAAGTTCCAAGGAATGATACAAACTGACCAATCGGTACACTTGTAGACTTCAGGAAGGCATACATTAGTTACTTGTGGCTTCACCAGTTCTTTTGGCTATATACCTGCAACACACATGCAGCTACACCATAGGCCGATTGGTATTGTCCTGTACAGTGCTAGTGGGGAGGGGGGGGAGGGGTTTGTGGACATGGACTGGACTGATTGGTCCTCACAATGGGGGTACTAGATACATACATTTGGGAGGGGGGACTGGACTGAATGGTCATCACAATGGGGGTACTGGATACATACATTTGGGAGGGAGGACTGGACTGAATGGTCATCACAATGGGGGTACTGGATACATACATTTGGGAGGGAGGACTGGACTGAATGGTCATCACAATGGGGGTACTGGATACATACATTTGGGAGGGAGGACTGGACTGAATGGTCATCACAATGGGGGTACTGGATACATACATTTGGGAGGGAGGACTGGACTGAATGGTCACCACAATGGGGGTACTGGATACATACATTTGGGAGGGAGGACTGGACTGAATGGTCATCACAATGGGGGTACTGGATACATACATTTGGGAGGGAGGACTTGACTGAATGGTCATCACAATGGGGGTACTGGATACATACATTTGGGAGGGGGGACTGGACTGAATGGTCATCACAATGGGGGTACTGGACTGAATGGTCATCACAATGGGGGTACTGGATACATACATTTCGGAGGGAGGACTGGACTGAATGGTCATCATATGAAACCATTCAACTTGTTGGTATTATTGAAGAAGTCATTGAAGTAAATTAAAATTAATAATGATCAATCAAAGAAAAAATGAGGGCTGACTACCACTACATCTGATCTATTCTCAAGCTCACTGTCTGAACTTCATGCTGCAACTACCTACAACTGAAAGTTAGGTACGTGCATGCCATATAGGAAGTTTGTCTGCTAGCCTCGCTCCCTACTCTTGTTATAGAACAACTGTGACCATCTGCAGTAAAATTATGTTACTGGTCTTCTAGTTAATTAAGAACAATCTTATTAATGTTAGTGGTTAGAGTAATGGAGGGAGGAAATGTTTCTTACAAGAGAGATCCTGTGTTGCTTGTCTACTTTCTCATACCTTATTGAAACAATCCCAAAAGGCTGTCTGTTCTCTGCTGCACCAGCCAGTCCAGGAATTTCGGAAACACTCTCTGAGCTTTAATCTCTCCTGATTACAGTGAAGTAAAGACCTCGCTCCTAATTCCCTGTGTCTCTCACGTTGTTCAGGTGTTCTTCCAAATAACTTGTCTTCCATAGGGCATCAGCACATTAACTAGAAAAGACATATTTACAGTGTGTACATAGTCAATGAGTGTACTGAAAGAGATAACAGTGCTGAACTTTTTAGGACTAGTAACTAGGACAAAATGTCCTTGTCATGTTCAGACATTTGATTGGGCATTGTTATGATGGTTTTAATAATTATTGTGTTTCTGTAGGGTACCGTATTTCCTCGATCAGACACCGCTCTCTAATAGTAGCTGCCCTCGAATAGTCGCCCCCTAGCTGTCAGACTTAAGTTTTATTACCTCCGCCCTCAAATAATAGCCGCATTTCCAAATAAAGCGCATTGACCGGGCCCATAACAGCTAGCTAGGGTTCAAAGTCCTGCACGCATGTGTAGTCTGTTAGCTAGCTTTATCTCCAGCTGCTATGTACATCAAAAGGCTTGTTAAACAGTTAACAGTGAAGTAACTACACTAGTTAGCTATAGCTAGCTCACTTGATAAAACAATTATCATTACTTTGATGCAACAACAGACAATGAGGTTTAGTCGTGGCTGCTTCCCGCAAAGGTGAAAAGGAAATACGGTAATTCCTGTGGTCAACTACACATTTTTGAGTGATTGCATGTTTAGGAATATATTATACTTAATTCAGTAAACTAAGTCAATGTTCATCATTTTCTTAGATTGCCATGTTCATAACAAACAGTTGGCCCAAATCTCATGAGTCAGCAATTTTACTACTCATGCTTATATCATTGTTAGGTCAATTGTTCCAATCAATACTTCATTAAGCAAAAAATTACACTGAGATAATACATGCAGAAGAGAATCCTTTATTATTCTGGGATTAGCTATCTTGTGAGTGAAGGGAGTGTAATATTGCTGCTCTATTCCAGAACAAACACTGATAGACTGTATGTAAGCACACATCAACCTGTATATACATTACATTGCTGAATCACTGAATCACATCAATAACCCAATTTAACACCTCCCTCTCCACTTCCTCTCAAAGAATACTACCTCCACACCTCTCTTTCCTCTCCTAACAACCCCCCCCCCCCACCACCCAAAGAATACTTCAACACCTTCTGTCTTTTCAAATGATACAACAACTCTCCTAACAACACCTCCTCTCAAAAGACTCCCCACCCTCACATAATACACCCACATAATACACCCCACATAATACACCCCACATAATACACCCCACATAATACACCCCACATAATACACCCCACATAATACACCCCACATAATACACCCCACATAATACACCCCACATAATACACCCCACATAATACACCCCACATAATGTACACACCACCATCACTAATACTTTATGATAAGTAATTACTTAACCATGACCTCACAATAGATACTCTGTAATTTATTAACCACAGTATAAATGGGTATAGGATACATGGCCCTCTTCATAGACAGCAGGTATCCCTTATAGGACACATGATCCTCTTCACTGACAGTACGTACCTCTATAGGACACAAGACCCTCTTCACAAATAGTGGGTACCTCTATAGGACACATGACCCTTTTCACAGACAGTGGGTATCCTTATCCCCCTTCACAGACAGTGGGTACCCCTACAGGACACATGACCCTCTTCACAGACAGTGGGTACCCCTACAGGACACATGACCCTCTTCACAGACAGTGGGTACCCCTATAGGACACATGACCCTCTTCACAGACAGTGGGTACCCCTGCAGGACACATGACCCTCTTCACAGACAGTGGGTACCCCTATAGGACACATGACCCTCTTCACAGACAGTGGGTACCCCTATAGGACCCATGACCCTTTTCACAGACAGTGGGTATCCTTATCCCCCTTCACAGACAGTGGGTACCCCTACAGGACACATGACCCTCTTCACAGACAGTGGGTACCCCTATAGGACACATGACCCTCTTCACAAAGAGTAAGTATGCCTTAAGTTTTAATGGTTACCAGGAACCTCGTAACTACTCTAGAAAAAAAACTAGCATTAAAGTACATGTACCAACACTAATCACATCAATGTTAATGCATAGCAGCATATTATGTTCTGACATTAATGAGTCACCGACATATCACCATGGTAACAAATGAAAGGCACTAGCTAATATATTAATTTTATTGAAATGATAATGATAATAGTGTTTCACTAGGAAACAAGGAAATCTCCCTATAACTGCCTATAAGTATCTGTGCAAACTCATTCCCCTCTCATATTCCTTTATGCCAAATGAAGCGGTGTTAGGAGACAGTCTAAAGCAGACCATACTCAGCATCAAAGGAACACCAGAGGAAGACTAGCCTTAACTATATATAGGAAGAAAGAAGGAGAACACTGCACACCCTAACTACCTGGAGGGGAGGAGAATACATACCCCATAACTAAGGGAGGGGTGGAGGAAAATACCACACACTGTAACTAAGGGGAGGCATTAAGGAAATAACACACACCTTAATTATGGGGAAGGTGGGAAAAAATAACCACTAAAATTACATAGAACAAATCCCAACCTAAAATTAGGCCACTTAGATAAAAACCTGATGACAGAGAGTTCACTAAAAAGGAAGGACTTGTGACCAGTGTGGTCATTATATTTACAGTAAGTTGCAGAGTAGTAGCACAATTCAGTGTAACCACCAAGTCAGGTATCACTAGGGGACTAGCAAGGGTTGCCCAATTATGCTGGTATGGTTGGAGTGTAATAGTCAAGATTGGCATAATGGGGAAGGCTGGTATTGATCAATAATAAATTAATTATATTAAAAAATGATAACAGATAAATGTTTTCATTGCTAGCTAATTCTATATCAAAGAAGTGGCCCTATGAGAATATTCTTGAAGCATCTACATGAAAAACATTCAGTCAAATTTTCTGAAAAATGAGTATAATGGGTGGTGGTGGTGGGGTGGGTAGGGGAATAGAGTGCACTTGAAAGAATAAAGTAAGTGGTAAAGAGCCAATCACTCTATAGAGAGGCCATCCTTTATGGAGAGACTGTACTAAGATTCCAAAGTGTTTTAGGGCCAAAATAACAATAGACCTCCAATGACCACTACCTGAGTACCCTAAGGTTATGTAATACCATAACTAACTTTACCACAGAATTAGAATATCTCACTCACACAAACTTTAGAGGTCTACTAAGTTTATCAACTTCATAATTGATTTATTTCTGCACCAATTCCCAGCTAAGAGCTTACAGTATGCTCATTTTTGTTTTTGTTTTTGGTGCCGGTAGATGTAGCAAGAGATTAAAATGATTTATTATTCATCATATTCTGGTACCACCACCAAAAGCTAGAATTGTTGGTACTAGCTTTTCTATACAAGGTCCAGGAATCAGCTGAAATCACACTCAGCACCTCAGAGTCATCTCGAATGCAGTAGAACTCCTTCTCTATTTCAAACTCTGTCAACCAAATTTGCAGATGGATTTGACCACTACCTCCTTCCTTCCTTCTTACCCAGCTACCTGTCTCAGGCCTACTGTACTCAGTAACAGCCTCAGTGAAACAGCTACCTGTCTCGGGCCTACTGTACTCAGCAACAGCCTCAGTGAAACAGCTACCTGCCTCAGGCCTACTGTACTCAGCAACAGCCTCAGTGAAACAGCTACCTGCCTCAGGCCTACTGTACTCAGCAACAGCCTCAGTGAAACAGCTACCTGTCTCGGGCCTACTGTACTCAGTAACAGCCTCAGTGAAACAGCTACCTGCCTTAGGCCTACTGTACTCAGCAACAGCCTCAGTGAAACAGCTACCTGCCTCAGGCCTACTGTACTCAGCAACAGCCTCAGTGAAACAGCTACCTGTCTCGGGCCTACTGTACTCAGCAACAGCCTCAGTGAAACAGCTACCTGCCTCGGGCCTACTGTACTCAGTAACAGCCTCAGTGAAACAGCTACCTGCCTCAGGCCTACTGCACTCAGCAACAGCCTCAGTGAAACAGCTACCTGCCTCAGGCCTACTGCACTCAGCAACAGCCTCAGTGAAACAGCTACCTGCCTCAGGCCTACTGCACTCAGCAACAGCCTCAGTGAAACAGCTACCTGCCTCAGGCCTACTGTACTCAGCAACAGCCTCAGTGAAACAGCTACCTGCCTCAGGCCTACTGTACTCAGCAACAGCCTCAGTGAAACAGCTACCTGCCTCAGGCCTACTGTACTCAGCAACAGCCTCAGTGAAACTGGAATGTTTATTACCTTATTGAAACAAAAATGATTGAGTGAAATATAAAAGAAAACAAACCATTGTGTTTATATTGATCCAAGTGTCTTCTCAATGAGGATAACAATTACATCTACAGCTACAGCTAGTGCTTATAAATACATAGATACATGTCATTAGTATTCAAGCACACACTACAGCCCTGTATACACGGTAATCTCAAATCTAGCTAACCACTAGTGACCACCACCAGAGAAAATACTTTTAGCTAATTCAGACATGGGTGACAACCACAAGAGAGGATACCATTCAGATATGGGTGAACACCAGGAAAGAGGATACCATTAGCTAATTCAGATATAATACTTTTAGCTAATTCAGACATGGGTGACAACCACAAGAGAGGATACCATTCAGATATGGGTGAACACCAGGAAAGAGGATACCATTAGCTAATTCAGATATGGGTGACCACCACGAGAGAGGATACCATTAGCTAATTCGGATATGGGTGACCACCACAAGAGAATCTCCAGGTGGAATATCTAGTCCAAGACCATACAGTGTATGCACAGACTAGACTTGATGCTAAACTAATGGATTAATCTTGAATGACAGCTATGACAACTATGTCATAGAAATGAACTACAGTCTGTCCTTTGTAAGGAGCTCATTTTCCTTTCAGAGTGTCCTTAAATCTGGCTCTAAGCATCACAGTAATGTTCTTTTAGTGAACTAAAGCTAAAACAATAATAAGAGGTAATAATAAATATTATTTTAGTCACAAAACTAGAAATACTAAAACTGTAGGATCTCAACTAATTAATATACTAAAGCTTAAAGTGACTAAAAAATTAATTAAGTAAATTTTATGCCGTTCTCTCGTGAATATTGAATTATTATTGTTGAATGCACTTTAGTGAAGATAAAATTTTATCACTAAAAGAGTCTTTTTGATTTGAATTTTGGTTTGAGTGACTAAAGCTATATTAAGTGCTGTACTGGTCACCAGAACTAAAACTAAAAGTAGTTGATGCAACGATTATGCTAATTAACTAAAGGTTTCTTTAACCAGAACTAAAAGAAAGTGGCAAATAATGACTATTTAATCACAGCCAACAGGAAGGTATCTGAATAGTGTGTCCCATAGAAATGACAGGATTTGAATGAATTCATTACCTAATTCCCAGAATCCTAATCATCTTGTTAGCTGACATTTCACAACGCAATGTACACTATGTAGGAAATGGTATTTCCAGAGAAATGTGCTAAGTGTTTGGCAATATTGCCCTAGAAGTTTCAGGTTAATCACAAATTATCAAGTGTATTCACCAGCTAGTTACTTAATCCTTCACACAACACATACTAGTCAAATGAGTCGCCCCCCACATATCAATATATGTGCAGCTAAAGGACTAAAGATGTCCCTGAAATACTAGCAGAACCCCTATTCTCTGAGGTACACAAAGGACTCATTATTTAATCTCAGCTCCATTCCAGTAGGGACAACTGACTGCGGTGTTCTGATGATGCAACTGTACTTAAGACCATTTAGGAAGAAATATGCCCATATAAAAAAATTGTCAATTCCCTTGGTTTTTACAGTAAGGGGGATGGGACGGGGTTTCCAGATGTGGGGGGTCTGGAGATATTGCCTGTTTGCACACAACATAACGCATTCAGTTTTGGACTTCACATACTTTATGGCCATTTTTTATTGCAGAACCTAACATACAAAGAAGACTATCTTAAAAGAGTACACTCCCCCTTATTATCTGTATCTTGTAGAAATAGAATCTAGGAACCATCCAACATTTTGAGGTTTACAATAGCAATATAGTACGTATTTCTATGAGAGGATGTGAAGGAACCATACACCTAGTCAGAGTACATCTGGTCACTATTAATTTCATCACTGTCAGTACCGTTTTCCTGAATGGAGTCAGAATCATGCCTCTACAAGAACATTAGACCACCCACCACATCTTATTACCAACAACATACCACACAATTTACCTAGAACACCACACCTTTCTGGCTATGGAGGTAAACTACCCTCACTCACCACGGCCCTGATTAGCAGTGCAAGGATAATTCACTTTTAACTGTACACACCTTGCTAGTTTATTACACCTGGTGATGCTACATATTCATTTTGCAAAACTATTACACTTTCACAGTTGGCTGATGCTTATATTAGTTAGTCACACATTACATATAGTTATTATACACGGACTTTATTTGCTCACGAGCATTGACTAAAAAGTAAGAAATGCTAACTTTATTGCTCATGCTAGACCATACCTTTTACTACATTCATCACTTACAGCCTGCTGTTGGAGATTTCCTCAGCAACCGCTGTCTCTAGCTATGAAATTGATGCAGCTTTATAATAGAGTGTAGTTCTTCCTGTTGCGCATTTATTGGAATAACTATTGTTGCGCATTTATTGGAATCTTAAATAAATGTGCTCTAAATAGAATTTAAGCACCATGCATAGCAATGCAAGAAAGTACGGTATTTGTCGCGTTTAAGAGACTTAAATAGCATTAATGGCCAGCTTCGGGAGCTCTTCACGAGTAAAGTGGATTAGTGACCTGGACAAAAATGTCTTGAGCACGAACTTTGAGAAGAGGGGTTGGGTCAAAGGCTCAAGTGAAGGTGAAAGTTAACTATTAAATAGATACTTATTTGTGAGTTGAGTCCCAGTTATAGTATGTGTACATCATATTATAGAGCTTGTGCATTTTTCCCCACAGCTTTGGGCAAGATTTTGAACTGTATCATTATAGCTAACCAGTTTGGAAAGTGCATGTTCAAACTCATAAGTTCTTAATAATGCACACCTTATAATTATTTATTTGTTATTAGAGTTGGCATATGTAATTGTGACTACATTTACAGTGGTAGTAACCCTTTACCACATGAAGTATAGTAACATCCAATCCATACAAGTTTTCTTGGAAATATTTCAAGATGTGGCCATTCATGGTGGCATTCATGGTTCTATTGGGGAAGGGGGAGGGGGGATTGAAGAAGAGAGGAGGAGAACTGGGTGGCGTGGTATAGTTTTCTTGTATGGTGCATTTAGGAGACACCTAGGAGACACCTAGGAGACACCTAGGAGACACCTTGTCACTATGTGACTATATTGAATTATATTATAATTGGCCTAGGAAGTAAGTACATGTATAAATATACACAACCTTTGATTTTTTAAGCTAAACAGCTATACTATGACTATGTCCAATACCTTGCATTCTTCTAGTACTAATAATTGTGATAGCTACCACCAAAATCAGCTCTTCCCACCTTCTTTCCTGCATATTTAAACATTCTCTTAAATTTTTTAGATGGTGACTGGAATTTCTACTGGTAAGTTTAATGCACTCACATGCCAATGTGCATGATAGGGTTAGGTTGCTTCTTAAGGGTTAATGTTTGGTCTACTCAAGGGTTAATGTTTGGTGGTGGGGGCTTAGGATAGCCTCTGTGGACAGAGGTATGAGTGGCCAGGATAATGATTAAATGAGAGAGCTGGGTAACAGACAACCATTGATTGTCAAACATGAGAAATGGGGGGTCATTGAATCTCTCTCCGTAAAGAAAAGGCTAATGTCAGGTCATTGACAGAGCAGAAAGTCTATAGCCCACAAACAGCTGCAGTAATGATTAACTAGTTACTACCATTACATCAATATACTGTGAAATAACTTTGTGAATGGAAACTAGTTTACAGTTCTCATTGGTGGAAAATATTTCAATGTATTGTTGGCTATTACAAGGCTAAGGCTTAGGGTTCTGGACTAATCCCACGTACCTACTGCGGTAGAGAGTGGATGATGAGCAGCTAACCTCCCCATAGATAATCTGTCAGACAGTGAATAGTAGAAGGATCAAGGAGTTACCCCTCCCCCTACCTACTTAGTGTGTTAATAGGGATAGTCTCTCATTAGTCACTGTGCTCATAAAGCGTATGACCCTTTACCATATATTAGTTGCCATGACTAATGTAAATAGTATATTTACATTGTAAATTTTGAATTTTAGGTGCACTGTTTATACTGCAAGATCAATTTTTGGTATGGACACAGGATACAGGTTATCTGATGACCAGTAAGTGAAAGTTTTATACCTAGTACAACAACCTTCATTGTTTAAATTGATTTGGTACCACTGACTTATAATTATATTAATTACTCTGTAAGTAATGATAACATGGAATTTAACTTTCCTCAATAAATGGCCACATTGTGGGTGGCAAGTTAGTTGTATTGTTGTGTATTGCATAACATGTAACCAGTTATGTTGATTACATAGGATCATTGTGGTATAATCATATCATGTGACCAGTTGTGTTCTGATTACATATAGTATACATCATATCTTATTACGAGTTATGTTCTGATTACTAGGATCATTTGCCACTTTCCCAGTCATTTTGAGCTCACTCGTAAAGATTACATGGTGAAAAACATTAAGAGATATCGCAAGGATTTAGAGAAGGATGGCAGTCCATTAGCAGAGAGAGATGAGCATGGCAAATATATTCATTTAGGTAATTAGATGACAAACTCTGCTGGCATAACTATAATAACCGCCTTTCTTGAATGCAGTGAAGGCTAGTATTTGTACTATATATGTACAACAAGTTTAATTTCTCACAGCGTACTGATTCAGTATTTGTACTACAAGTTTAAGCATTACAGAGTACATTGAAACGAAGTAATTTAAACCCTAAGAACAGTTTTAAGATGTTAACAATGTATGTTATTTTCCATCCAGGTCCCTTCAATTTCATTTTTTACCTATAGAACAAAACTACACTTTTTAGGCTAGTCTTAGTCCTTATAAGCTGTTTTTATTACCTTCCTCACAAGTGAGCAATAGAACTGAAACATATCCCAAAGCTAAATAGACAGAATATAGCTTTATCAACTCTCACCCACCCCACCACAAAATTCTCTCTAGATTGATTTTTTTTAAAATTTGATATGTTGATTATGATCCACAATAATATAAGCTCCCAACAATGCCCTGTATTTATTACAACACAAATTTGCTGTTGTGATTAATCACTATGTCTTATATTCTCTAAAATTAATATAATGAGAATGGCCCATGTTATTGAATTCTACTACTTAATAGCATTGATTTTCCCTTTCGATGTTTTACATGCATATAGATTTTATCCCAGTCACTTACATGCTTCCAGCTGATTACAATATTTTTGTGGAGGAGTTTCGTAGGAATCCTTCTAGTACATGGATCATGAAACCAGCAGGGAAAGGTAAATCTCCCACCCCCACCCCCCCATATACTTAGCAGTGTGCCACTCCCATCATTTTCTAATAGATAATAAACACAAGTATAGTGTACTCCACTTAATTCAAAGCAAAAAATTCCAGCAACCAAATTTGAATTATCTGGGATTTATTTAAATGAAAGCAAGCAACAAAAAATTTTGATTTATGTGATAGCAACTGCATAGCCTTATAACAAGCATGAGCTAAGGGCTCATAAGATCCATATGCATGTCACTAACATATAGCACTTCTTCCTTTTGCCACCAACAACATCTTGGCTCTCCTTGTTCTTCAGGATTGTGCTGAGTGTACTCTGTGGAATGTAAAACTCAGCAGCCAAATCTTTTTTTTTTTTTTTTTTCTTGTCAGGAGACAAGTGTTCTACTCAATTGATTATTTCAAGCTTCCTTTCAATAGTGAGTGAACAGTATGTTCTTTTCATGTTGCTTGAACAAGCTAGACACAGTAGTGAACTAGCTACAAAGATAGCTACAATGCTAGCTACACATCTGAACAATAAAGGAGAACAGGAGCACGGTCAATTCCATACAATTCCAGTAAATCTCTGTATGCTGGCCATAATCTTGATTTGAATTAGATGATGTTTCCCTTCAAATGTTTTTGTATTGAGTCTATTGTGGGAATCTGGAGGGTGTTCAAAAATTCACAGTAATCAGATTCGTTTTAAGCGGAGTACACTGTATAGAGTAAGTACCGTATTTCATCTGAAGTGATGAATTTCCCTTCTTATATATATACTTTCTGATACATGTGCTCTGAGCAGAGAAGGGACTAAGGCTGTGTTAACATTAACTATACATGTGCTCTGAGAGGTGGGAGAGTATGATATAGTGGGATATGGTGTCATGGGGATATGGTGTCATGGGGAATGATGTCGTGGGGATATGGTGTCGTATTTCATTATTGTTTGTTTTTTAGCACAAGGAGTAGGCATTTTCCTCATCAATAAACTGTCTCAATTGAAGAAATGGTCAAAAGATACCAAGTTATGCAGGTAATTATGAAGTAATATGATTAATTGGCAGTTAATAGACATTTGGGTAGGGGTTAATAGTTATTTATTAGGAACTTGGCTCTGTGCCAGCAGAAAATGGGACAATATACACATTATAGCTAACTTTTGAGTCAGTACTGATAAATTCTATCAATGGACATTACATTTATAGCAAGTTCCTAATAGGGAGTTCCTAATAGGAAGTCCTCGATAGGAAGTCCTCTAGTCCCTAATAAAAAGTTCCTAATAGGGAGTTCCTAATAGGAAGTCCTCAACAGGAAGTCCCTAATAAAAAGTTCCTAATAGGAAGTCCTCAACAGGAAGTCCCTAATAGTGTTATAATAATAATTATCGTTAAAACTTATTTCACTTATCATAAGGCACTTTTTTGTGTTCTTGTCTTCCTTAGCATTCCACACACAAAAGAGGTGTATGTTATATCCCGTTATATTGAGAATCCATTACTAATAGGAGGCAAGAAGTTTGATCTCAGGCTCTATGTGCTAGTAACTTCATTCCGGCCCCTCAAAGCATACATGTATGTTCATAGTTATTAATCAATATTTTTCATGCCACTCTAATGCTATGTAGGTCTATTTATATCCTGTTATGTATGATACTTTTTTCTATCCTCCTCCTATTTTATCTCCTTCTCCTCCTCTTCTTCTTCCTTCTCTTCCTCCTCTTCTTTCTCTTCCTCTTCTTTCTCCTTTACTCCTCCTCCTCCTCCTCCTCCTCTTCTATCTCCTCCTCATAAGTTACCCATCTCACTACATTGGGAATACAATGAATTATGAAAATTGTTATATTAATCAGTGTCATATAAAATGATTAAGACTGCATAATTGATCTGTAATTGTGTATTTATTATGGTCAGGTATCGTCTTGGATTCTGTCGATTTTGCACTGTGAAGTATACTGCTAGTCTCAGTGAATTGGACAATATGTTTGTTCATCTGACTAATGTCTCAATTCAGAAACATGGGGTAAATCATGTGTGTGAAGTGATGTGCTATGCATACAAGGATGTGTAGTTAGCAAGACCTCCACTTCTCCAGACCTCACTTTCTCATGTCCATCCTATCCAGAACATTCATGCTTGCAATAGAGATATTGTACATAGTTATCCATTATCCCTCACTTTATTCTGAAGTTTAGCTCAAATAAACATAAACATGGCCAGGTATATTAGATCTCAATGGAACCAGTGTTAGAAGTGTTGTGTATAATGCAACAATGGGCTGTGTTCCCATTGTAAATTCATGAATATCAGTGAGCATAAGCTATACTGTAATATATTCAGGATGAATACAATGATAGTCATGGTGGCAAGTGGACAGTAGATAACCTCAGACTGTTCTTGGAGAGCACTAGAGGAAAAGAGGTAATATGAACTGCTGAGATTTCAAATAAGACTGCCATATAATTTCAACTACTTCAAATCTGTAAGCAACTCTCAGATTTTAAATACACTTCCATAAGTGAATCGTTTCCTTTTTTTGCCATATCAATTCTTTATGCATTCTCTTAACCACTACTTTGACAATACTGCACCACTCTACCACTTTATCACTCTCTGGGGAAGAACCTGTTAGTATACTTATTATGCAACAGTTGGCTTATTCCCTGGTCCATTATAACTTAAATTCTAAGCTAGAAGAATGAATGTTGTACATATTTTATTATTCATAATGATTCTTCAGGCCTCAGATACTCTGTTTGATGATATGCATTGGCAAATAGTTCATTCACTAAAAGCTGTTCAGGTACATAGTACAGTTAATATGTAGTAATGGTTATTATAATGCTATCTATTATCTTTAGAATGTTATGTCCAGTGATAGACATTGTTTTGAGTGCTATGGGTAAGTATTCCCCATCAGAGGCACAGGTAACACTCTGGCTGGTCAGACCAAAGTTTACCTATATTTATAATTAATGTTCAGGTAGCTATGTGTGATCACATGATTGTCATTTTTGTTTGTTTGTTTGTTTGTTTGTTTGTTTGTTTGTTTGTGGTTTAGCTTACTAGATGAATGTTGGAGGTTAACGTGTTCAAAAATGGTTGTCATAATTAAGAGAGGGTACACACACACACATACACACAATAGAAATCTCTCAATCAACTCCTTAATGTGGGGCTTCCACTCACCCTCATTTATTTTGGGTGTGCATGTGTAATATTTGAGAACACCGTAGACATGAGCTGGGTTTCTGTAGACAACTGACCACCTATATCTAGCTAACAATCAATTAGAAATTAAGTGATCATGAGCTTAAAATCACAATCATGCTAAGTTTCCTCAGAAAAAACTTGAGTATGAGTAGTTGTGTATGTATTCTCTTGGCCACAAAGAGGAATTGGAAGTAGAGCAGTGCTGTACTACTGACTCTATGGCATTATATTTAAAGCAACAGATATATATGGCTTAAAGAATCAGGGATTTTAACAGAGAACGCTACCTCACAGCAAGCATTTTAACACTTTAATAATAGTTTCATGTGGTGTGTCATAGCTTAATAATAGTTTCATGTGGTGTGTCATAGCTAACAGGTGAACTGGTTGGAGAATGACCTTATGGAATGCACGGACTTGCAGAGCAGGCACCTGGGGGGGGGGGGGGGGGGGGGGAGGAGATATCATAATCTGATGTCTCACACAGGTGCATAATAAGCATCCAGTAGTGCAGTTAGCTTCACTACTAACAGTATACATCACATGCATAAGTTATATTTACTTTCCTTGTCTTTCAGGTATGATATCATCATTGACACTAACCTCAAGCCTTGGCTAATAGAGGTATGCTAAGTTCATAGTATGTACCGTGTCCAGCATTGAGGAGGAGCCCAATATTGTTCTATACATAAAGTTATATTCACATACATGACTCTACACTTGCCAACCAAAGCAAGGAAGATATTTTTCCAATACTATATAGCAGAGTTGGACAATTCCTTGAGCTACAAACTAAACTCAGACCTAACTTAAGCTGGATATCAGCAACTAAATACTGACTGTACTATTTAACTGTAAGAATTTTAAACAGCAAACCTAGCTAACCAATCTGGTCAAGGAACAGTGATTATTGATGGTAAAATACCCTACCAGTTGTGAGCTGTGTGGGGCAATTCATTGTATAATTCACTTAGCTGCCAATCATACAAATTAGCTAGCTGTAAAGAGTTCCACATGCCTAAAAGACATTTTATGTTCTTCTCCAGGTAAATGCATCACCCTCCATGGCATTTACTACACCAAGTGACCGTGTAATGAAGCATAACTTGATCAGTGATATCATCAACATTGTCATGTCCCCTACAGGATTCCCAGAGTTAGTTAACTAAGTATATTTACTGTGTAAACCATGCTGGGGCCTAACTACCGGTACACTGTACTTAACCACAACATTGTAGCTGGAATAGGAATATAGTTACTCATGAAATAGCTAGAAGCCTTTCGCTACATAGATTTATTCATGTTAATAAGGCTTGAGCTTGCTTGTTATGTATAGTAGTACTCTCTGTGCAGAGATAACCTGACTCCCCAATGGCACAGTAAGTAAAATTAATATTCTATTCTGCTACTGTTCACCTACCTCTTGATCTTTAGCTGTTTTAAGTCTAAATCTGAGGATTTTAATTTTATATATTCTTGTTCCTTCTTGTTTCTTTCCATTGTTAGTTCAATAATGGCTTAGTGACACTGTTCTTTCATCAAAGGATCACTGGTACAGGTCTGTTTTTGGAAGGAAAACTACCTGTGAAGAGCTATGCACAAAAAATAAAGTAGCCATTGGGTAAAGGGTTACCAGCCTCTATGCATGAACAGTGGACATGGTCTGTTATCGGTGAGAAAAGATGCTAAGCTTACCCCACTCTGAGAAGGTGTAGCAGATTATCTGAACTATCCTGGAGAATTAGCTAACCTAGAGTGTAGCTAGCTATATTTACTGTGTAGCAATAATAATGGTATAAAACTTACTAATTATTATTGACTAGCTAGCTACTATTACAACTCCATTGAGGGTATTCTGGAAGACTCTTCTGGAGCTCACTGACAGTATGACAAGGGCAAAACCAGTTAGTATGAGGATATGTCATGTTAGTATTATTCTTGGCCTGATCTTGTTCATCAACAACCTACTTCTAACATCCATGGTTACTGTTGTCACTAAATTAGTAAACAGCTGATTATGAGTGAACAGAATTCGGCAATAATTGAGTGATTGCTCCAAGATATAATACAGTTTGTCACAATGACCAAAATGTTTACACAGTTCTAACACTTTGAATGACTCTGAGTACAAGTAACAACAGTGTGGGTGTCTTTGTGGTTTTAGTGCATAGTATGTTCTATAATTATTATTTAGTCATCACCACAGACATGAATCACTAAAAATTGAGCATGCTCAGAGTAAAACACAACCTGATTACAAATAAGATTGTGGTGATGTGAATGATCGAATTGAAGAGATAATTACAGTACAAATAGTCATTTGTAGGTATCATAGTCTCTTCTATAGCTCTCAAATACTCTGATGCCATTGATTATCAGCAATTAAGGCTAAAGTGATGCCTCCTTGGCATGCATTGGTTAGAAGATCTAGTCGCCTAAGTTACTGAAGTAAATTAGCTGGTTGATTATTGATGACTTGTGTTTATCTTTTTGAGAGAGAGAACTTGTACAATAAGGTTCTAAACGAGTTCTCACATTAAGAAATCAAAGAAGCAGCTGGCAAAAATACACATAAACTAAAGAGGTATGGACACTTGAATTAAGTATATTACGTATAAATGGATTATTGATAAGTTTCTGGACATACTAAGAGAAGTATGGACACTTGAACTAAGCATTAGTGGAGAGTTGATACACCTCTGGTAATCAACAATCTTGCACTTTCCCTCTCCCTATAATAGATGCAGGGTGGATTGTTTTGGACTATACGACAGGAAACTTCACTATTCATTGTTATATCTATCTACTCAACAAGATACGTAGGGAGAGGAAAAGGTTATAAGTGGACCAGTGGACTTGCTATGTATGCACTGGTGTGCATAGCATTACAATGTTGGGGGGGAGAAACTAATCTGATGTTAGTACATGTATCAGTATTTTATTATTATATGCACCCAGGCTATAAGAAATGCTGACTGAAGACTTGAACAGTGTTTCAAATTAGCTACCCCTAACTATAAAATTATGCTATATATTGTATTTTATTTTTTGTTTGGCTGGTAGACAGCATAAACTGTCAAGGATATAAATCTGAACCCTACATACTTGCACCAAACTAAATGGGTCTGGGGATAAATATACTTATCAGAATTTTTATCTGTTCAGAGATGGCTAGTTTAATTGGATAATAACATTAGCTATAATAAGTCAATTCAACGAGGTCCCATGGATGCATTTTAATAAGTCAATTTCATTCGACGGGGTCCCATGGATGCAAAGCTATCAATAATAAACTCATAATGTAGCTCTTTTGTGATATCGTTTTCCACAGAAAGGATTATTAAGTTCTCAAGTCTCTCTTGAGCCATTGTTGATCGAAGGTTGTTCTTAACAATGGTGAGTTTACTAAAGCTCCTCTCGCAAGATGCTGTTGTCACTGGAAGTGTGACAAACAAACGGTAAAGTTGGTAAAGTTCTCCATACACTCTGTGAAGGCCAGTCTTATGTAAAACTTGCCGTACATCCAGCACTGTTTTGCAGTTTTGAAGACAGTCTCTCCTAGATACCTTAAAAAGAGAGTACTCAGTCTTGAGTGCTGATCCATTCATTCCATAAAAGTCTGCTAGTTTCTGTAAGCTGCTTTCAGATTCTTGCTCCTCATCCAACTTGAGCAATTTTTCAGGCTGAAGATAGCTGAAAGAAACTAAGAGGTTTTGTGTTTCTTGTGAGAATCGCCGTTCTATTTGTTCTGTCATAGAGTCCAGCACTTGATAGTAAAATTCCACTCGATACTTGCTTTCAACTGTTTCATGGTGATACTCAGTATGCCACATCATGTCAAGACGTTGACAGACTCTCTTCCTCCGTGTGGCTAGCATTATGGAAGTATCAGCACCTGACATTTCTGCAAGAGAAGTAGCTGTCTCAAAGCATTCATGAAACTTTTCTTCATTTCTGTATCTCCTTAAAACACTGAGTGTGGCCTGTATGGAAGAAACTGCTGCTCCGAGATCAATTTGCTTTGATTGTAGATACTGACTGACAACATTAGTATGCTCAGGGAGCTGCTTCAACACAACCATAGCCAGAAGAAACTCAAAGCTTTGAAGTTGATGCAACAAGCCTCTAGCATCAGCTGCAGCCTTTGCCTGTGATGTTTCATCATCAATAGCATGAATAAGTTTGAAAATTACTTGCAAATTTGCCTCTACTGCCCTAATGGCTTCAAATCTACATGCCCATCTAGTATCACAAAGCTGTTTGATGTTAAGTCTTCCATCAGTATCATTTTCAGCCACTGCTTCAAACTCACGTTGCATGGTTTGAAACAAGCTATGTCGACAGGTACTTAGGCGAATGAAACAATACAAAGATTCAAGTGTTCCAAAAAAATTCCTAGCCATTTTGTTGCTCTTCATTGCATCCACTAACACTAAGTTGAGGCAGTGTGCATAACAATGCACATAGAGAGCTTTGGGTGACTCATGTTTGACTCTAGCTTGAAGACCTTGATACTGTCCACTCATGTTGCTGGCCCCATCATAGCATTGGCCTCTTACTTGTGACAGATTTAGATCATGACTTGTCAAGGTATCCTTCAGCAGCTTGAATAATGTTTCAGAGTCAGTTCTTGAAACAGCACTTAAACCAATTAGACGTTCTTGGATGATTTCTTCAGTATCCACAAATCTAATCATGACAGATGCCTGTTCCTTTCCAGATACATCTGTAGTTTCATCCATCATGACTGTGAAAATCTTAGCAAGTTTGATATCTTCTACAATTTTCTTGAGTACAAGGTTTCCCATAGCATGAATAAGGTCATTTTGTGCTCTATTAGAAAGATATGTGCAGTTTCTTGCTCCATTTTCCATGTACTCAGCAAAGACCGGATCCCATCGACTTAACAAATCCACTATCTCCAAGAAGTTTCCCCTATTAAGTGAATCCTTCTTCTCATTGTGACCTCTGAATGGCATTCCACATTTTGCCAGAGTTTTTGCTATATCTGTTAATCGTGCAAGGTAGCATCTATTAGTCTTGATTTCCTGTTGCCTTCTTGTGAATTCTTCCTCTCGGCTTTTGTCCAACAAAACATCTACATGTCTGTCTATCTGTAGGAAATGCTCACGAGCACATTCTGCATATTTGTGCTGAGTACTTTTGTAATGTTTTTTTATTTTTTCCAGTCCCTTCTTCCAGTTATAAACACCAATAGTTATCCAGTTTGGCTCATTTCGTTCTCTAAGTTCACTCTCAAACAACCGACAAGCAAAACAGTACATTCTATCACTTTTTTCAGAGTACTCCAGCCAACCTTTAGCTTCTCTTATGTCATACCAGGCTGGGTTGAATGATAAATTACCATTGCTGAATTTCCGCTTGGGAAAATTGCAATTACATGGTTGGGTGGGACCTTTGACCACTATCTCCTTTTTGAGAGCTACATTTCCGAGTGGCGGGACTGGAAGATCATCAGGTAAGCTATTAGAAGAACCTAAATGCTCATACGATGAACTGTTCGTCTTTGAAGTAGCAATAGAAGAGCTACTACTAGTGGCACTCTTAGTTCTGGAGTCCGCTGTGGCTGTGAGTAGACTTGGGCCAGGAGCGTTGCTTGATTGTTTGTCTTGACTGGTGAAGTATCTTCTTATGTCCATTTTAATACTAATCTACACCAACACTTGGCTTAGTTAGGATCTTAGCTAGCTAAAGTATGCACGCCAGCTAGGAGTTTTTAGCAGCTAGCTCTGCTAGTGAGATCATGTGATCTCTGGTAGGCCACACCCATTAAATTTGCCATGTTGAGGGGGCGTGCACCCCCTACGCCCCCCATTAGTACCGCCAGTGTATGTATGTATGTATGCAGAAGAAACTTTGCTGGGGGTGGGATGGAAAATTTAAAAAAGAGGGGAGCAACTGGGGGTGTGAGTGCAGAAGAAAAAAAAAAGATGTGTCTCCTCCTGGGCATGCCAGCACCCATCTGTATTCACAAAGGGAAAATACTCCAAGAATTGGAAGGATTTCAATTGGCTATAATTAGAGAATAGCAATTATTATTCAATTGTGATTAGCTGCTCATAAATTAAAGTTTCAGACATTGTTCTTACTAAAAATTGTGTCCATGTAAAATTTATAAATAAGTTTTAGGAGTGAGGCAGATGCCCCCCTTTTCCCCCCTTAAATACATTCCTATATAATTATACCACTGATATTTAAAACATAATGATATAATTGACACAAATGAATACATTGTGCACAGATAGACATTCATAGTACCTACATTTTGGTATATTGGGAATATTGAGTGAGCTGTGCTGTGGGTGGTGTCTCTGCTCTAGGACAGTTCCTTGAAGATGTATCTACAGCTAGCTGTACATTATGTTTATCATTCTGCAGTGTAAAATGGAATAAACACCCTTCAAAGGACTCTTTAGGGAAATTTGATATACTGTGAGCTGACAGAATTTTGTGGTGTTAATCGTATGATCTGCATGTATTTTTGTAGTTATGACGAAGAATTATCTCTTATGGATGAGAGAGAAAGGGAAGTAAAATCTCGTAGTGGTCCAAGAGGTAAAACTCGACCTCATGATCAGCCTAAAAAACTAGTCACTTGGAAATAAAAAAATAGATGACCTTTTCTCTACTTCATAGTACAGTATAGTGCAATCAACATGCACTATAATTTTCACTTTTGTATGATACTCTGATATTTATGTTGTATTTACTACTCTAAATGCTACTATAAAGGGCGCAAAGAGGTATAGGATAAGTACTACAGTGTATTAGAAAGCTAGTAGAAGAAGTTTACATATAGTAGCTAGGGACAAAGAATCAGGCAAAGGTCTTGAAAATGAAGACTGCCATAGTGAAGCTAGTCAATGAACTGACCACTCCATTCCAACCTGATGCATTGAAGCCCAACACAGAAGTTGACATGAGTCTCACAAGAAATCACTGCTCTATGCCAGAACTATGGAATAGTACTTATAGCTAAAGTAATATAGAACCAAGGGCAAGTCTAGTAGAGAAGTATAGAGATATGATACTAAATATTAATATTGATACCTCTACCTGATCAGATAGTTGTTCAATAACATCAGCAAATGAATAATAGAGTCTATACACAAATCATGCACGCCACAAGAGTTTTCCCAGACTGTAGCATTACAGCATAGCATTCTTTGTGGTCATTTATACATTCTTTTAACCACACATCAAAGACAATAGAGCAGTTCTGTAGCACCACTCTGGGTAAGACCTGGATTTTTTTCTGAGTAATGGAACATTTTATACCACTATACTAATCACATTCATCAATATTCTTAGAGGCTCTGCAATACATAGCTTGATATCTTTGTTTATTGGCAACAGCTGGTCTCTTTGTTATCAGTAGAACCTGTTGCCAATGTCAATTATTGTAAACTTATTGCTGTTGTGTTTTGGATGTTAGTGCACTGTGCCTTTAGGGACCTGAGTTAAGTTCCTCATGGCTTCTTATGCACATGATGTCTGAAATTATACCACCCAACAGAGCTTTGATCTGGAACAACTTTTAGAGCTGCCCACAAGGAAGTCAATACAAGGCACATGGCTACATGGTGCCAAGTCTGCCCACATGCCTAGTCTGCCCACATGCCAAGTCTGCCCACATGCCACATAGAAGTAGAATGACACCTGTGGCTGCATGTTCAGTTTAAACCCACTTTCTGATCTAAGTAATTATGCAGACATTTGGCTCTTTATACAATTATAACAAGTGTAGTAATATTTATGTGCATGTCCATTGGAGGTGGTTTAAAGAGAACATGGCCATGCCTACTTTCTCCTACAGCCTCACCTAATTGACATTATGTAGTTAGTCTCCCTCACAAGGGATCTTTCGAATGTTGTAAAACTATTATACAGCCATGTGATCACACCGTGAAAAATAGGTGGGAGGTGGGGCTTTTGGACCATTACTTGAGTTGAGCCATGTTGTAGGTGAATTTGTTATGAATATAGCCCCACTATAGTTAAATTGTTTTTGCTCACTCAACTAAATTTACTTCAAGGGAAGAACTAGACATCAAGACTACATAATTATATTTTCTGTTAGTCTGTGCTGGTTTCCATGTATATCTATATATGGGTGGAATGTTTGCTGTTAGTATGTTATATCATGAAGCTAGTTACTATTCACATGGCCTCTGATTAACTTTCAGTGCACCTAGCTAGCTGGTATAAAACCAAGAAAAAACTTAAGACTTGATAGCCAAAGTTTACATTCTTCAGACTACCTCATCCAGCAGCATTATGAATACTTCCTACTTCATCTGTGCCATGTTTTATGCTACAGTGCTGATTCTAGCACTTTCTGGCAGTACCCATGCTTACAATTGTAGCGTGTCTGGGAGTACTACTGTCTGCCAATTAGAGGTCACTGAGGATGTCTTTGTGTATAATTCTGGAAATCAAAACCACTTTGATTTCTTGATTGCAGGCAATCACCCTGGCTATCCCCTAAAACGAACTCTGCTAAAATTCGAAAATATTCCTTCAGCACAATGTGGAAGCATCCAGAAAGCTGAAATGTATGTTTACTACTGGTATGCTCACAAAGCCAGTTTTCAATCAGAGCAACAAGTTCCATTTATTCCCCGACCTCTTCAAGCACGGCAGATTTTGAAGAGCTGGTCGGAAACACAAGCTACTCGTGATAATCGACTCAGAAACACTCCATGGAGCACACAATATCTTGGTCTAGACAATACTGATGTTAGCTCTAGAGTTGAAGATACACAGACCATCAGCAGGAGTACATCAAGTGGCTATATTACTTGGAATGTCACTAATGTAGCTCGTAACTGGCTCAGAGGAGACACCAACAATGGTGTGTTTCTATTTGCATCAAATGATAATCAATTTGGACGTGAAATCAGGTTTTACAGTCGTGAAAATAGGATCAATCGAAAACCATACATGACTGTCTACTGTGGTTCTTCTGGTACAGGTATGGCATGTGACCCCTCTCACGGTAGTGAGTACCACTACAGTGCTATCAACAATGGTCCCACCACATCACCATGCATTGATATTTCCTTTAGTTCACTAACTTGTGATTGAGCATTGCATAGCATATTATGGTATATAATATCCCATACTAACATTTACCCTTATGGTTGAGTGTTGGTCAAATTTCCACTGAATACTGAGCATCTAAAGGTTCTTCTGTAATATCCTTAGTGTAATTTGTCGGAGTCTAGTGCCAATGCTGGCACTGTTGAGGTAATGGGATATTTAGCTATGTAGTCTGTAGTATTAATTGAGGAAAGAATATTTGTTTTGATCACTGTAAAACATTTGAAGGTAACTAATGTTCTATGTGTTTCATTTTTAGTTACTACTGCTTCTACTCCTACTCCTCTAACTACTACAACCTCTACCTGTGCTCCATGTCCTGCTACCTCACTGCCTCCAACTTGTCCTGAGGTGACTTGTCCCACTACTCCACCACCTACAACATGTCCATCTTGTCCTGTAGTAACATGTCCTACTTCTCCACCACCTACAACATGTCCATCTTGCCCTGAAGTAACATGTCCTACTACTCCACCACCTCCAACTTGTCCATCTTGTCCTGTAGTAACATGTCCTACTTCTCCACCACCTCCAACATGTCCATCTTGCCCTGAAGTAACATGTCCTACTGTTGATCCACCCACATGTCCATCAAGTGCATGTTCTTCATCTCTGGAAACAAGTATGGTATTCTCTAATAGGTAGTTAACCATGAGTCTCTTGTGAAATGTATAGTGGTATGTATATAGTTAATATGATGGGAGAAAGTTATACTAGTTGTGTACATTCAGATGTATTTGCAGTGCTGAAGTATACTGTGTACAGTACAGCAGGTTATTTCATAAACTCTGTGCATATTGTTACACTTCGATTAAATTTAATAAATGTTAAACAAAAATACAACTCACAAACCTACACAGAAAGACAGCTGTCTGTTATTCTAATGTGTAGAGCTCAAGATACTATTAAAAAGGTTTGTTTTGCTTTTGGATAATATTTGGCATTGCAAAGGATCTTCCTGCATGCATGAAAGCAAGACCAGGGCATGAAAAGGCCCTATCATAATATGTTATATACCTGGCTACATCTTTTAGCTTTTAAGACAGTGTAAATTTTCTGTGAAACAAAAATTTTACTGAGGCAAGGACCCAGTTACTTTTTATGGTAACTACTCCCAGACATTTGTTTTCATTTATGGAGGCAGCTGGTTTATTGAATATTCCCCCCATCCCCTCGAGGTATCTAGGTGGATGAAAGATTTTATGCAGCATGTGTGTAATATTACAACCTTTGTAGTATCTTTGATGTAGTCCTGCAGCGAGCCATCTTCTGCAGTAGGCCAACCACAAATTAGTATGCAAGGATGGTACATTGCCAATGTTTGCTAATTTATATTCTAGGGTTTCTCCTGCCATGGTGTAGATGTAATATGGCTTCCTTTAGCTGAGGCTATCCCTTAACCACATTAGAAGATGCTTCAATTCAAATTAATGTCATGACCTTTCTGCTTACTATAAATGATGGAATTTCAAACCATAGTGAGCTATAAACCTTTCACAAAACACAGAATATGTGGCTATTGGCCAATAAGAGATTTATACACTAACAGGCTGTATTTGACATCACAAAACTAAACTGGTTGCTATATCATGTAAAGATACTCAAGATTTTGAAGTTTGGTATTACTACAAGTTCACACATTCAATAATTGGTATAGAGGTTAATTTGTTACAAAGACTGTCCTTATAGGTCAAATTTTATTAAATATCTATGATAGGAAGTTTATATACCACCAGCAACAATATTATTCTATGGAAGTAGTAATATAGAATGACATAAGTATATCCAAATACCTATAACACTGCCTTTCAGTTTGGTTATAGCTATATAATGTAGACTTTGAGATCTATGGGTGCATTCAACATTACACCTCTATAATTATGTTGTAATTTAGTCTCATATTTATGTGGTTTTAGTGTTGAGGTTTAAGCTAGGAGGAACAACATACCTAAACAACACAGTGGTGATGGTGGATGATATAGGGGAAGGTAAAGAGGGACTGTACTGTATCACTAGCAACACAAGTTGCTGTGGAAATAGTTCACAACCAAGTTTTTATTTTCCCAATGGAGCGTTAGTTCGTGGTGGTAGAAAAAGGAAGGGGAACTACTACAAGAATAAGGGCAGAGGATTTGTCCGTCTAAACAGAAAGAATACTGGTCAGTCCCCCACAGGACAATATCGTTGTCAAATTCCAGATGCTAGTGGAGTTAATCAAAATCTTTATATAAATATTGGTAAGCTATAAGACATAGCTAATGGTTCAGTGACTTGTTATTTAATGTCCCTATAAACTTTATTCTACAGTATCTGCTTCCCAAGACTAACAGTGTATGATACAGAGTATGTTATTATTGCTTCCTGAGACAATTTAAACTATAGCATTGATAGCTATGTATGGACTCGTGATTTTTATTTTTTAATAACAATTATTTATAAAACTAACTACATATGTGTGCTGTTACAATATAGCTACATAATTGAGCTCTGGGAGAAGATATTAGCTAGTCATGACTCACAACTTACCTAGTCATTGGTAAAGGGTCAAGAAAACTGGGAACAGACAAAAGTAACCATGATAATAGATAATAATTATCCATCTCAGTCCTAATTAGAGTCTTCTTAACAATTAGACCTATTATCTATGCTTTAACTATAATAGTGTGTATAGCTACATATTGTATATTCCTGGCTGATGGAGGCTGGTTGACTATAGAAGTCTTGTGGAAAAGAAGGTTATTATTATAGGGGTGGCTCCATAATAATAATAAATTTATAGCTAGTATATATACACAGGAATCTCCAGTCCATATCATGCTGTTTTGTTGAAGTTATGATAACCATAGCAGATCCAGGTTGGGGGGGGGGGTGATGGAACAGGTCAGGTGGACCAGTGGACCAGGCAGTTTCCTGGCCAATAATTCTAAGCTACTCTGCTACTTTGCCTGTTTGCTCATCAATTTGTTAGAGGTAGTGAATCATAGACTTGGCATTGACACTTTGAAATTATAAAAATGTGAATGTTAATTGTAGTGTGTGTGTATTGGGGGAGGAAAAGTGGCCAGACAAGTCATAAAGTGCTTCCTCCACGCCTGAAGATAGAGAGCCAAAAGATGAGTTTTTTAAGGTGACTATGATAATATAATAATGTAGCTATGATGTCACCGGAGAGTGTCCAGCTTTATTCAAAGGACACAGAAGAAGCCCTGCATGGGTTTGTGCTTTATACATTGTGTACTTATCCACTTCAGTTCTATGGTAGCATCCTCATTAGACTCTTCTTTGACTACTTAGGATCATGTATGTTGCAAAACAGATAGTAGCTCTCTAATATCTTAAAATTGCATTAGTCTGAAACATCATTTACAAGCCCTTTATCCTTTAAAACTGTTGTATATAATAATAGTAAAAATAATAGCTACAACTATTACTAAAAAGAATGCTCTACATTGCATGGAGGCAAGCAGTTTTGGTCAATTAGTACCAGAACACACACACACACACACACACACACACACACACACACACACACACACACACACACACACACACACACACACACACACACACACACACACACACACACACACACACACACACACACACACACACACACACACACACACACACACACACACACACACACACCTGTTCTTGTTGTATTGCTTGCCGTAACACGGTCATGCAAGCCCTATTGGGCAACCAGTCATAGCAATTGGATCCAATGGTGATCCCTAGGTCCCTGAAGGCCTACATGTGTCTTCTTGCACACCTCACATTTAATTGCTCCTCTCTGCTGACTCACTGGCTTCCTTCTCTCCTCAACACATTTGTGTCTCTTCTTGTCACTTTCTCTCCTAAATTTCCTCCCACACACTTCACATTCCAAATCCTTTGTTGCTGCTTCTTGTTTATTGGATTGCTGAGCCTCTATCATCTCCTCCATCCCTAGTCTGCACATAGCCCGCCATCCTGCCCTGAACTCCTTGCTTCTTTATACCATTCCTCCTCACTGACCCTTACCCCCTTCAGGTCCTTCCTCACAACATCCCTCCATCTCCTATGTGGTCCCCCTTGAGGTCGTGGTTGACTTAGCCACCCAAAGAGAATAGACTTGGGGATCCTGTGGTCAGGCATGCGTGCCACATGACCCAGCCACTCCAGCCTTCGCCGCATTACCATGTCTGCCACTGTCTCTTCATTTCCCCATCTCCTCCTCACTTCAGCCATTCTAATCCGCTCCTCCCACTGCTGCCTATTGCTTATTCCTAGGATAGCCCTGACACACCTGTGGTGAAAAGAGTTTAGCTTGTTGATGTGTTTCCTGAGAGGTGTCCAGCATTCAGATCCATACAGGAGTACAGATAAAACACATGCCTGGTAAACCTTCCTCTTGGTGGTCAAAGTCAGGTTCTTATCCAGGAACACTGCCTTCCTCAATGCACCAAATGCCTTGGATGCTTGAGCTATCCTCCTCTCCACATCCACATCCATCCTACCGGAGTCAGCCACAAGTGAACCAAGATAGAGGAACTCCCTCACACCCTCAATCTGACCTCCTTCAACCTGGATAGGCTCTCTATCCCTGTCCACTGCTAACCTGCCAGTGACCATGTGCTTGGTTTTGGAGCTGTTGACTGTCAAGCCAAAGCTTGAGCTCACCTCCTGGTATGACCTGATGGCTGACTCTGCACTGTTCCTAGAGGAGGAGACAAGAGCACCGTCATCCGCAAACAGGCACTCAGTCATCACCCTCGCATTGGCATTCCTGGTGTATCTCCGGAATAGTTTTCCATCATATTTGTATAGCAACCTAACTCCAACCTCCCCATCAGCCTCTTGTGCCTTCTCTAACCATCTTCTCCATAACTGCACATGTGAAGAGGTTGAAGAGTACAGGTGCCATACAGCAGCCCTGTCTCAGCCCATTCCTCACACTAATTGGGTCCATCAACTTCCCATCTAGGCGGATTCTTGCCTTCATGTCCTGGTGGAACGACTTGATCAGACTGATCATCATATCTGGGACACTGAGCTTCCTTAGAACCATCCACATTGCTTCTCTTGGTACTGAGTCATAAGCCCTCTTCAAGTCAACAAAGGTGATGAACAGTTTCTCCTTGTGCTCCCATGACTTCTCCACCAGTTGTCTCACCGAAAACACCGTATCCATGCACCCCCTACCCTTCCTGAAGCCACACTGTGACTCTGGAAGCTCATCTTCAGCAAGCTTTTGCAGCCTTCCCTGAATCACTCTGGCCACCACCTTCCCCACCACATCCAATAGGGCAATTCCTCTCCAGTTGTCAGATCCCCCTTCTTGGGTATAGGAATTAGCACAGCATCACTCCAGTCTGCAGGAACTCCACTCTCTGTCCACACCTCTGTGACTAGTTCCAACAGCATCTCCACAAAACTTCCATCACAACATGCAGCCTTCACCATTTCTGGCAGTATCCCTGACTCCCCAGCTGCCTTCCCATTTCTCAGCTTCATCACTGCATCTAACAACTCTTCCTCATTGGGTGGCTCTGCCATCTCCTCTCTCACCTGCCGGTGTCTTACACGGTCTACTTCATCCTCAGTAAACAAGCTCTGGACATTCAAAACCTTCATGAAGTGTTGTTGCCATCGTTGTTGCTGTGATTCAGGTGTAGTGCATGGTCTGCCATCCTCATCCTTTACTACTGTCACCCACACAGGGACAAGCCCTCTCCTGCTCCTCTGAATATCCCTAATGCACTTCCACACTACCTTACCACCATTCCTACCAGCAGATGCTTCAGCTGCCTTTGTCTGAAACCACCTGTTCTTAACATCTCTCACAGCTTTCCTGGCA
The DNA here is from genome assembly GCA_964016965.1 of Diacarnus erythraeanus. Classification (NCBI taxonomy): domain Eukaryota; kingdom Metazoa; phylum Porifera; class Demospongiae; order Poecilosclerida; family Podospongiidae; genus Diacarnus; species Diacarnus erythraeanus. The sequence goes on from OZ024680.1 coordinate 3,114,246, forward strand.
ATTCTCCTGGCCTCAACAAACTTCCTCTTGTCCCATATCTTCCCAGAGCACAGCCACTGGTTGAAGAGCCTACTCCTCTTCTCAAACAATGGTCTCAGCACATCCTCACTCTCTCTAAACCAGTCTACCTCTCTCCTTTCAGCCTGGCCCAGCACAGACCTAGCCACACTGCACATCACATTCCTCATCATAATCCACTTCTCATGTGCAGTGCCAGCCTGATTCCAATTTCTCTTCAAACTCTCACACACACCAGACACAAACTTGCCCTTTGGCAACTCCCTACCCATCACATCCTCACATTGTCCTTGAAGCTAAACCTCTTCACCAGTCTTTCCTTTGTGCCATGCCTAGAGAACTTCTTCCCAATCTTCATCTTCATCCACAGCATCCTGTGGTCAGTGTTGCACACAGCTCCTCGCTTCACCGTAACATCCAGACACCTCCAACACTGCACCTTTCTCATGATGGCATAGTCAATGCAGTGCCACTGCTTTGACTTGGGGTGCTGCCAGGTTTGTTTGTGGATTTCTTTCTTCTGGAACCAAGTGTTGCACACAGCGGCCCCATTTACACTGCAGAAAGAAAGAAGTTCTCTTCCTGCATCATTGAGGACACCAAGCCCATGTGGACCCCTCTCATGCCACCATTCATCTTCCTTATTTCTCGAGCCCACACGAGCATTGAAGTCCCCTAGCAGCACGTAATGCTCCTGTGATGGTATGGAGGAGAGTACTTCCTGCAGCATACTGTAGAACTTGTCTTTCTCCTCCCTGCTTGCAGCAAAAGTGGGAGCATAGCATGACACCACATGCAACACATCAATGCCATTGCTACCAATCTTCAAAGCAGCAGACACCAGCCTAGAACTCCACGCCTTCCACCGGTTACCACCAGAGTTCCATGCCTTCACAGCCAGACCTGACAGGACAATGGCAACACCCTCTCCTCTTTGTTTCACCACTCCAGCACTAGGCAGCAATCACCACACTCTCAGCAACCCTATAAACACCACACCCAAACCACTTCACTTCTTGTATGCCAGCCACATCAACATTGTACCTCTCTAACTCAGCCACAACTTGATCAACCTTCCGCTCGTCCACAACATCCAACTCATTACCTTGCCTTGCAGTCTCAATTGGTCCATCCACATCCAACAAGGTTCTGACATTCCAGGAAGCTAGAAACCAAACATCAGACTTTCTCGCTCGACTTGCTCTATGTGCACCTTTAGATCTCTCTTCCTGAGAGGGGTGCAAGTCCTCTGCAGGAGAACACTCTTGGCAGGAAGTGAGTGGTGCCATCTGTCGACACCCTGTGCTCATCCTCGAATAGCTCCAAGAATGACACACACACACACACACACAATAATAATTTTTTCTGTAGCACTTGAAAGGGCTTGCTCTACTTGCCCCCAATTATTACAATGAACATTTTGATTGCCACCTCTATAATATATAGGCCACTTGCTTGATTTTTGACCTCCAAAAAACACTTTCCTATTGTGGCCAATAGAGTGGTTGCTATAACTAGACAGGTTCATTGTAGACTGCTGAGCAGGAGAACAGTTCCAGAAGCCAGAGGAACCTACCATTATTATAATAATTAAGGAGCTGGGTTCAAGGGTCATCTAACTGGCTCTATAGGCCTACTAGTTGTTGTCATTGTTGTTGTTGTTGTTGTTTTATTTCTACCTGTATCATTATTAATTGTAGTTATGATTATTAGTATTATACGTACAAAATTAATATCTATCCAATATTTTGCAACACAAAAAATTAAGTACTTGTTCAGCTAAAATACAATGATGAAATCTTTAAATGGCTCATACTTCAGTCACTTCTATTGGTCTATGTTTTATATAATTATTACCCTTATTATTTTGATATGCAAAGTCCTCATTTTTCTTGAGTAAACAAGTGATAATCCCAATCATAATGGCTCCTGCAATTATAGCAGTTACAATAACAGAAATAACTGCAGTTACAACTATGTAAGTGGCGATGTTATCATCTTCATTGTCATCACTTAACTTTTCAGTTACTGGTTGAACAAACTCTGCAAAATCAAAAATGTCATTAAAGTGTAGTAACTAGTTAGTATCATCATTAATTTTTTCTCATCAGTTATAGCCAGCTTGTACGTTGCTAACATTTCTTATGGGCCAATGTTATTACTGGTCCTAATCTGCAGATAGTGGTTGGACTCAGTCTATTCTTTCTTTGCATTGGGCTGGACCTGTAGCCATGATTAGCTCTTGCTTCTGCTTGCTAGCTACCACAAATGATATGTCTTGAAAGGGAGGTTAAACTAGTAATATAATATTGTACAGAAGCAAGAGTTAATATTCTTGGAACTAGGATCTGTGTGTTCTTTACCTCTCAGTATTGAAATACATTAGGTTGAGCCTAAGAATGCTACAATAATTCCTTCTTAAGGTAGGTACATACAATACTAGTTTTACAAGTACTTCAGAGGGAATGTTGTATATATTACAAGCATTCCTACATGATTGAAACAGGAAGGGTTATAGTTGCTACATGTAAGCAATGCAGCCAACTAAAACAAACTTGTCTATCCTTTCGTTTACAAATATTTTTGTTAATGATTTGCTTTCTATGGTTACATAATCTAGCTACTATTTATATCAGCAATAACAGCTACCTTATTGTTCGTATCTACAAACATTACGTGGAACCTCTATATTTTGACATCTTAGGACAAACTAGTGTGTCCTGATTCAAGGGTGGCCTCATTTCAGGGCATGAAGTTCTATTAATGTCAATACACAAGCTATTATTTGGGGCATATCCGAGTAGCTATTCTTAGCACCTAACTATATACTAATAGAGATATAAAATGAATAGGGTGTGTGTGTGGTTATTAAGATAATAAATACAAATTAAAGGTTTAATAAGTGATTTGAGTTTCATCTTTCTTGGGTGCAATGTTGAACTACTTCATCAAGATCAATACTCTTCTTATACTCAATGGAGATATACTTAGCTACAAGTGTGCAACCTCAGGAGTGGACCTTTTGGTAACTGGGGGTACGTGGTGGGGTGGAGGTTCTTGGAGAACCCTTTCCCCCACAGGTATGCATTATTATTATACTCAGTGTCATACTAAACATTGATAATGCATTTTCAAGACAACTATGTTTATTATGGGAAGTTAGATATTCACACAATTAAGTAGCTAGCTAGAACATAGGTAGTAAATAGATACATGCATCTATTGCCAAACTTTATTGCTAGTACAAGATAATTCTACAGAAATAACTAGCTAGTGATTAAATCATCATGTTTACCTTCTTTATATTGGTATTCAAAGGAAGTACCATTTGATCCCTTAATCTAATAAATAACAAAATCAGTTACAGGTTATTTTCACCACAATAACATATTTATGGCATATTGACAATATTCTAGTACTCAAACTTGGCATTACTTGTATGTATGCATGTCTAGCTGTCTACTGTGATTAAAAGGTAGTCATAAACCATTTATTCACGTTTTTTCCTTTTTTATATATCTGCTCATAACTATCCTCTACTTTGTTCTAGAAAGTTGATTTTTTTCTCAAAATGTTGCCCATTTAAAGAGCTTTCTGATGGTATTATTAAGTTTTTACTTTCCAACAACCTAGCCAAAGTTAGCCCACCCACCTTCAAAGGGGAGGACTAAAGTAACTGTAATGCACTGATTCACGTTTTTTTCCTTTTTTATATTATTATCTGCTCATAGCTATCCTTTACTTTGTCCTAGAAAGTTGATTTTTTTCTCAAAATGTTGCTCGTTTAAAGAGCTTTCTGATGGTACATTAAGTTTTTACTTTCCAACAACCTAGCTTGCAAAACTTCATGTACTATTTTTTACTACTTTCAACTATTATTCAACGCCACATTGTCCTAGATGCAAAAAAAAAACAAAAAAAAAAACGTTGGAGAGGAGTTATGACATGCTGACTCATAACTCCCCTCCAATGTTTCATAAGCAAATTCTGTCTATTCAGATGAAAGAGCAGGAAAAAATTTTTTGCATCTAGGACAATGTGGCGTTGAGTAATAGTCGAAAGTGGTAAAAAATAGGTTTGCAGGCTAACTTCGACTAGGTTGTTGGAAAGTAAAAACTTAATTTACCATCAGAAAGTTCTTTAAATGAGCAACATTTTGAGAGAAAAAAAAACTTTCTTGGACAAAGTAGAGGATAGTTATGAGCAGATATATAAAAGCAGATGTATAAAAAGGGAAAAAACATGAATAAATGGTTTATGACTACCCCTTCAATGCTGTGAGACCTAGTCACCATTGACCTTGTATATATGCATGTAATTATTGCAAATTGTAACTCACATGAACTGAGTAAGTTTCTCCCTTTACTAATTTGTTAAATTTTTGTTTCGGAACTCTGACCAAAGATACTCTTGGAGGCACATCTATTTCAATGACAATACTTTGAGACATCTGTCGTTTCCTAATTTCTCTGCTAGTTGAACTGAATACCAAAGTTATGCTTTCATTCATCACTGGAAAATCCAAGGCAACTATGATAGAGGACTGAGCCTCTATTATGCCTGTCACTGACTGTCCTATTAAGTAGAAGTGTATTCCATATACATGTATATAACTTCAATTAGGGGAACAGCACATAAAAAAATCTGGATGATTCTGGGATCTAATATTTAGAAATCCAAAGACCCTGTGGGAATATAACAGACCAAGTCCATTAAAGGTTGATAGAGGTGTTTAAACTACAGCAGTAATTTCCTCTTTGTGCACCATGTTACAGTGCTATGGTCACTTGGAAGCAAGTTTTAAGATGAAGGAATGATGTAAGCAGATACTAAACTCACCAGGTGTTAAACAAGTCGTCTGAGTTGGACACTCAGGACAGGTTATAATATTAGTTGGGCATTCTGGACAATTATTGGGAGTGGTCATAAGACTGGGAGAACATGTAGGACAAGAGGGACACGTAGGACATGTGGGAAGAGGACAATCAATAGGTGGACAGGGAGTAATAGCAATTGGAGGTGGGCAACTCCCATCCATCTCACAACCTGAAATAGTAGAACAGTAGGTTTTATAGCTAATGCATTTTATTGTATTATGTCATTAAAATATTTCCCATTCATGGATCATTGAGGACTCAAGCCCTTCAGGCTACTTCCTGGTTAGATAGGACTACCTTCATTTACCCCCAAACACTTGATAAGCCAAATAACTTACAGGGCTCCCCTGTTGTAGCATTGACCAGACATTGACGCAAGTGGCTATTAGGATCCTGATCACTGACTCCATTGTGAGTGGTTACTTTCATCTGATATGATGTGAAGGGACGTAATCCAGATACTGTGTAAGCTACCCTGTTCCTACTGTCTATTAGGTTATCATTCACCAAAAGATAGCCTCCTATATTATCAGGATCACTGTACAGTATTCTGTAGAAGAAGTCGGATCTTCCTGTTATCTCAGGCTGAGTCCACCTGAGAGTGATTGTGGTATCAGTTCTAGATACAACTTCTAAGTCACGGCATTCACTAGGAGGTTCTGTGATAAAAAAATTATAATGACACTAGTTTGTAACTTATGAATTACCAAATATAGTGAGAATGTTTTCATGTACTAGCCTATATGTAATTTCTTCCTCTTGCTAGCTATTTTCTATTTAGAGCTAATAAAATTAATTTCCTTTTATAGCTGCAGCAAAACACTAAAGTTTCTTCATGAAATTTATTACTATCTCGTGTGACTGATAAAAAAGATAAAATTCTCATGTTACCACACAAACGCAAGCACACACATATGCACACACACGTGCACACATATACATACATACATACACACATGCACACATTATTATACATACATATACACATACACACACATGTACACACACACCTACTGCTAAATAATTAGCAAAGGGCAAATAGCTATAGTGTCTGGCTTTGTTCTTTACACATAAATCAAATTTTTAGGCAACAAGAAGACATACTTAAAAGTCTACATTAATGTTAATATAATAAGAAGCCTATTAAAGTATCTATGTAGCTACAAGCTTATACACGTTGATTTTACATAGTTGCTTGAAATATTACTACTAATCTTGGATATATTTTTGAAGCTTGGAAGTCAGTATATGTTGAATATGTACTTGAAGTATATGATCCTAGCTGATAAGTGAATATGCTCATGCATGACACATGCCAATGTTTACAATTAACTAACTGTTAGTGTGATTACTGGACCTTGAATTCAAGATGACTCAGCAATGTTATGGAGTATATACATATTCTAAACATATGCACTATTATTATAATATACCAGAATCACCTAAAATTACCTAAGAAGTACATATGTACATGACCAACCACCTCTAAAACTGCCTCTGGACCCTCTAATCTGGCTTTGACTCCATATTACCTGACCTCCATAAAGCTTCTCAAGTGCCAGATAAGAAGAATTTTTCAATGTCACTGTACAACTATTGTCAACTGCTGACCAGTGGTATAACATATGAATTGAAAGGGACAGGTCTGGAAACAGAAAGTAGATCTGTCCACCCAAATAAAATGTTCTCGAACCCCATTATCCCCAACTTCTTGTCTCCTCTTTGATTATCTTCATGCTGATCCTATGAAGTTTTGCTTCATATATATTCTACCACTTTTCAGTTATAAATAATATAGCTACCTCATGTTCATTAATGCTATTTTGAGAGTTAGCTATAATATGTCTTGAAGGAGAAAAGCTACTACACTAGCTATATATAGTATAGCTAGATTTGGACATGCTCAACTGGCTTTTTTAAGTCTACTTGTGATGCCACAATTGTTTAGCTCTGATGTTTCATCTGATTGATGGCCTATGGCCATGGCAGTACTTTCCCTTACAAATAATGGTCTAATACACAGTTCATTTTACACTGTTTGTGTATAATAGCTACTAGTTAAACGTGAACCTAGGAATAAGTTGTTAAAATTCATGTAATAATAATACCTGTACAGGATATTTCAGGTCCTTCTTTGTCATTTCTATAGAATCCATCCACACATCTGCACTCTGTAGCAGCTTCCATATCCTTAACAGTATTATTGGCTGGGCATAATTGACAAGAATCGTCATTTAGAGTACGATAGGTCCCAGCTTCACAAGCTATAAACAGAGACATAATTCCAAACTTAAAAAGTTTTCTCGGTTTTAGCTAGCTACATTACCTTCACATGACATTGTTGTAGTTGAGTTTAATACATATCCTGCATTACACTGGCAGATAGCCCCTCCCATTTCTTTAGCACTGCAGTTGTTACTATTACTGGATGCTATTACTTCAAGGGTTGTGGTATTGTGTGCATTAGGGGCACACACTGCATCAAATACTATGTCTGATGAATTCTGTACAGGGAGAGCAGTCTCAGGATATGTCACTAGGCCCTCAACCCTAAGAGGACATACTACATAGTACACTATGATTCTTATTACATCTCCACAGGTCCCTTCATCCCTGATTCCTAGATAAAACCCATCACTGTTGGAAGGACGAGTCAAACTCAGAGTTTGTCCAACTTCCCTTGTTGCACCAGACGGTTGCTGCAGACGTGAAGCTTCAACAGAACCAAATAAAGGTTGATAGTTACTAGTGTTAGTTCGTTCTGCATCATTTGCTATGCCATTATGGTTATACTGATACAGTGTGACATAGTCTTTAGTGCAGTTCATCCTTCTTACACAGGAATAGAAATCGAAGGTTACATTGAAGTACACTTCCACAGCATCTTCATAGCTAATGAACTGTGAGAATAACCAATTATTTTGTCCTGCTGTTTCAAATGTACAGGCTCTCATGTTCCATTGACAGCTACCTGAAAAGAGTTGTTGCCAATTTGAAGTGTCACCATCAATGTCCCCTTCTTTCCAGACTGGAGGAGGGATTGTACCGGCAAACAGATTCACATAATCATATGTATCCACTAGCACCTTCCATTCCATTGGAAAGATGTGTTCAGGAGCATGTATTCCTTTCCTACAACTTAGTGAATAATCTCCTGGAGCCTGGCCATATGTTACTGATAAACATACTGTAAAACTGACTAAATACAATGTCCACATGATTCTGATCTCTAAGTCCTCTATACTCACTCAATGCTTATTGCTACTCAATTCTGAATCTACAGCTCTATGAACCAGTTAGTTTCACTCACTCAACTAAGTATTAAACTATATTGAAGAGTAATAATAATAATTAGCTCAATGACATGCCTTACACATCCTGTTGTAACAAATTGCCTCTCATGGCTAACTTATCACAGACTAAGATTTATAAAGAAATGTTATTTCTGTAGTTATGCTGTACAATTAGTGTTTCTCATTATATGAGTATGTCAACTAATATTGAAGAGTTCGATGCCCTAAGAATGTTGGCCATCATGTCTATCTACAACATCACAAGGCTATGTCGATATTTTGCAATACTACAAGAAGCAAATTGTTATGTGACTTTAGCTACGTATAATTACGTATAATGTACAAAATAACAACTAGGTATAGCTGCAGTGGCAAGCTAAACAGTATCTGTTTTAGATACTGACCTGCACTTTATCCTTTGAATCTTAGGTTATGGTATGCATAGTATCAACCATGAAATTGCCACCTTAGTTTAAGGATCAGTCATTAGAAACATTCCTTTGATGGTTACATCCCTGAGTGTCTGCTTGGCACTAAGCCATGCTTAGCTGCCACTGAATTTATATAGTGTGAGACATGAGTATTCCCACCCCAATAGAGTCATCTAACAAAATGTTGAATTTTATGCCATAAGAATTAATACTAAGAAAGTTAAAAATGGGTTGCCACTTGTATAGATTATTATTGTATAACTTCTACAATCTCACTAGCTACAATATAATATTATTAGCTATAGCCAATAATATGCATATAGCTAGATGAGAAGCCTTGCCAGACAGGTGTAGCTACAGGTATGTGATTGCTATGCATCAATTCCCAAGGCTAGCACTCATCATTAATGTACTGTACCATCCTTATGACTTGCCACTCTTCAGTCGCTCCTCTGTATCTTATGGGTGACTACTTTGTTAGTTATGGGTATAGGTAGAGTGACATGGATTATGGTGTGTATGTTTGAACCATTTAAGCAGGTAGCTATGTATAATGGCTATAATAATAACTTATTGTTAACATAATATAACTCTGGGAGTATAAGCAAATTGTATCCTCTTTACAAGTTTCACTCTCATTAACGCTCACAAAAACTATACAGGTATACTTATGTTTGAGCTATGTTACTTGTCTCTTCTAAAGCTGCCTGGCCTTCTGAGCACTTAGCTAGCCATAATGAAAATTTCACTGTGTAGTCACTCCCTAACATAATCCAGTGGCTTAATAGCTATTACACATAGAGTAAAAATACACAAAGTATGTACAACATGTGCCTTATAGTGTGACCTTCATACCTTGTGAATGGTCACAGAGTGAGGCTGTTCTTGGTTGTTTAGTCCATGTAATTCATTATGTATACATTAGGTAGGTGAAAAAATACAAGTAATGCAGGTGAGTAGGTGAGTAGGTAAACAGGTTAAGCCAGGTAAGCCAGGAAGGCGCAGGTAAACAGAGTACCCAAGGTAATGTATAGGGAGTGTAGTATGTAGGGTAAGCCACTGGTAGATTGAAGCAATAGTTATTGGGAATAATCATACAAAACAAGTTTTCCTGAAAAATGTAGCTAGCAATGAATGAAATCACAATGCACCAAAAGTTAGTTGATGAATAATAACTATAGTTAATAATTTTGACATTGCTAATTTACTTCTGGCACTTAAACAGGATGATGGCTTGTAGAGGTTTAATTGTTGTGCTAGTACAAGAATGTAATAATCATTAGTAGGAAAACATTCATCAAGTGTCCTAACAGTATAATATTCTTCTAATTTCCCAAGAAAGTGTTTTGTAAACATATTATGATGAACTGATTGAGGGTAGCTAGATAACTATGTATTTTAGTACATACATCTACATTGTAGCTACTAGGTACAGAGCAGAGACCTTCATAGTTGTTTTAATCCAGACCTCAGCAATTATGTAACAAGTTTTAGGTATTTGCTGGGTTTTGGCCCTGCAAATGCATGTTATGTGTCTGTTGTATCAACTTTAAATTTGCAGACAGGAATAAAATGAGATCTACCACTTAGTATAGCAAGTAATGTTCTTGTTTTGAGTGATTAGGAGTCAGGATTCTTGCTTTTGCTGGGTAATGGAGTCCTTGACTCTCAGCAATTGTAGCAGTGTAGACATGCAGAGTGTATGCATTCTCTTAAGTGAAACATATTTGCCAACCTACAAAGATCAAATCCAAGGACAAATTGAAAAATTTGCCTGGATAATAGTCAATTTCCCTGGACACCCCCCACCCCCCCAATTTCCTGTAAGTTGTCACCATGTCACCATTGAACAAAGTTTTGTAAGTTCTCTTAGTGTGACAACATTAGTGTCTACAGACTTTCCCATAGAGTATTTAATTTTACCACAATGGTGGGAGGTAGTTTTATACAATATCATTACACTGCATCCAGTAAACTAGCTTAAAGTAGATGATCTGAGATTAGCTAGCAGTATGGATCAATTGTTAATCTGTAAAGTAATAATTATTTTTCACCTCACCACCAATGTAGCAACCATGAAGATAACTTCGTGAAATATACTCAGATTGAGACTGAACAATTTACACAAGATTATCAGTACTGTAACTAAAAGCGTTTGTTCCTTAGTGTCCTTTTACCACAGACATGGTAACTGCTTCACCATAGCTAATGATTAATGAACTCTATGCGAATGAGTAGCTTTTCACAAAAAAGCTTTCATGAGGCCAGAAGCTAGGTAAATAGAGAAGATAAGTAACAAAAGTTTGATGGATCTTAATTCATGAAAAATGTGAAAGTTTAGCTCCTCCAAAATAAAGCACTATATGGTACTCATGTCCAAAAATTCATGCAACCCCACTTTTTACTTGTTTTCTACCCCTCTGACAATTAGGATAGGTTTGGTGTAGTCAATGTAGTATATATATTATAATAATGTGTACAAATAATAATAATATAGAGACACAGTGGTACGGAGATACTTGTGAACCTCATGTCGTTAACCAATAGTAGAACAATTAGACAATGTAAGTCAAGCACTGTTTTGTGGCAGACGTAGCAGCCATATTCACTTATCACTAGCTACACTGATAATATTCTAACAAGAAGCTTTGATTGGTTTGTTCTTTTATTTTAATTGTTTTTTATACTGTAGGTTGATATGGAAGTTTGTGTTACTCTTGGATGCTCATAATGACATGATGAGTAAAAATATTTTTGTGCATTATGTAAAAATCACAATAAAAAACGATGTTTTGAAAAGGTGAACACTCAGTCAATTATCAACATTAACAGTTTCCAGGGAAACAAAAAAAAAAGACTTTTAAGATTTTGTATGGCAAGTTACCCAGCTTAACTCATGACCATTATTACAGTCACTGCATGGCTGAAGGATTTCCTGACAGCTATATATCATCCTTTTACAGTATCCTAGGATATCCCAACTTAGCCCAGAAGATATCCTGATTTCTTCCTATAACATCAGCACTTAAAAATTATAGTAGCCCTGGTCAACAGTCCCAGAGACCACATTCAACTCCAGTTCAGTGAAGTTCTATAAAAATACTATGCTAGCTAGTATAATATAATACAAAAATGAATACAGTGTAGTACAAAAACAGAAAGAGTTGGATATTATACCAGTTAATAACAAAGCACATTTACATTTCATCAGTTTTAATTGAAGATTCATCTTTACGCTTTAGTCTTTTGTAGCAACAACAAATGCACACATGAATAACAATTGTTATAGTGACAGCAAAAGTACATGCTGCAACTATAAGAATTTCCAGTATCACAGTACCACCTTTAAAGAGATCATCACATGTTGCTGCTGCCTCTTGTGTGTCATTAGCAAATACTATAAGAATATTGCATACATTTAATTATATAGAATGAAATTGTGTGTGTCTGCAGTTGTTGCATGGAGTTTAAATCTGATTGCATCTAGCAGAGAAACTGAAAAAAAAAACAACATAATATGCCATCTGGGGTGGGGGGTTCAGGTATGCTCCACTGGAAAAAAATGTTACTCTTAGAGTCACTTTAGTATCAAAAATAATTATAAAAGGTCAGATTTTACAAAAGAATTAATGAAACAGCCTTGCACTCTCCATTATTTGAGAGTACTTCTAAAGAATATCTTACAAAATCCATAGTTACATATTTATCCATGTGCAATGCTAAGGCACTTAACCTACTCTAACCAGTATCAGTCATACAAATATCTGAGCTAGTAGCTACTTTAAGGTGTAATTGACTGGTACTGTTATAGTAGACACAATCTCAAATATAACTATTGATTGTAAGTATAATTACTATGGTTATTGCCCATTATTATAAGTATGCCTAGCTAAGATGCTTTCGGACCATAAATTTTGTGTTTGAAGTCTGTCTTTTTCCAGTATATGATGTAGCATTAAGTACAAAAGTCCATCCCAAGTGTATGTCAGTCAAATATTTCTGACAGTTTTGGGACTAAAACCCATGTTGCTACATCCAGTGATCAAAGTTAATGAGGACAGTCCCTCACTCAATATACTGCAAGAATAGTTTGTATCCCTCACCTTCAATATCTCCCAGGCAACCTGAAAATAATAATAATTATTAATTATTACATTATTCATTATGTTAGAGTAAGGAAGAACAGACTCAACTAGGCAACCTGGAATGTATGGCTACCCTAAGATTAGTCTACTGCTTTAAACATAAAAAGGAAGAGTGCTGGGTTATAGAATCTCCCTCTCTGTCCTTCTGGATAGTTAAAATAGAATGTCTGGTGGTAGATAAGTCATCATTGATATTACATGCACATTTAATAAACTAGAAACATAGCTAGTTACCATTGGGTATAGGTGCTGTCCATGTTCCACCTCCTGCTGCATTCATGGCTCTAATCTAGCAAAATTTGTTTATTCACACAGGTCAGAAACTCATTATAACCAAGTAAGTATCACAATGTTTTACTAATGTATTCTTTCACTGTACTGAAAGGACTCTGTAATAATTTTCCCCTCATAGCTAGTCATTGTATATAGTATACATAGTAACTGTAACTCAGAAAAATAAACTCCATATAAAATTACATGACCTCTCCACCCTTAGTGGGTCAATACATTCTAAACTACCTTGTATGTAAATCTACTACACAAAATGTGTAACAGACACAATGTATTGGATAACAGCCAACAGTTATAACTATTACCTGTACTGTAAGTTCAGAGACCTGCTCACTGTCTGTAGTCTTATAATAGGGGTTATTTGAGTTCAGAGATACAGTATGTCCAGAAGAATATCGAATCTCATATCCAGTAATAATGCCTTTTGGTTCCATAGGTGGCTGCCACAACAACACAGTACATAGTGATTCAAGCTGACTTGGAGGAGAAGAGACTAATAAATAATATGAAGTCAGTAAAGGTTTACTAATACCAAAAAGAATATGGAAGATTGTTGCAGGTATAATATCTAGCATTGTGACTTTTCAATCATCCCTTTTGATTATCATCACACAGCCACTGTAAAAGGATTCTGTAGTAATCTGTCTATGCTTTCCCACTATAGTCATTACATGCATCACATGATAACAGTAACCTAGAAGTAAAAAGATTGATTATGTGGTGCTGTTTACATGATTTGCATGTTCTCTCTTCCCTTAATAGATCAATACACTCTTGACTATTTAGAAATACAGTGTAGCTATAACAAGAAATTCCTAACCATTTCTACTTAACTAAATTGTAATAGGCTATGAATGTAACATTTCTTACCTCCTTCTGCAGTTCTGATAGCAATCTCACAAGCATCATTCAACTTCACAAAATATGATGTAAATGGGAACAGATTGGTCAAGTTATAGTATATCCTGTTATCAGTTCCCATCAAGTTACTTGCAACTTGCTGGAACGTTCCATCATCATCAGGATTACTCAATTTAATATTAAACACTTCATTGTTTGGATTGTCCCATCCTATGCGAACCATTGTACTAGTCTCAGAAATACTCATGAGATTAAACTCACAAGGAACTAGAGAGAGTTAAAGGGTTATAGTGTCACAACTGCATTATTACATAGAGGGAAATGAGGATTAGAAAGACAATAATTTGTGTTCAGTATAAGAAAGGGCAATGAAAAATTCTACTTCTATCACCATTAGTTCTATTACTGGTTACCTGGACAGGTCAGTCCTGGTGGAGACCAACTTCCTACTCCAGCACCATTAACTGCTCTTACCTTTTAAGAAGAAGACAATGAATTAAGCACAGTATACACACACATGCATGCATGTATATTCATGCACAATGAATTAAGCACAGTATACACACACCTGCATGCATGTATATTCATGCACAATGAATTAAGCACAGTATACACACATCTGCATGCATGTATATTCATGCACAATGAATTAAGCACAGTATACACACACATGCATGCATGTATATTAATGCACAATGAAGTAATTAACTATGTAAGTTGCATAAAGGGATATTTTACCATTCAGCACAATAACAAGTTATACCCAACAGCTACGTATATTAATATGTACTTTTACTGTAACTGATGAAGCCCTCTCTCCTTCATTAGTAACATAATAATTAACATTTTGAAGCCTTGTAGGTCGTCCCACATTAGAAAATTCAATATCATATCCAATGATTTGTCCATTAGGACTTGATGGAGTCTGCCATACAATTGCAGTGCAAAGCTGTTGAACTTCACGTGGAGCACTAGGTCCTTAACAAGATAAACAAGATAACAAAAATTAAAATACTACTTCTTTTCAAAACTTACTTCCTTCCCTTGTCATACTGCTGACCAGACATTGACGCAAGTGGCTATCGGGATCCTGATCACTGACTCCATTGTGAGTGGTTACTTTAAGCTGGTATGATGTGAATGGACGTAATCCAGATACTATGTAATTTACTCTGGTATTGCTATCCCTTAGATTATCTTCTACTACAATAAACTGTCCTATATTATCAGGATCACTGTGCAGTACTCTGTAGAAAAAGTCAGATCTTCCTGTGATCTCAGGCCGATTCCACCTAATCGAAATTGTGGTATCAGTTGTAGATACAACTTCCAAGTTACGGCAGGCACTAGGAGGTTCTGTGATTAAAAAAAACCTTTAAAAATAGCTAATGTTGATTGGTTTATGAAACTAATGGACACAAGAATTGGCTAATCTACTGCTTCCAGAGGTAGCGTAATCCATCAAATCTCGATCACATAAATAGCTGCTGCTATTTCTCTCACCAGGATTGCTCTACATACGATATGATAACCTAGGCATTCAGCCATGAACTTACTACAGTGTTGACCACCTGTAAATCATGCTCAGCTCTGCCTTAAGTCGGTAACCATCGACACTATTGTCAACCACATGTATATGAAGTCGACCTCACATTTACTATAGTTATTTCATTGTCGACCACAACCAACTTATTCACATCATAACTTTTTGGTTTGACCTTTTGAACTTAAATCCAACTAACATAGTATTGTAACAAATATGAACTTTTTGCATACAATATTTTGTAGAGTTTAAATGATAACAGAATCAGTGACACTACTTTTAACCCTCTGAATAGCAAATTCAGAAATGGTTAATTGAAAATGCTAAAGCAGCTAGAACACACAAAACCCCTAGCTTCCCTTTCTAGGCAGTCAACATGGCTCCAGACACCACACTTACTGTCTGCACACTGACTTTCCTTTCTTTTGCATTGCTGCTTCAACAATTTTCAGAACCTCATTTCTGGTCTTTCCATATCCCGTTTTGCTGCAAGTTATTAGAAAATCCACCATTTCTTTCTCTTCTTTGTAGGTTAGGTAAGGCTTTGGGCCACTCTTGGAGCCATGGACGACTCTTCCAGCAATTCTGTCCTTGAGAGTAGTCCAAGGGATGCCAAACTACAATGGTTTACTCCCATCCTGCCTTCTTGAATGGCCTCCATAGCCCCAACCATGAATTGGTCAGACCACTGACGAAGCGTTTTCGGGCGATTCAACTCCTTAACCTTCGCTGGAGACCTCCTTTCTCCTTTGACCATGACTGGATCGCCAGATATCTACGCGCGCACCTGCGCATGTCCATGTAATTTTTATGATGAGGGTATGGTCGAGAATACTTAGGTACTGGTCAAAAATTGATGGATTACGCTATAATTATTAATCTTTACTAGGACTTTAGCTATGTTGTGCATACTTCACTTTCTCCTTTCACTCACTTACTAGTCTTTAATTACAACAATATCCATTCATGATTCCACTAGTGAAGAAAATAAGCCAGAAAGTAAAAGAATAAGAACCAGACTAACCACTACAAATTATTATTCACTTTATAATATAACAATATTAGATAGAGTTACAACTTTAGAACATTTTCCCGATTAGTAAACTACAATATGTTATTATCGTAGGTGGATGATTTTTAATGCTAATGAATTCCTCAAAAGATATCATAACTCATAACAATATTATAACTAGGTAGGTATGCTTACATATCTGATGACCCTTTACCATACAATATAGATGCACACAAGTACTATTGCTACCACCATAGGCTGATGCTAACACAAAACATTGCATGAAAAATTGAAAATTACTACATTTCACTTAAGGTAGTAAATAAACTGGGATAGAAATGTGACTTAATATATAGTAATTTTACACTAACATTAAGTTTGACATTATAGCTAATAAGCTAATATCAGATACTACAAACTACATAAGAACATAATTTTTGTGAAGGTATGTGTAAAACTACAATGGAACTAACATTACACTACATTACACTACATTACACTACATTACACTACATTACACTACATTACACTACATTACACTACATTACATTACACATTACATTATGTACTTTCAATATTATGAACTATCCTGTTCATATTCTGTAGCAGTACAACAAAAAAATGACATAGATTGAATACTAACTAGAGTTCCTTCATAGCCTTAGTAAGCACTATGGGCTACCTAACTCTTATAGTAGGTAGCACTAACAAAGTACTGACTATGAACTGCTGAATTATATATAACATTGTAGTTACTGAGCATATATACTCTATAGATAACTATAGTTTCATTATTATTCATTATTAGTAATAAAATCAGAATTCTTACCAGTGCATGAAACATCTGCTCCTTCTAGTGGTGAGTCATTCCTGTAGAATCCATTTGTGCAGTTACACTCTCCAGCGGCTACAACAGTTCTGATAGTGTTCATAGGACATGGAAGACATGATCCATCATTCAGAGTGCGATAGGTCCCAGCACTACAAGCTGATAAACAAATCTTTTGAGTGGTTATAGTATAATTTCTCAGTTTTAGCTACTTACCTTCACATGACATTGAGTTTAATACATATCCTGCATCACACTGGCAGCTAGCCCCTCCTGTTGCTTTAGCACTGCAGCTGTGATTACTACTGGATGCTATTACTTCAAGGGTTGTGGTATTGTGTGCATTAAGGGCACACACTGCATTAAATACTATGTCTGATGAGCCTTGTACTGGGAGAGCAGTCTCATGATAGGTTACTAGGCCCTCAATCCTATGAGGACATACCACATAGTACACTATGATTCTTATTACATCTCCACAGGTCCCTTCATCCCTGATTCCTAGGTAAAACCCTTCTCTGTTGGAAGGACGAGTCAAAGCATGGTTTTGACTGACTTGTCTTGTTGCACCAGATGGTTGATGCAAACGAGATGCTTCAACATTACCAAATAAAGGTTGATAGTTACTGGGATTGGTTCGTTCTGTATCACTTGCTGTGCCATTACGGTTATACTGATACAGTGTGACATAGTCCTTACTGCATGTACTCCTTCTTACACAGGAATAGAAATCGAAGGTTACATTGAAGTACACTTCCACAGCATCTTCATAGCTAACGTACTGTGAGAACAACCAGTTATTTTGTCCGGCTGTTCTGAATGTACAAGCTCTCATGTTCCACTGACAGTCACCCGGAGCGAGTTGGTCCCAATTGTTTGAGTCACCGTCGACATCCCTTTCTTTCCACACTGGAGGAGGGATCGAACCGGCAAACAGATTTATATAATCGTATGTATCCACTAGCACCTTCCAATTCTGTGGGAAAACGTGAGTAGCAGTATTTACTTCGCCAACCCTGCAAGATGCATCGTGGTCCCCCGGTGCTTGACCAGAGGTGTACAGAAAGAGCGCCAGGAGAATTAGCAAGCGATACATCGCGACTTCCACCAACTGAGCAGCGATCAAATAAATGTAAGCTGTCACGCCCATTTTTTAAATACCAGCGTATACGAGATCGAGATTCAATCCCCCCCGCCTCGCATTATTAAAAATAATAATTGCTCCACGCAATAATTATTACATCATCCGTTCCAAACAGCCTAGCGCTTTATATTTTTGATTCGAGGTGCTCATTTTTTCAATCCGCCAAACTTTTACTCTTGAAATTACATTTACTTGTTGTCATAGGATATAGTCTCTGGTATATATTTTCTCCCCTGTGCACTAGTTTTAGGATCTAGCCTAATCACCATTTAGCTATATCGAAGTCAAACTCCACTGTTCTTGCCAAAACATAAACAGGAGAAAATATCCTGTGGGGCAGAGGCTATATACCCTAGGATATCCATTTTGAGTGGCAAAAGACAATGCTGAAGAGATGCTGCACTGTTATAACAGCTACCTACTAACCGACAACCTGAAGAATCCTCCTGAATAATTATGTAGCTAGTGCCCACTTTATCTCAGGAGTGAAGAGCAACAATCCTCTGTCTCCAAATTATACATCCATCTCAATTCATTCACACAGCCTGTCCAACTAAAAGGCTAGAAAATAGTACTGTAAGGTTTGAGAGAGAAATACAGTTTAAAAGGAGATTAGAGATGAGTCGAGGTTTACAGCTGCTCATTCTCTTTAGAACTAGCCCTATATAAACCTAGATCAGGTGTACCATGTAAACACTGATTTGGCTAATCAGACATCAGACTGGGAAGCAGCAGAGATCACCTCCTAGACAAGTACATAGTACCAAAATCTATGGTCCAATTATACATGGGATTGCTGTTTTTAAACCGGCCATTTCAGGAATCAAAGAAGACAGTCAGCTAACACTACCATTGTTTGATCAATAATTTATGACATTGATGAAGCTAAGATTATTAATTTTAGTATTTTTGTCTGAATTAAATGGTTTCATTACAGTTGTCTAACAGTGTTCATTGGATAAGAAAAGCAATTGGTTCATATGACACATCTTGAAAAGATAGTGTAACCATGAGCATGGGGGGGGGAAGGGCTGGCTAGGCAAGCTGAAGCCCCCCCCTCCATGTTAGTTAATGATATTCATATGTACATTCCTAGTGTCTATGTATATAGCAGTACTGATGATACTGTGAGAGCAAGTCACAAAAACAATGTAACACTTTTAGCAATATTAATATGTTCATTGACACTGTATCTAATGAATGTATAATAACACTTAGTGCCAGTTAACCCCCCTCCCCTTACAAAAAAATTCTGGATCTGCCCCTGTGCCAATAATGGCATATAACACTAACAGAAGTTATCCATCCATCAGAATAGAGTCTGTAGTCACAGTAGCTGATCCAGAAAATTCTTAAAAGGGGTGACTTTTAATTTTCGGGTGATTCTATGTGTAAATTCTGGACATTACGTCATTTGTAATATACTTGTAATATTCAATAATATATAATAAGATTACTGACTATAAAATAAGATTACTGTAATGATATACTATAAGAATACTGTAAGGAAATTTACACATAGAAGGACCCTAATTTTCACTGTGAAAATTATGAATATAAATTAAGTGGAGGTGGGGTGACATGTCACCCTATTTCACCCCCTTGGATCAGCCCCTGAGTCATCAAGGCCTTTAAAGGCTTTCAAAGTGTTATGAAATACAAACAGGCCATGCCACCCATGTTGAAAACCAGTTCCAGGACACTGGCCACACCAACCAATCTTGCCCAAATCATAGCTAACCCCAACCAAACCACACCATCAAAAACCACACCCATTAAGCATAACAAAAAAATCAATAGTCCCTCTCTGAGTCTACATTTGATGATAGCAAGCCTGTCAAAGATGCTGACTTGTGCATGCATGCACTGTAGCTACTACAATGTACTCTAGTCATAGGAAAACAACTAGATCTACACTACAGATCTAGTAGTAGTTTTCATAGCTATTGCAGTCAGTGTCTATAGACATAGTATAGAAGTACTACTCCAGCATCCAGGACAAATGGCAGGTGAATCCAGGACACAGGACAATGTCAACAAATCCAGGACATTCCAGGACGGTTGGAGCCTCTGTTGCCACTCAATATGGCCTAATAGCAACGGTAATGACAGTATAGAAAATTCTAGGGGGGAGGCTATACCCTAGGACAGAAGCTCCTAGAGACTAGTGCAGAAACTCTTCCCCCCCCCCCCCCCCCAGGAATTTCTACACTAGGAGCTTCTTTCCTAGGGTATAGCCTCCCCCCTAGAATTTTCTACACAGTCATCTAGCTAACTAACCTCTTCCCAGGGGTTTCTACACTAGGAGCTTCTGTTCTAGGATAGCCTCCCTCATCCCCCAGAATTTTTTATACTGTCATCTAGCTATGGAGTATAACTATAATCTTTTTCCAGGAGTTTCTACACTAGGTGCTTCTGTCCTAGGGTATAACAAATCTATGTACTAAAAGTTGCTAGACATTACAACAGTAGCTAAATAACCTACTTTTTTGGCCAGATGCATATCTCCATGTTATATTATTATCTGGCCTTCCCCAACACACCTTCAATTTCTGTAGTAAAGTATATAGCTATGAACCTAGCTAGATACAAAGATTTACTATTCTTTCCCAAGAATAGCAATTTTATCTAGAAGGAATGGAAGTTTGCATTCGCAGACCTTAATTACAATCCATTTCAAGTTTGATGCCTCTCACTTCAACACTGAAGTACAAATTTGATGGTGGACAACTTTATTATGACCATTATTCACATTGACAGTACTCATTATAGCTAATACTCAAAGTTTCTTTAGGTAGCTATATACTACAGATATATAATTATGGGTGAACAAGAAATACAAAAGGTCATAGTAGCTAGTTAACAATACCACACATTATGGCATTAGGTTCAATAGCATTAAATACGCTACACTTTCTCATAAATGATACTGTCTCAGCATGGCTTGAAAAACGAAAGACAGTGGCAGAGGTATATTATAGAGACCCTCTGGAGAGACAAGTAACTGATGGAAGCTACGGAAGTAGAAGACTGCAAGCTATAGAAAGATGGTCATGATAATAATTATTAATGTTTTGGCATGTTTTATAGGGTAATTCAAACATGCTAGTATCACGCATGCACCCAAACTCCTTGATTAAGCTTCATTTTATTGATAAGAACAACAGTATTTTAGACATCTGTATGATGGATGTAGTAGTTATCAGCTGGCAACACCTGTAGAATTTCTGTTTTTTATTATTAGTAAAAGCTTTCTGCCATCAATACATCTTTTGGTCTTTTTCTACTGTGCTATAATATCTTTGTAGGGATAACCAGACCCCACCCATAACACAATACAAATTAATATGGCACAATTTTCTTTCTCTGATTTCATTTTCAGCTGTTAATACTCTTATCACTCATTTAGATAATGTTCTGACTGTTTCAAGGTCCAGAATATCCATCACCACCCTGAGTTACACAAAGAATCTGAATAATTCTTCCTCTTTTTTTTCTTCTATCTTTTCCAGGGCTAGCCTAAAAATGTCTTCCACCAAGATTGAAAGAGCTTCAATCTTGTTAACATGTCAACTGGCAATTTGGAAGGGGATAGACTGTTAGTGCAGCTAACCAAGTCCAATATGATCTGGCAACACTTGGAATGGGATGGGAAATAATGGCTTCTATAAAAGATGTGTGTGTGCAATGTGGAATTATTTTGCTGCTTGCTGAATTATTTTATCTGCATTGATGCCCAGGCTTCACATTATTATAAGTAAAATATTGGGGGAAAGTCCCACACTTCCAAACAGGAAATTGTGCAGAAAACTGTATATTAGCTAGCTATGCATATTTTGTAATAATATGTACTATGTTTAACTGAAAAATGTTTAGACCCTCAATGCCTTGCATTTTGTAGAGTAAAATGTGCATAGCTAGTGCATATTTATGTAGCTAGGCTAGAACACGAACTTCTAAAAGCAATTACCATTCATTATTTCTTTATTGTCTATAGCTAATGGGTGCAACCTTAAGAAATGTCAGTAAAGTAGAAGGAAATGCTTTACACCAATCATAAATTTCCTAGCCTTGACAAGATGCATATGGTAAGCCATATCGAAAGTGATACAGAGATACTTGTGACCCAGATATGTCTTGTACTGTAACATAATTGACACTTCAATAGAGACTCTTCACTAAATAAGTAGGTGAGAAGAGAAAAGGCTCTCTCTGTGGCTGCATTAAAAGTATTAACTAGCCGGCATTTGACCAGCATGGGAGGTCTTGAGAATGCTGTTTCCACCACTCCATTATAGAGGAAACACCTTCAGCTTTAGCTAAGTACTATGTAGCTAGCTCACTCTTATTATTGCTGCGTCATTAAGGGTATAATCTTTAAAGAGTCAACATCAGAAACAGAGTGTGGCCATTAGGGCCAGGTTGACTAGTGCCAGGCTGACTAGGACAAGGTTCAGACTAGGACCAGGCTGATTCATACATACTAAGAGTCTATTTCAAGTTCTATTAGACTGAACAGGTGCACGAGCATAAGTCAGGAAAAGTCATAGTTGACATGTACAGGTACTTTATTGGGACTGTCAGGTTAAGTAAAAAAGAGAACAGGACATGTCCTATTATTCCAATTATTTTAGACCATACCAAAAGCATATTTGGGCACTGGTTATTCTTTACTAGCTACATTCTAACGAAGAAGCTCTTGTTTGTTTGTTTGTTTGTTTTTATTTTGTTTGATTGATTGGTTCTTTTGCTTTTAATTGTTTTTCATACTGAAGGTTAGTATGGAAGTTTGTGAAGAGACATTACTCTTAGATGCTCATAATGACATGATGAGTAAAATTACGAAATTCACAATGAAAAAAATGTATTAAAGGTTGTTATCAACATTAACAGTCTCCAGGGAAACAAAGAGCTTTTTAGATTTTGTATGGCAAGCTACCCAGCTTAACTCATGATCATTATTACAGTCACTGGCTGAAGGATTTCCTGACAGCTATATTATCATCCTTTTACAGTATCCTAGGATATCACAACTTAGCCCAGAAGATATCCTGATTTCTTTCTATCACAGCAGCACCTAAGAATTATAGTAGCTCTGGTCTACAATCCCAGAGACCACCTTCAATTTCAGTTTAATGAGGTTCTATAAAAGTACTATACTAGCTAGCTAGTACATAAATGAATAGTACTAAAACATAAAGAGTTGGATACACTAGTTATGTTTATCAAAAAGTTTATAACACATTTACAGTTCGTAGTGTAGCATATTATAATAGTACAATAGTACATCAACTCTCATTCAATTTATAGAAAGTTTCACCTTTGCATTTTTTGCAACAACACATGCACACACACAATAGAATGACAATTGTTATAGTGACAGCAAATTCTGCAATTATAAGAATTTCCATGTCACCTTCAAAGAGAGCATCACATGTTGCTGCTGCCTCTTGTGTGTCATTAGTAAATAGCTACTATAATTGGAGAAGCTACAGAAAGACACAGCTAGAGGCTCATGAGCAATTGTTCCGACTTTTTAAAAGGAAGGTGCACAAATGCCCAAATTATGCTGTCTAGGTATATGTATTGTTGAACTGGTAATCTAATCTGTTTAATAATTGATTATTTAAATTGAGTGTGTATGCTGTTGTTGCATGGAATTTAAAACTTCTGATTGCATCTAGCAGAGAAACTGAAAAAACATGCCACCTGGGGGGGAATTGGAGGGGGGGGGGGGGGGGGGGGAGGGGGGGTGAGCTCAGGTATATGCTCTCAGAAAAAAAGAAGTTGCTCTCAGAGTCACTTTAGTATAATTTTTGGCCAAAATTATAAAAAGGTCAGATTTTACAAAGGAATTATAATGTTTTCAAATAAATAGGCTTGCGTTGCGCTCTCCATTTTTTTGAGTGTACTTCTAAAGAACATCTTACAAAATCCATAGTTGCATAATTCATGTGTATTGAGCTATGATTAATGTACAAAAGTCCATCCCAAGTGTATGTCAGTCTAATATTTCTGACAGTTTTGAGACTAAAACTAAGTATACTGTTACACTCATGTTGCTACATTTAGTGGCCAAAGTTATTGAGGACAGTCTCACTTAATACATTACAAAAATAGTTTGCTATCCCTCATCTTCATTTTCTCACAGGCAACCTGAAAATAATAATAAACATTCATTAAAATTCATATGCCTTAAATTAGAGTAAGGAAGAACAGACTCAACTAGGCAACCTGGAATATATGGCTCCTCTAAGATTAGTCTACTGCTTTAAACATAAAAGGAAGAGTGCTGGGTTATAGAATCTCCCTCTCTGCCCTTCTGGTGGTAGATAAGTCATCAGTGATATTACATGCATGTTTAGTAAACTAGAAACATAGCTAGTTACCATTGGGTATAGGTGCTGTCCATGTTCCACCTCCTGCTGCATTCATGGCTCTAATCTAAACATATTATATAGTTGCAAAATTTAAAGGTCAAAGCTACTAAGTGAGTATCACAATTTTTTATTAAAGTACTCCTTCACTGTACTGAGAGGACTCTGTAATAATTTTCTCCTCATTAGCTACTAGTCATTGTATATAAACTGTAACTCAGAAAAATAAACTCCACCCTTATACCCTCTTGACTATCTTGTATTATTTATAAAGCTAAAAAGTTGAACAGACACAATGTATTGGATAACAACCAACAGTTATAACTATTACCTGTACTGTAAGTTCAGGAACCTGCTCACGGTCTGTAGTCTTATAATAGGGGTTATTTGAGTTCAGAGATACAGTATGTCCAGAAGAATATCGAATCTCATATCCAGTAATAATGCCTTTTGGTTCCATAGGTGGCTCCCACAACAACACATTACATAGTGATTCAGTCTGATTTGGAGGAGAAGAGGCTAATAAATATTAATATTTTGGCAGTTAGTGAAAATTTATTCATAATGGTAAGTATAATAATTATATCTCTTTCTGTTAATTTTAAACTATCATGCCAAGTAGATAATGCAAGATGTGGTCTTCATTCATCCCTCACTGTAAGAGGACTCTGTCTATTGCCTTCCCACTATAGTCATTGCATGTATCACTATGGTAATAGTAACTTAGCAGGTTTGTGCTGTTTGCATGAATTGCATGCTCTCTCATCCTTTTACTAGTCAATACACTCTCTTGACACTATAACAAGAAATTTTATTTAACTATTTCAGTGTATATCTGTGAAATTCTTACCTCCTTCTGCAGTTCTGATAGCAATCGTATAATTATCATTCAACTTCACAAAATAAGATGTAAATGGGAGCAGATTGGTCAAGTTATAGAACATCCTGCTGTTAGATCCCATCAAGTTACTTTCAATTAACCTGAATGTTCTATTATCATTAGGATCACTCAATTTAATATTAAAAGCTGCATTGTTTGGATTGTTCCATCCTATGAGAACTGATGTACTAGTCACAGAAATACTCGTGAGATTAGGATCTATAGAGAAAAACAAGGATTGGTATTATTATGGGAAAAATTAAGACACTCACTAAGACAATAATTGGTGTTCAATGTAAGCAAGAACAAGGAAAAATTCAAATTAATTTTCACCTACATAACAGTAAAATTAGCTAGCTGCCTACATAACAATAATATTATTTTGCATTATAATTCTGGTAATTCCTACACTCATGTGGTAAAAAATATCAAGTGAGAAGATGTTGCTACACCATGTTGTTGAACATGGTTAATGAGGATAGTCTTTCATACATTACAAAAAATAGTTTGTATTCCTTACCTTCAATATCTCCCAGGCAACCTGAAAATAATAATTACATTATTCATTATGTTAGAGTAAGGAAGAACAGACTCAACTAGGCAACCTGGAATGTATGGCTCCTATAAGATTAGTCTACTGCGTTAAACATAAAAGGAAGAGTACTGGGTTATAGAATCTCCCTCTCTGCCCTTAGGATATAGTTAGAAAGTCTGGTGGTAGATAAGTCATCAGTGATATTACATGCATGTTTAGTAAACTAGAAACATAGCTAGTTACCATTGGATATAGGTTCTGTCCATGTTCCACTTCCTGCTGCATTCATGGCTCTAATCTAGCAAAATTTGTACAGGTCAAAGCCTTTATAAAGCAGCAATTATAACAAAGTGAATATCATAATGTTTTACTACTGTAGATAAACTATAAATATCAGTATTATTCTTGACTCTTTAACTGTACTGAGAGGACTCTTGTAATGATTATATTTTCTCCTCATAGTTATTGTACGTATTACTATAGAACTGTAACTCAAAACAAAAAAGGTTGTACTCTACATGATCTTTCCACCCTTAGTGGGTCTTGACTATCTTATAAAGTTACTGCATTAAAAATAATTGACAATGTATTGGATAACAACCAACAGTTATAACTGTTACCTGTACTGTAAGTTCAGGAACCTGCTCACGGTCTGTAGTCTTATAATAGGTATTATCTGAGTTCAGAGATACAGTATGTCCAGAAGAATATCGAATCTCATATCCAGTAATAATGCCTTTTGGTTCCACAGGTGGCTGCCACAATAACACATTACATAGTGATTCAAGCTGACTTGGAGGAGAAGAGACTAATAAAAATAATATTATATTATTTATTAATTGGCAGTTAGTGAAAATTTATTCATAATGGTAAGTATATCTCATATAAACTATCATGCCAAGTAGATAATGCAAGATATGGGCTTCACTCTTCCCTCACTGTAAGAGGACTCTGTAATAATCTGTCTATTGCCTTCCCACTATAGTCATTGAATGCATCACTATGGTAATAGTAACTTAACAGGTTTGTGCTGTTTGCATGAATTGTATGGCTCTCTCCTCCTTTTACTAGTCAATACACTCTCCTATCTTGGCAATAATATAACAAGAAATTCTATTTAACTATTTCAGTGTAAATTTGTAATAGGCTATGAAATTAACAAATTCTTACCTCCTTCTGTAGTTCTGATAGCAATCTCACAATTATCATTCAACTTCACTAAATAAGACGTAAATGGGAGCAGATTGGTCAAGTCATAGTACATCCTGCTGTTAGATCCCATCAAGTTACTTGCAACTAGTCTGAATGTTTCATCATCATTAGGAGCACTCAATTTAATATTAAACACTGCATTGTTTGGATTGTCCCATCCTATGAGAACTGATGTACTAGTCTCAGAAATACTCATGAGATTAAGTTCACATTGACCTATAGAGGGAAGGAAGATTGGTAGTATTATGGGAAAATTAAGGCACTCACTAATACAATAATTGGTGTTCAGTGTAAGTAAGGACAAGGAAAAATATTTTCACCTACATACAGTAAAATTAGTCTACATATTATTGTAATATTTATTTTTACATTATAATTCTGGTAATTCCTACACTCATGTGGTAAAAAATATCAAGTGAGAAGAAAAACAAAAAACTTTTACTTTAAGTACACTGCTATATCCATGTTGCTACACCATGTTGCTGCACCATGTTGCTGAACATGGTTAAATGAGAATAGTCTTTCATACATTACAAAAAATAGTTTGTATCCCTCACCTTCAATATCTCTCAGGCAACCTGAAAATAATAATATTAATAAGCATTTTATTACATTATTCATTATGCCATAAATTAGAGTAAGGAAGAATAGGCAACCTGGAATATATGGCTCCTCTAAGATTAGTCTACTGCTTTAAACATAAAAGGAAGAGTGTCGGGTTATAGAATCTCCCTCTCTGCCCTTCTTGATAGAGTTAGTTAAAATAGAAAGTCTGGTGGTAGATAAGTCAACAGTGATATTACATGCATGTTTAGTAAACTAGAAACATAGTTAGTTACCATTGGGTATAGGTGCTGTCCATGATCCACCTCCTGCTGCATTCATGGCTCTTATCTAAACATAGTTGCAAAATTTTCTAATATTCACAAGTCAAAGTTTTATAGTATAGATATTATTTGTCTCTTTTACTGTACTCTGTAATGATTATGCTTTCCCACCATAGTCATTGTATAGTAACACAGGGGCTGATCCAGGGGGGTGACCCTTAGTGGGTCAATACTCCCTTGACTATCTTGTATTATTTATAAAGCTACTACACTAAAAAGTTGAACAGACACAATGTATTGGATAACAACCAACAATTATAACTAATTACCTGTATTGTAAGTTCAGGAACCTGCTCACTGTCTGTAGTCTTATAATAGGGGTTATTTGAGTTCAGAGATACAGTATGTCCAGAAGAATATCGAATCTCATATCCAGTAATAATGCCTTTTGGTTCCATAGGTGGCCGCCACAACAACACAGTACATAGTGATTCAAACTGACTTGGAGGAGAAGAGACTAAATATTTTGGCAGTTAGTGAATATTTATGGTAAGTAATTATACTGTTCATATTAATAGTCATTATTGCACTGTATAGCTAATTAACTTTCATGCCAAGTAGATAATGCAAGATATGGACTTTACTTTTTTATACTCTTGAAGAACCTGGGTATGTAGAAGGAATTATAGAAGTCATGATTCCAAAAGGAATAGCTATGGAGTACTTACAATTAATGATAATGATTCTATGAAAAGTGTAGGATTGTTGCAGATATAATACCTAGCATTGTGACTATTCACTCATCCCTCTTAACTCTCACTATAAGAGAACTCTGTAACAATCTGTCTATGCTTCCCACTACAGTCATTGCATGCATCACTATGATAACAGTAACCTAGAAGTAAAGATTGATTGTATGGTGCTGTTACATAAATTGTATGTTCTCCTCTTTTTATGCATCAATAAACTCTTGATTATCTAACAAGAAATTCAATCAAAACTGTTTGAAAGTAGCATTCCAATTTAATTCTTACCTCCTTCTGCAGTTCTGATAGCAATCTTACAATCATCATTCAACTTCACAAAATATGATGTAAATGGGAGCAGATTGGTCAAGTTATAGTACATCCTGCTGTTAGATCCCATCAAGTTACTTGCAACTAATCTGAATGTTTCATTATCATTAGGAGCTCTCAATTTAATATTAAATACTGCATTGTTTCGATTGTCCCATCCTATGAGAACTGATGTACTAGTCTCAGAAATACTCATGAGATTAAACTCACACTGACCTACAGAGGAGGATAAGAGAGGGTTAAAGGGTTATAGTGTCACAACTGCATTATTACAGAGGGAAATGAAGATTTCAGTGTAAGTAAGGTCAAGAAAATTTTTTACTATAGTTATCACTAGTTTTTACCTAAAATTAGCTGCCTGCATTTATAATAATGTATTTTCACACACAATTCTAATTAAAACAGTAATTAATAATGAAGTTTTCATGCTCCAAAAAACCCTCCCCTCTCCCTACATGTCATCCTGTTATAGATTATTATAAGTAGCTTGTGTCATGTCAGCCATGTAAAAGTTTGATTACAGAATGAGTGTACAGGAGCTTAGAGGCACCACAGAATGCCTGAATAGGATATAGGGAGAAGGAAGGGTTTTGTTTAGAACTTCATTACTTAATACTGTTTGTACTTATCATTAGGTACTAAAGTTCATCAAGGTCCATCTCACTAAAGCTGGTAATGTAATGGGAGAGAAGGTTTGAGTTGTGGAAGTTTAATTCTTTCTTTTCACTTAGTTTATTTTGTGCATGTGACAATTCTTTTTATTGCCCAAACTAATACAAAATGAACTACTGAACAGTGTACAACCGACTGATTGACTGACAACAAATAAAAAATGGCCACTATTTAAAGTGCATGTGTAACCTCCAGGGTCTTAGGGGTATTTTAGAAAACAGCTATTATTACGCTAGAATCAATCAATCTTTTTTTAAACATACACGTGATTCATAATAATAATGACATCATGACACAGTTCAATATATGAGTTGTTACACATGTGTATGATGATATATGACGTAGTGAATGACATAGTGAGTAATGTAGTGAGCATGCTCAGTATACACAGTGACAAAAGTATAGTACATTCCTTCATTTCCAAAAAAAAAATTTTTCTCTTACTTGTTTCAATTTAAACCACCCATAGCTAGACCCTGATGACTGTCACTTTTTTCATACCCACAAGTTATTGATGTAAAGGAAGACTTCCTGTTTGTGTCTATTTGTTCTGTACTATGTTCTCAGTTGAATTCAGTTGAGTTATGTGCCTGTGTAGTCATTTCTTCAATAAACTAAAACATTTTAGTAGAAAGCCAGATGTATATAGTACTTGTCACCACCAGTAGTGATCATAGACTTCATATTATATAGTGTGTGTGTGTGTGGGGGGGGGGGGGGGGGTCAGTGTTTCTCAACACTATGTCTTTTTGTTGGGGCCTCCACATGGTGACCCCTGGGCAGTGAACCACTAGCTATTCATGTGGAACTCAATGGCTAAAGCTAACTGCAGGTTTGTGTTTGTGCACTGAGCACAGGACCCCGTGTCAGATGGCGTTACTTGGTGCATGTCAGGCTTGTACCCTTGCAGGAGATTTGCACTCCTCTGAGGGCAGTACTTACCCTCTTGCACAAAGAGCAAGGAAAAGTCAAAGACATGGTAAATAGGGACATGGAATGTACGTTCCATGGTAGATATAGAAGGCACGGTAGCAATAGCTAGCAGAAGACAAGATGAACAGAGAGGGGAGGAGAGGAAGGTAGACTTGATTATGAGGGATATAATGTGGTGGTAGTAGGACTGCAGGAGACAAAATGATTTGGATGTGATGTGTATGGTGTGGGATGATCTGTTGTGTTGGCTTCAGGAAGGCCTGTACCAGATGCAGGGAGTAGTTACCAGCGAGGAGGAGTAACAATAGTGTTGCTTGACTGGGCAGTGCAAGCGTGGAAAGAGGTAGGAAGTCAGTGGAAGGCTTGGAGTTCTAAGCTGGTGACAGCATGTTTGCAGGTAGGGAAGAAAAAGCATGCTATGCACCCACCAGGGCAGCCAGCAAGGAGAAGGACAAGTTTTATGATGATTTGGGTGATGTGCTGAGCAGCATACTCGAGAATGACTTTGTATGGGACTTCAATGCTTGCATTGGGTCCAGGGAATCTGAGGATCAGTGGCGTATGGCTAGAGGTCCTCAGATTTGCCAATTGATGCTGGAAGGAATTCCTCACCACCCACCAAGCCACAGGCTGTAACACATGGTTTCAGAAGAAAGATATTCACTTTGCCACCTGGCAGCATCCAAAGTCAAAGAACTGGTTCTGCATTGATTACATAGTGATGAGACAGAAGTTGTGTGTCAATGCAGCTGTGAGGAGAGGGGCAGAGTGCAATACAGACCATCAGTTCCTATGTGCAAAGCTGTGGATGTCTTGGAAGTACCCTAAGCCTGGACCACAGAAAGATTTGATGTTTCAGGGTTAAGGGGTCTTCATAGTACAGAGAGAGAGGAAGTGAGGTCTAAGAGGAAGGACTATGTGGAAGCTGTGGTGGAGAAGGCTAGAGAAGAGTGGCCTGATGATGGGACAGTGGAGGAGAAATGGAGAGCAGTGAGAAGAGCTCTTGTAGACACTGCAGTTGAAACTCTGGGAAGAGCCATGAGGAGTTAGCCTGATTGGTTTCTGGACTCTGAGGACTACATCAGGTCTTCAAGTGGCTAGCCACTGGTGATCAGGAAGAGCTGGTAAAGTTTAGGGAAGCTTGAGGCAGGGCCAGGCATGCAGTGAGGAAGGTAAAGGGTGAATGGTTCAAGAGGAATGACAGGAGGCATTGAGGCAAAGGTTTGGGGGCAAGGAAGTATGGCAGTGCATCAGGGATCTGCAGTGTGGATGGAGAGGTAGGATGCTAACTAGAGTGGTTGCTGTGGACGATGAGGGTGGCAGGCTGTGCACAACCACAACAGAGCAACAAGAGAGATGGAAGAGACACTTTAGCAAAGTTCTGAATGTGCCAAGCCAGTTTGATGAGGCTCAACTGCAGAAAGTAAAGCAGAGGCCAACTGATGAGGAGCTGGGGCAGCCACCCACTGTGAGACGAGCACTTGGGAAGTTGAGGAATGGCAAGGCACCTGGAAGTTCCAACATACTGCTGGAGATGGTGAAGGTTGGAAAGTGCATTGAGCAGTTTTTGGAAATGGCCTAGGATGCTGTCACATCAGTATGCATGAGAGAGCTGTTCCCAAGGAGTAGGTGGATGTCATCATTGTCCCCATACCTAAGAAGGGCAATCTGAGAAGCTGTGACAACTGGCGAGGCATAGCACTGTTGGAAGTGGTGGGGAAAGTGATGGCCAGAGTTGTCCAAGGAAGGCTGCAGAGTTTGGCCTAGAGGGAGTTGCAGAACTCACAGTGTGGGTTTAGAAAAGGGAGGGAGCCCAGTGACATGACCTTTGTAGTATGGTAGTTGGCTGAGAAGGCAATAGAACATAGAGCTAAGCAGTTCCTCATCTTTGTTGATCTCAGGAAGGCATACAACTCTGTGCCTTGTCAGGTGCTGTGGATGGCATTGAGGAAGCTAGGTGTTCCTGATGTATTAGTGGACATAGTGAAGGCTTTCCATGAGGCAATGGAGGCAAGAGTCAGAATTGATGAGAGTTGCTGGATGAGATAGAGATAAGAAATGGGCTGGGGCAAGGCTGTACAATGGCACCCACTCAACCTCTATGCTTGTGTAGTAGCAAAGCGTTGGTTAGAGAGGGTGAAGAATGTGGAAGTAGTGGGAACCTGTATTCATTACAAGCTAGACCAGCAGTTGCTCAGAAGGATACTAGAGGAGCAGAGCAGGAGTGTCTTACTGAGTGCCAATTTGCAGATGATGTTGCATTGCTTGCCATCACTCGTGGAGGGGCAGAGGTAGCTGGTAGGGAGTATAGATCCATAGCACAGGATTTTGGCCTGACTATGAGCATAGTGAAGACCAAGTTCATGGTGGTTGGACATGATGTAACAGAGGAAGACCATGTCAGTAGCCCATCTGTGTGGCCAGTGGTGAGGAGATTGAGCTGGTAAAGGAGTTTCAATACTTAGATGCTGACAATGAAAGGATAGATGCTGAGGTAGACAGGCGCATAGCAAACGCTTCCAAGGCCTTTGGTGCAATCAGACAGGCAGTCTTCAACAAGCACCTGACTCAGAGGCTCATCTACCAAGCCTGTGTGTTGTCAGTACTCCTACATATATGGAGGTGAGAGTTGCTAGACTCTGCATGCCAAAGATCACCCTTTTCAGCTTGCTGCCTCAGACTCAATCATGCCGTGGTCCCAGGAGGAGATGGAGAGATACAGTGAAGAGGGACATGCAGTGCTGTGAAGATTCCAACTGGTGCAAGCACATGGTATAAGGAGGCACAAGACAGGAAACGATGGTATGCAGCATATTATAGCGAAGGAGCTATAGAATACCAACAGCAGTGGAAGAGAAGATAGCAGGAGGCCAGGACCATTGAGTGCAGTATGTGTAGGAGAATGTTTAGAAGAGAGGTGGACAAGGCCAGGCACAAGTGCACTGCTGAGAGGAGAAGGCCTATCCATGAGCAGAAAGGTTCAGTGAGGTGCTCTGTCTGTGGGTGGTGGTTTAGGAGTAGAGCACCGGTGTTCCATCAAAGAGGAGCCACCAGATGCAGTGGTGGATGAGGAGGTGCCAGCAAGCACAGCAGCAGAGACCAGACCAAATACAGGCACAACAAGAAGGCAAGATGGGGTGGAGTGTAGTGAGTGTGGTAGGAAGTTCAGCAGGACAGGAGACCTGAAGAGGCACAAGTGTAGAGCTGAGAGAGAAAAGCCAGTGCACAAACAGAGGGGGGGAGGGAGTTCAGTGTGAGAGGTGTAGCAGATACGGTTGAGGAGTAGGGGTGGCCTAGTCGTGCATAAATGTGAGAGAAAAAAAGTGATGTCGCAGACTTTTCTCTTACTCCCTCCAAACTCTGGGAGAGCCATGTAGCTAGTGGTGAACAAGGACAAGGACAAGGACAATGTGTGTGTTTGTATAATTATATATATGTGTGTGTGTGTGTTGGGGGGGGGGGGTATTGCCTGACCAATCACAAAGTGCTTCCGTGCTGTTCGACACTATTAGCTTATCATCATCATTAATATTGATTTTTTGTATCATGGGGTTTTTTTGCACATGTGCATACAAGTCACTCAGTTCAGAAAAAATAATAGTTTGAATTAAGAGAAAGATAGTGTGTTCAGGGGTTGTTTAGACTGTTACTATAATTTTTATACTGGGCAAAGAAGCTCCAGGACAGAAATATATTAAACGTGCTTCCTCCACCCCTGAATGGCTTTACCATAATTATATATAGCTAGCAACAAACATGAAGAATCTAACTCTATAGCTAACTAAATAACTACCTACCCTATTGGTGTAAGAACTCTGTCAACACTGCTGACCAATGCTATAAATGTCACATCTTCATGAAAGATGGTGTCAGACTACAGTCTCATTACATGCATGCATTATGGTTGTGACTCTATCTTTGTAATGGGCTATTCATGTAGGCAGGTGCACAGACCTACTTCCACTGATGTTATCTTTTGGTAGAAGTACTAAATCCTAACCATTTTTGAGGTAGTGAAGGGAGGGAGGGAGGGAGGGAGGAAGGGGTAGTGTAATTAGCAGCTGAAAATGAAATGTGAGAGATAATTTTGTATTATGTTATGGGTCTGGTCTGGTCATCCTTACATAGAGAGTGCTACTATTGAGTGCTACTATACTACTGGCTATTACCACAGGTTATGGATGCTCCTGACAGGCCTACCTATAGAAAGACAGAACACTTTTCTGTTTTATGCTCTGTCCCTAATGAAGTAAATAGCTACGGTTAGTTTACACTACACAGTATTTAGCTAAATAAACATGATGAATCTGGCTATTTTAATAGCCTTCTAGTAAATATCTCAGTTTTCTTCAGATATACAGATTTACTGATCCTTTAGGGGAAGTATTAAATCTTTCTAGCCATTTCTTGAGAAAAAGATAGAAGAGAGGGAGGGAGGGAGGACAATTCAGCAACCTTTACTAGCTCCTAGTTAGCCATAGTGGTGCACTGTTGGAGATTAAAACAGACAAACATTAAAGTTGTGGCAAGTATATTTAGCAGCTGAAAATTAAATGTGAGAAGAAATTGAGGCATAATTTTGTATTATTCTATGGGTCTATCTGGTAGTGCTACTATAGTCTCAGACTATAGATAGATACTATAAAGACTTTTAGTGACAGAAATTTCCCAAATTTTCCTATAATGAAACTTATAGGGAAAGATCTGCACCACAGAATATACAAATAAGTTGGGAAAGCTCTATCTTATTAACCCTACAAAAACTTTAGTACCTATCAACTGTTGATTATAGTACATACATGCACACATTCTATGTATATCAGATATGAACATATTGGTTACCTGGACAGGTCAGTCCTGGTGGAGACCAACTTCCTTCTCCAGCACCATTAACTGCTCTTACCTTAGGAAAAAAAGACAATGAATTAAGCACAGTATACACGAACATGCATGTATGCACATTCATGCACACAGAAGTTAACTCATAGTACTCACATAATATTGCTACAGGAGATGTGAAGTATGCAAGTTTATACTTTGCTTAAAGGGATATTTTACCATTCAGTATAATTATTTTCTTCTATCAACAATAACAGGTTATACACAACAGCTAAGTCGTTACTATTATTATTTCTCTTCATTATAGAATATGTACTTTTACTGTAACTGATGAAGCCCTCTCTTCTTCATTAGTAAGATAATAATTAACATTTCGAAGCCTTGTAGGTCGTCCCACATTAGAAAATTCAATATCATATCCAATTATTTGTCCATTAGGACTTGATGGAGTCTGCCATACAATTGCAGTGCAAAGCTGTTGAACATCACGTGGAGCACTAGGTCCTTAACAAGATAACAAAAATAATACTACTTCTTTTATTTGGAACTCAAATCTCACTTCCTTCTCTTGTCATACCGCTGACCAGACATTGACGCAAGTAGGTATTGGGGTCCTGATCACTGACTCCATTGTGAGTGGTTACTTTAAGCTGGTATGATGTGAATGGACGTAATCCAGATACTATGTAACTTACTCTGGTATTGCTATTCCTTAGATTATTTTCTTTAACAATAAACTGTCCTATATTATCAGGATCACTGTGCAGTACTCTGTAGAACAAGTCAGATCTTCCTACGATCTCAGGCCGAGTCCACATAATCGAAATTGTGGTATCAGTTGTATATACAACTTCCAAGTTACGGCACGCACTAGGAGGTGCTGTGGTTAAATACAGTATAATCATGAAAGTTAAAGTAAAACTGCTTGTTTATTGATTGACACATGAAACTAATGGACACAAGGATTGGCTAATATACTGCATCCAGAGGTATAATTATTTATCTTTTAGGACTCTATGTTGTCCAAATATCATTTCCCCCTTTCACTCACTCACTAGTCTTTCATTACAACAATATCCATTCATGATTCAACTAGAATAAAGGTAAGGCAGAAAGTAATAAAGATTAAGAACCAGACTGACCACTACAAGTGGGAGCAATTATTACACTTGATCTTATACAATAGCAACTAGATAGGTCAACTGAGCTACACATTTTTTCCCATTAGTAAACTAAAATACATTAGTATGGTGATTTTCAATACTAATCAAGAATTCCTCAAAAGATATCTCTATAAAGTGATTAAGCATAACAATTTAAGTAGATATTACTATATAATTATAGGTAACAATGATACGCTTACATATCTGATGATGCTTTACCAGATGTACACAAGTACTATTGCTACCAACATAGGCCGATGCTAACACAAGACAATGCATGAAACATTTGGTTCACTAAATCAAACTGGGATAAAATTGTGACTTAATAGTAATTTTACGCTAACATTAGGTTTGTATCTTGTCAGTTTGACATTATACTAGGCTTACATTGTAATATCAGATATTACAAACTGCATAAGGACAGAAAGTTTAGAGATAAAATTTAATTATGTTTGTGAAGGTATGTGCAAAATTGTGACAAAATAGTGGAGCTACAGGTCCATGAAAGGCAAAACATTACATTACACTATATTACATTACATTATAATACATTACATTACATTACAATACATTACACTACATTACATTACATTACACTACTTTACATTACATTACATTACACTACTTTACATTACATTACATTACATTACATTACACTACTTTACATTACATTACACTACATTACATTACATTACATTACATTACATTACATTACATTACATTAAACTACATTACATTAAACTACATTACATTACTGTGCTTTTAACTTAATATGAACTGGCCTAGCTATTCATATTATGATATCTGCAGCAGTACAACAAAAAAATGACCTAGATTGACTTCCTTCATAGGAATCATAGCCTTAGCCACCACTGTGGGCTACCTAACTCTTATAGTGATAGCTCTAACAGAGTACTGTAGGATGTTAATGTAGTTATTGTTTAAACTAAGCATACTCTGTAGATAACTATGGAATACTTACCAGTGCATGGAACACTTGCTCCTTCTAGTGGTGAGTCATTCCTATAGAACCCATTTATGCAGTTACACTTTCCAGCGGCTACAACAGTTCTGATAGTGTTCATAGGACATGGAAGACATGATCCA
This sequence comes from Diacarnus erythraeanus, assembly GCA_964016965.1. Classification (NCBI taxonomy): domain Eukaryota; kingdom Metazoa; phylum Porifera; class Demospongiae; order Poecilosclerida; family Podospongiidae; genus Diacarnus; species Diacarnus erythraeanus. The sequence continues at coordinate 3,152,311 of OZ024680.1, forward strand.
TCATTCAGAGTGCGATAGGTCCCAGCACTGCAAGCTGATAGACAAATCCTTTGAGTAGCTACACAGTTTTAGCTAGCTACTTACCTTCACATGACATTGAGTTTAATACATATCCTGCATTACACTGGCAGCTGGCCCCTCCTGTTGCTTTAGCACTGCAGCTGTGATTACTACTGGATGCTATTACTTCAAGAGTTGTGGTATTGTGTGCATTAGGGGCACACACTGCATTAAATACTATGTCTGATGAGCCTTGTACTGGGAGAGTAGTCTCGGGATAGGTCACTAGACCCTCAACCCTACGAGGACACACTACATAGTACACTATGATTCTTATTACATCTCCACAGGTCCCTTCGTCCCTGATTCCTAGGTAAAACCCCTCTCTGTTGGAAGGACGAGTCAAAGCATGGTTTTGACTGACTTGTCTTGTTGCACCAGATGGTTGCTGAAGACGTGATGCTTCAACAGTACCAAATAAAGGTTGATAGTTACTGGGATTGGTTCGTTCTGCATCACTTGCTGTGCCATTAAGGTTATACTGATACAGTGTGACATAGTCCTTACTGCATGTGCTTCTTCTTACACAGGAATAAAAATCAAAGGTTACATTGAAGTACATTTCCACAGCATCTTCATAGGTAACAAACTGTGAGAACAACCAGTTATTTTGTCCTGCTGTTCTGAATGTACAAGCTCTCATGCTACACTGACAGCTACCACCGAGTTGATCCCAATTGTGTGAGTCACCGTCGACGTCCCTTTCTTTCCACACTGGAGGAGGAATCGAACAGGCAAACAGATTTATATAATCGTATGTATCCACTAGCACCTTCCAATTCTGTGGAAAAGTGTGGGTAGCATTATTTACATCGTCAACCCTGCAAAATGCATCGTGGTCCCCAGGTGCTTGACCAGAGGTGTACAGAAAGAGCATCAGAAGAATTAGCAAGTGATACATCTCCATCAACTGAACTTAGCTAGCATCGATCAAATTGTAAGCTGTCACACAAACACACACAAACACACAATTAAAACACCCAGCTAACTAGCTACAGTGGTAATAGGATGGCTCTGGTTGGCTATGGTATAGTGCAAGATGTGCACTGCAGGTTGGAAGAAAGGAAATATCACCAGGCTTCTGCTCATGCTATTCCACTTCCAGCCTGCACAGCAAGAGCTATTAATCCCACACACACATGCATTCATGATTGCCTATTTCTCATGTTCACTTTTTGATATATTATTATACCGTAATTATTTATCACACAAAATTATTAGATTATGATAAAGGATTAATTCTTCTTGGCATATAAATCAATTACATCATCATAATAATTCTAGTGAGCATACAACAGAACTCTAGAGCATTGAGCCAGTCTTGGCCCATCATGGACCAGTTGGGAGCCTGCTTGAGGGCAGAGTTTGCTCTTTCAACTGTAGCAACAGTTACTGGAGCTAATATTGACAAGATATGAAAGATTGTGGCAATATTTGGATAGCACAGCTATGCTATACACCATCAAGAGTAGGCAATTAATGTTTACAAGGGGCTACTTTAGAAACCTGAGTTCTGAAGGAGGGCCATACCAACAATAACTGGAACTTAGCTAGTTTTTCCACAGGAAAAAGCATCCAATTGTAATTAGTTGCTACCAGGCAAGTGCATCATCACTACCTAAATAAAAACGATAATCTTTTCAAAATAAAGAAAGTAGTCATTATTTCCTGCACAGCAACCTATGTTTTGATTTATGTTCTTAGGTGGGCCAGGCAAGGACAGCCAATGGGGCAAATATGGGCCACTAGCTGTAAAATGCCCAGGTCTGTTATAAACACTGAGCACATGCTAGACTCTAATAGATTTACATGTCCAATATGCAATGCTTTAATCACTGCATGACATAGCTAGCAGCCACACACAAAACTATAATTATGCCACAACATAAGGGATGAGGCAATTGCCCCCCCCCCCTGGATCTGCCTCTGCAATGCATACTACTACATAGCTTTGTCATCTGAATGCACATAACACTGTTTTGATTCCATCTTCTCTAGCTATATTTTGGTTTATCCAAACACATTTTGCATGTACTACAGTCCTCTACTCGGCATCCATCACACTCTTTATAATAAAGTATAGCCATAATGGATGTATGATGGTGTATACTATTGCATGCACTTAGTCTGTGGGCCAACCCTTTCACCAGAAAGGGAAGGATATCAGAGATCTCAGCGTAATTTATGTGTACATCTACCAGAATTTTGATAAGCCAATAGAATATACCAACACTACTCCCAACATGACATTTTATGACTTCAGCAGTGGAACTCAGTGCAGGCACAACTCAGATTTCTACCACCAAACACACAACACAAGAAGAAGCCAGCCATTGATGGGGGTGTCACCAAACTAGGGGAGGAGCCAGCCAGCCACCATCTTTCACTTAACTACAAATCAGACCCTTCCTTCTCTGGTGGAAGGGTTGGCCCACCCACTAGCATGCACTTACATACCAAAAAATATAACATACCTCTTCTCTCTATCTTGAGAGGACTTTGAACATTGAGTAAGCTTTATGAATCCCGGTTAGTGGATACTTTGAGAGCTCAGCAAACTATGGGATAATAATGATTGTAAGTTAGCTACAAAAATATCCAGTTTCATAGAGGGTTTTTAATTTGTGTGCATACTGACAGCATGTGGAAAATAATTAGGATTAGGACAAAATAGCGTAATATAGAGCAAATTAAGAACCATGACTACACTCTTTGCCAGAATGACAAAACCTATACAGCCGCATTTATTATATCCTCCTCCTCTCATTAGCTATAGCTGATGATAATTATAGCTACCTTTCTGAAGGTTTCTGTTTTGTGGCCACCTCTGTCAATCACCTTTGGCTCTCCCGTGGAGGTAAAAGGTCAGGGGAGTAGGAACGGGGGTCGGCCGTAGGGGCTGAGCCCCCCAATCTTGAATGGGGGAGGGGGTCGCCCCCACCAATAATAATAGGCTATGTACGTACTCAGACGATGAACTTTTTTCGCAAAGCTAAATCAAGCCCCCCAATATTTTTGTTGGGATGCCTAGCCTTTCCGACCCTTCTAAAAAATGAGTTGATCAATCATGCTCTACTCAGGGTATACTAAGAGATCTATCTAGACCAGTAAGAATTTTATTTTAATATCCTAACACTTTTTATAACGCAGTGATCATTAAACTTTGTACCAGCCTTTCTTCTAACATACACATGCCCATCACTTCTATGAAATGTGAACCTTGATACATCACTAAAATAACACTTTCAACCAGTTTTCAATATCAGTGAATCTTTGTAAAATTTAACTGAGCTTGTCTGAGACAATCCTAGGCTTAGGACCAAAAAGCCCAGCCTCTCTTAGCCTCCTCAGGATTGTAGAATTATTCTTTACCATAGGTGTAGGAAGCAGGGTGGGCCCTGGCCATCCTCTGGCTTGCTTCACTTGTAAAGACTCAGCTGTTCATACAAGCACACAAACAGTGAATAAAGCTGTGAGTTTAGAGCCTTGACTGGAATGCTGTCAGGCTTGCAATCTTGTTACACAACATGCTTTAAAATAGCTAGCTCAGCTGATCAGACCTGGCTTCTTGCAGCCGCAATTGACAGAAAAGACTGAGCATTTTTTTCCTAAACTGTCTTCTCAAGGTTAGAGAACACATAGCTACTAAAGTGCTGTAGCTACCTACTAATTAGCTTTAACCTTAATATACTCATCAACCTGAAGATGTCCGTGAGTCCAAGGTGAAAGATACTAAAGGCACTATAAGGGCCACTCAAGAACAATTCAAACAAGCTGGTACCAACACTATCCCTGGATTTCTGTTTGTACATCTAGGTACAAAATCTTTTATGCCACCTGTCGTATAATACTAGAAAACAGGGTTTACTTTTCTTTCTCAGATAATAAAAAAACCTGCATTTGTGACCTCTGGCTTTAATTTGTAAGTTTCATGAACATGAGGGCTAGCATGCATAAGCAAGCACTACTGAAACTAGCAGCAAAGAAGAGGTGTAGCACAATAAGTTCTGTACATTCAGATAACCAACAGTTTCACTTTTCTTGCCACTTCTGCAACTACGGAAAGATCCTTTTCTTCCCTTCATAAGATAAAGACTTATTTACGAAGTACTGTGTCTGAATGCAGACTATTTTTGTTATATATTCACCACTGATGAACTAGATTTAAAAACTATAGCAAAAAATTTTGTTCCTGTTAATTCACATTGAGCCAATTATTTTGGAAAGCATTAGCTAATTATTTTGTTTTTGTGTGTTACATGTGATGAGCTTTGACCTTTTTAAACAGGATGTCAACTAGCACCTGTGCTGACTTCTTGCATATGACAGAGAAATTTTCTTACTCACTCCATGCGGGAGAGGGCACATCCATCCCCCTCTCACACCCTTTTCCTCACCATGGCCTGTGTTACATCTTACTCAAATTCAACACTGGGCTGGCCACCCCATAAAAATCATCTTCCTATATACACCTATGTTTACTTCAGTCTTGATCCCAAGAATTGATTTGATTTGCTTTTCCTATCAATCTTCATGTTTATCTTTTCCCTCCAGGAATATTTTATTTACCACTGAACCTACAACTAAGAACTTTGCACACACCTTGTTGGCTACAACTAATTCTAGCAGCAAATGTCTCCAAGTATGACCTTCTTCAGACAATTTTTCCTCTCCGTTCTATGCTAATTCTACACCTTTTTTTGCCACAGGCATAAGTTTTAAGCTTATAAAGCAGCAAACAAGTTTAACATGTCCATATTACATCACCTACAGTACACGTACATGCAGTACCCATGTAAAAATTACACCATGTTACTGATACTGAGGTAGAAGTGTGCAATTGTGCATCCTTATATTACAACAAAATCTCACACACTTAGTAACCATTTAACTATACCCTCAGGGGAAAGTTTTGCCCTAAAATACATATGGAACCAGATCTTTGTCCTTACACCAGTGAATGACGTAATTTGAAAAGACTAAGTCATGATCTCTTCCTGAGATGTTCTCAGCAATTTCATTAAGTTTCTTGCAGCATGTTTCTCCTTGGCTACTTTTAGACATTCTTTGTTGGGATCAATTCCCACCACTGTTCCCTCAGGCCCAACAAGATCAGACAGGATCTCTGAGAAGTAACCAGTACCACATCCAAGTTTAATGCCTCTCACTGGATCTAAGATAGCATAGCCATCTTCCCTTTCAAATTATGTGTAGCTTTCATAGGATTCTGCTTGTTTGAAATCACTCATGACAAGCAATAGCTTTGATTTGTGTGTACATTCAGAAGTGGTATTTGTGCAATGTGCTAATTACAATGTGTCAAAATATTTATTGTTAGAAGATACTTGACTGCAAGTAAATTTTAGAGTTTAGTTTTGTGATGTCCCAGTTAGGCCCTGCCATAATTATTCCAGCATAATTTTGAGAATAATAGAATAATTCTGAAAATTTTAGGGAATAATTAGCTGAATTGGCTCGATCTTGTTTGTTGGATCTAGCAGGGATGGACAACAACAATGTTAGCTTGCACTACTGGCCTGCTGGTATGCTAAAGGTTGTGTAAAACCAGGATATGATTACTTCAAAAATAAATTTTGAGTTGTTGGAGATCTAGAAGTAACTGTGTCTGTTTTTAAGCTAGCAAGATCATATTTTGATCCAGTTAAAATTGCTGAAGCCAGTAATATTGACAAGCTAAATGTGTTTCCTTTTCTTACTTCAAGTGCTATAGCTAGTTTGAAAGGTGAACTTCCTCAGTTACACTAATAAGGAATTCAGTGGTTTTATTAGCTATAGTTCTTGGAACATTATTATTATTAAAGGGTAACCAAAATTTTGCATTTTTCAGTAGTCCTATATCCATAGACATGTGTGGCAAAAGATTAAAACTTCTGGTCAAGTATGCTCTGAGTTATGGCTAGCCAAAATATGAATTTTTACAATACATCCTGTTTTGGGCGGGGCCTATTGATGACGTAACGACGTGAACGATGCGCTTGGCTTCCATTGCAATAGTGTAGTTTTAGGCCAGCTAAAAGTAAACTGCTGCTGTTGCTAGGGTGAAGTATGTCTGGGAGTGAACAGAGCAGCCAAGGAGGGTTTGATTTTGAGTCAGCAATTTCCTCTGGAAGTGTTAGTGAAGGCTCTAGTGATGGTTCATTGATACCAATGGTATATAGTTTGAACCAAGTGTGACTGATTCAGGGAGCTCCTCAGAGACTCCCAGTGATGAATCTGAAGCCAGACTTTCCAATACTTCATGGTAAGATGCTACCAACTGTAGAATGTGTACAAGAGAACTAACTTCATCCTTGTATAGGTGGCCATTGTACAATCATGGCTTCCATCATCACTATCAACATTGCATGGGTAAGTTTTCACATAATGGTTATGGAAATAACTCTCTCTTTTCCACCCACCCACCCCCAGGAAATATAGATACACAGCTTATTGTCAGCTAACACAGTGATGTTGGGGTTGGCTAGGAAGAAACATCAGTGTGTACTGCCAGCCTATTCGGTTAAAAAGATCAGAGACACTATTCAATCTGAAACATACATAGAAATCAATAGTCTATAACAGTATAATTATACAAAGCTATAATAATTTCATTGTCTGCTCCTGTGCTCATCAATGCCATTTTTTTCTGGTTTCTCAAAAGCATTACACAGTTGTGGGGGTGATGTCACTCTAATTGCTTTGGCTGAACCAGGATTTTCCATGATCTTCCAGAATTCATAAGTAGTTCATCCACATAGCCTATATGACCAAATTAATTTTTTACTAACCAGCCAATAAGTAGGGGTAACAGTATAACTTGCATGTTCATGGTGATGATGGTTTGAAGAACCCATGTATTCAGACAAACTGGACTAAATCCAGGATGCTCTGTAATGCAGTGAATACTAGAACTCTTTAGTGAATTTATTTTTCTCAGAATGGGTGCACTTTCTCTGCAGCACACACACTCTGTATTAATTTGGTCGCATGATTGTGCAATGGCCTATACAAGGATGAAGTTTGTTCTCTTGTACACATTCTACAGTTGGTAGCATCTTACCATGAAGTATTGGAAAGTCTGGCTTCAGATTCATCACTGGAAGTCTCTGAGGAGCTCCCTGAATCAGTCACACTTGGTTCAAACTATATACCATTGGTATCAATGAACCATCACTAGAGCCTTCACTAACACTTCCAGAGGAAATTGCTGACTCAAAATCAAACCCTCCTTAGCTGCTCTGTTCACTCCCAGACATACTTCACCCTAGCAACAGCAGCAGTTTACTTTTAGCTGGCCTAAAACTACACTATTGCAATGGAAGCCAAGCGCATCGTTCACGTCGTTACGTCATCAATAGCCCCGCCCAAAACAGGATGTATTGTAAAAATTCATATTTTGGCTAGCCATAACTCAGAGCATACTTGACCAGAAGTTTTAATCTTTTGCCACACATGTCTATGGATATAGGACTACTGAAAAATGCAAAATAAATTTTTTTCCATGTCAGTTACCCTTTAAACTTACATTCAGACTAGGATCATGATTTGTAGAGCTAATGTGAATAAATCACAATGCTTTGTGACTTGAATCAAAATTTGTGGCATTTCAGTGTATATAGGATGAAGAATGTTCTATCATTCATAATGCAAACAAGCAAGTACTCTATATAGCTACAATGAATGACACTGCCTTCAAACAAGCATAATTCAATGAAAGCTACACATCATTTGAGTGTCTTAATGAAATTGCTGAGAACATATTATGACCAAATCATATGTCATTAAGTGGTGGAAAGATTCAGTCAATGTGAAATCATAAAGATGTAGAGACCTTAATAAAATCATATACGATCCGTTTCAAGTTTATGCCTCTCACTTCAACACTAAAGGTTAGTACAGCTAATGGTTATAATCCAATCCAATGTGATCTGGCAACACTTGGAATAGGATATGGGCAACATGGCTTCTATAAAGAATGCATGGAAAAAGTTTTCTGTGCCTTTTCCTTTCCACTTTTATGCACTGTACTAGGTATAGCTGCTAGGTCTCACTGAATAGCCAGCAGAAAATGTTTTGAGACCATTAGAACCATCCAATAGCTACCTCTCATTTTTAGGCTACACTAATTAAAAAGTGTAAGTCAAAACCTGCTTCACTTAGAAAGTTGGATAATAATGGTGACCAAAAAGCAATAATTGACATCTAACAACTTCAGAATGCCCAATAACTTTCAATGACTTTAAATTTATAAACCTAGATATCTACAATCATAATGATTATAAAAGAGCCAAAAGTATAGCAATTTTAGTTTACACATCTCAAGATTAAGGAATTAAGTGAGATAATATCATGTACACATAGATTTTTTAAACTGTAATCCTTATTTTGATTCACACCAGTAGCTATGCCCTTTTCAATTTTTAGTTTGGTGCGCTGCATCAACAGCAGTTATAAGATCTTAAAGGAATGTAGCTATTTATTGGCTAGTTCATGATAGATTCAGTCTGGGGCTTTTTACATGGACCAAGTACTAGCTAGTATGTATGGAATATTGTAATCAACTAATTATAGTAATAAAAACTTGTGGTATTTCCTGTAAAAAGATAGATATCAGAAATAGTTGTTTCAAATCATCTCATTCACTGGTGTAAGGACAAAGATCTGGTGTTCAAGCGAGTTCACAAGAGCCTGAAAAAAAGGAGGGAAGTTTGCATTCACATGTATGCTTTCTGCTAGACTTGTTGATATTGCACCAGAGGACACACATACAGTAAAGAAGCTATCCAAGCTTCTAGAGATACTCTACATCTCACTTCAGTAAATGGAAAGACTACATCTATAAGGATGTAGAAGCCGTAATAATATCATACAGAATTCATTTTAAATTAGATGAAACTCATAAAGCACTCTAGAAAAAATTTGGACAAATAGCTAGTTCATTTTAGTAGCACAGTTCTATATTATTTTTAGTCGCTAACACTGTACTGTTCTATGATTATCTACACCATGTACTTTTTGATTCATGATCTGTTCTAGCTACTGCTCAAATTATTACAGTGATATTTCAACAAGAACAAAGTACTGTATACTACTTGTTCCTTTATTTTGATTTCACCTATATCCAGAACATTTTAGAGCACAGGAAATTACTAAAACAGAAAGTATGTTTACGAAAAAGTTCATAACATATTTATTTACAGTTCTAATAGTAAATCAGTTTTAGAAAAGTATTGTCACAAACAATAATTCAAAATCTGTAGTCATTCAATAATAGGAAGGTTCACCATTATGTTCATGTCCTCTGTAACAACAAATGCACACAAATGCTAGAATAAAAATTGCTGTAGTGACAGTAAAAGTACATCCTGCAATTATAAGAATCTCCAGCATCACATTATCACCTTCAAAGAGATCATCACATGTGTCTGCTTCCTCGGTATCATTAGTAAATACTATAAGAAATGATAATTATTAATATTATTGCATTCCTCCTCATTAATCTAATTGGAGAGGCTACAGGCTAGAGGCTTGTGAGAAAATAATTACTTGTTTGTATAATAAAATATAGAGTATAATCCATGAGCCACAGTTATAACTACAGCTGAGTTAATGGTTATCATAATACAGTATCGGGCTTCCCTGTTGTATTACTATTATTACACTGACAAAAAAAATGATTTTTATATAATTATATTATATTGATTTTATATATAAAAACTATAGCACTAGCGATACAATTTATATTATATTATCAGAATGATAGACAAACTTTTGAAAAGGAAGTACACAAGTGCCAAAAGCATGCCATCTGAGAGGAGCTCAGGTATGTTCCCTTTTCACTTTAGTGGTATTTTTGGCCAAAATTATAAAAGGTCTGATTTTATAAATGAATTAAAACAAGCTTGCCCTGTCCATTTTTTGAGGATACTTCTAAACACAAATCTCTGAGCTAGTACTTTAAGGTCAAATTGACTGCATTATAGTAGACACAATCTCAGATATAGCTAACTATATACTATGGCTACTGCCCACATTATAGCCACAATGTTCTCACACCATTAATTCTGTGTTTTAAGGCTGTTAAGAGATTAATGTACAAAATTCCTTCCCAAGTATAATAATTGTCTGTCAGATATTTGATTACATAACCTGACTGCTTTAAACTTTAAGTATACTGCTACACTCATGTTGCTACATTCAGTGGCCAAAGTTAATGAGAACAGTCTCTTACGCAAAAGTATTCTATTATTCCTTACCTTCATTTTCTCTTAGGCAACCTGAAAATAATAAAAATTAATAACATGTTATAACATTATTCATATGCCTTAAATTAGAGTGCATGTTTAGTAAACTAGAAACATAGCTAGTTACCATTGGGTATAGGTGCTGTCCATGATCCACTTCCTGCTGTATTCATGGCTCTTATCTAGCAAAATTTGTTCAATATTCACAGGTCAAGGCTATAAAGCAGCTATTATAACAAAGTGAGTATCACAAAGCTTTACTACTGTAGATAAAGTATTGACTCTTTCATTATACTGAGAGGACTCTGTAATGATTATATTTTCCCCTCATAGTCATTGTATGTATTACTGTAACTCAAAACAAAAAAGGTTATACTCTCTACATAAAATTATATGATCTTTCCACCCTTAGTGGGTCTTGACTATCTTATAAAGTTACTGCATTGACAATGTATTGGATAACAACCAACAATAATTTATAACTATATATTACCTGTACTGTAAGTTCAGGAACCTGCTCACTGTCTGTAGTCTTATAATAGGGGTTATTTGAGTTCAGAAATATATTAAGTCCAGAAGAATATTGAATCTCATATCCAGTAATAATGCCTTTTGGTTCCATAGGTGGCCGCCACAACAACACAGTACATAGTGATTCAAACTGACTTGGAGGAGAAGAGACTAATAAATTGTCAGTTAGTGAATATTTATTCATTATTATATCTCTTTCTGTTAATAGTGAATAATATAATAAACTATCATGCCAAGTAGATAATGCAAGGTATGGGCTTCACTCATCACTAACTGTAAGAAGACTCTGTAATAATCTGTCTATACCTTCCCACTATAGTCATTGCATGATCTAACTTAGCAGGTTTGTGCTGTTTGCATGAATTGCATGCTCTCTCCTCCTTTTACTAGTCAATCAATATCAACAAGAAATTCTATTTAACTATTTCAGTATAAATCTGTAACAGGCTAGGAAATTAACAAATTCTTACCTCCTGCAGTTCTAATAGCAATCATACAAATATCATTCAACTTCACAAAATAAGAGGTAAATGGGAGCAGATTGGTCAAGTTATAGGACATCCTGCTGTTAGATCCCATCAAGTTACTTTCAATTAACCTGAATGTTCTATTATCATTAGGATCACTCAATTTAATATTAAACACTGCATTGTTTCGATTGTTCCATCCTATGAGAACTGTTGTACTAGTCTTAGAAATACTCGTGAGATTAAGCTCACATTGATCTATAGAGGGAAAGAGGATTGGTAGTATTATGGGAAAATTAAGGCACTCACTAAGACAATAATATTGGTGTTCAGTGTAAGCAAGGACAAGGAAAAGTTCACTTCTATTATAATTAATTTTCACCTACATACAGTAAAATTAGCTGCCTACATAATAGTAATATTTATTTTTAATTCTGGTGATTCCCACACTCATGTGGTAAAAAATATCAAGTGAGAAGAAAAAAATATTAAGTACACTGCTACATCCATGTTGCTACACCATGTTGCTGAACATGGTTAATGAGAATAGTCTTTCATACATTACAAAAAATAGTTTGTATCCCTCACCTTCAATATCTCTCAGGCAACCTGAAAATAATAATAATATTAATAATTATTTATACATTATTCATTATGCCATAAATTAGAGTAAGGAAGAACAGACTCAACTAGGCAACCTGGAATGTATGGCTCCTCTAAGATTAGTCTACTGCTTTAAACATAAAAGGAAAAAGTGTTGGATTATAGGCTCTTCCTCTCTGTCCTTCTGGATATAGTTAGGTAAAATAGAAAGTCTGGATCAATGATTTTACATGCATGTTTAGTAAACTAGAAACATATCTAGTTACCATTGGGTATAGGTGCTGTCCATGTTCCACTTCTTGCGGCATTCATGGCTCTGATCTAAACATAGTTGCAAAATTTGTTCAAAACTATTAAGCAGCCATTAAGCCAAAAAGCTTATTGACTTTCACTGTACTGGGAGGACTCTGTAATAATTAAGCTTTCCACCATAATCATTGTATGTATTACTACAGTAACTGTAACTCAGAAAAACTCTCCACATAAAATTACATGATCTCTCCATCCTTAGTGGGTCAATACCCTTTATAAAGCTACTACACTGAATAGACACAACTATTACCTGTACTGTAAGTTCAGGGACCTGTTCACGGTTTGTAGTCTTATAATAGGGGTTATTTGAGTTCAGAGATATAGTATGTCCAGAAGAATATTGAATCTCATATCCAGTAATAATGCCTTTTGGTTCCATAGGTGGTTGCCACAACAACACAGTACATAGTGATTCAAACTGACTTGGAGGAGAAGAGACTAATAAATATGACAGTTAGTGAAAATTTATTAATAGACCAGGAGCCCAGACGGTTTTTTCACGTGAAAAGCACCACAATTGTGAGTTGGGTAGGACCAATCATAAAAATTCATTGCTGCCAGGTCAAAGCTGTGGCTTTGCACCTGAAATCACACGATTATCCTGTAATGCTATACAACAAGAGCATAAGTCGTATGGTTTTTATGAAATACTAGCAAGTACCTGGCTACAAGTGGCCCTTGGTGTATAATGTAGCTATATAATAATCCGATGATGTACTAAAGGACAATTTCAATGGCATTTCCAGTTAGCATTAGAGCATTTTATGACCCCAGGCTAGGATCCCAGAATGCTTGATAGCCAAACCCTCAGGAATAGTGGACATAGTTCTGAAAGGTTCACTGTCCTATGAGTTAGGGGTAAAAAAGATGGCATTTGCTCATTAGCTCACTCTGACTCATGTGAGCTTCTTAGCTTTTAAAGCCTCCTTGAAGAGCACAGTTGAATTAGAATTACTTTCTCAACTTTCCAAGATGGGTGAAGTTTCTTAAAATAGGCTTTGGAACTGGATGATCTTATAGCTCTAGTGGGTTGTAAGTGTCAAGTTACTTGGGGTATGAAAAACAAAACATTCCAGAAGCTTCCTCCACAGCCCTTAGCTATACAGTTAGGTGTAAAAAAGAGGATATTCAGTAATGGCATACTTAAACGTGTGGTTTCAGGTGCAAAGATACAGCTTTGACCTGGCAGCAATGCATTCTTATGATGGTCCTGTCAAAATATGCAACTCACAATTGTGGTGCTTTTCGAATGAAAAAAGTTTTTGGGCTCCTGCTCCTTTCAATTAATATCATATAGCACTTTATTTTGGAGGAGCTCAACTTTTGAAAACAGGTCATCCTGAAGCTTTTCACAAAATAACTTTCATGAGGCAAGAGGTCAGGTAAGAAAATCAAAGATTAGCTAATTTCAAGAACAAAAGTTTGGTGGATCTTTCCTAATTTGTGAAAAACATAAAAGTTGAGCTCCTCCAAAATAAAGCACTATACAGTAGTCATTATTGCACCCGATAATAAACTATCGTGCATAATGCAAGATATGGACTTTACTTTTCAATACTACCTCTTGTTGAAAATGGACACTCATAACTCCATAATTAATGCATGCATGTTTATTCCATTTGATTGTCTATACCATTGATTCATTGATTCATGCTCTGTGTGTGTACAATTAATGTCTCTTTCAATCCTACTTCTTGTCAGTTACTTGACACTAACTCCCAATAGGTTATGGGCTCAGATACAACTGTCTGAAATCCAAGTATTAGCAAGTTAATAAAAGTGTGTAGTTCGGAAGAACAACATGGCATCTGAAGTAGCTACGTATGTCAATCATAGCACTGAATGGTGCTAACTACCCAATCTGAAATGTCAAGTGTAGGGTGGCCCTGAACCAATAAGGTCTGTGGGGAATAGTTGCCTGAATGAAAGTATGTCCAGATGCAACCACTGAAGTCAAAAAGCATGCCATATAGCTACATGGCACCAAGTGATTGAGCATTGGCTACAATAGTCCTAGCAGTTCAGCCTTCCCTATTCTATCTCTTGGAGACCCAGAGTATCCACAGCAACAGTCTGGAATTATAAACTGTCTGGACAATTTAAGAAGAAGACATGGGCTAACAAGCTGGAAGCTTCTCACAATGAAGTTGAGTGATAGTGGGTTGATGAGGAAGCATATCAAGAATATGATTGATATTTTTAATGAATTAACAGTGGTGGAGCCTGTTTCAGATGAGGATAAAGTGGTGTACATCCTCAAAGGGTTGCCAGAATGACATGTTGGTAACAACTCTGGAGAGTGGATCGGATACTATGCCACAACTGAATGATTACAGAAAAAAGACCAGAAAATGAAGGACAAGAAAGCTGAAGATGACACCAGTAAACTCCTCTTGGTGAAGAAGAATGGAAAGAAAAAGCCCTTTACTTGTCATTTCTACAAGAAACCTGGTCACTACAAAAGGGATTACAGAAAGTGTTTGCCCAACTGCAGGCAAACAGTGGGAGTGAAAAATCTATCATCTCAACATCCTGGGAAAAGAGGGCAACATTCCTTCCAAGATGCTATGGTGAAAGTTAAAGAATGACGGGTTGTGAACTCAGGAGTCACCTGCCACATATGTAATAATAAACTGCATTCACTGAGATAAAGGAGTTAAGACTAAGTAAGAAGGTGATGGAAGTTCCCTGGAGGTGCTACACGTTCCCAAGCTAGCTTATAACTTAGTGAGCATATCCCAAGTAACAGAAGCAGGGAAAACAGTTCAGTTCAACAGCTTAGGTTGTAGCTAAACTACTGAAGACTATCGTTTTTGTTGAAAGATATGGAAGCCTTTTCCACCTAATTTAACTGAAAGTCACAGAAAAGTGCTGATCCAGTTCAAAGGCAGAATAGACACCATTGAATGAACAGAGTATGCAGAAGTTAGCAAGGAAGGAGCTCATCACTCACTTGGCATATTTTGACCATTACTGCAACCAGTGAACACCTGTTTTCAGTTTTATGACAAGTTGAAACATATCCCTGTTCAACTACACTATGTCTAAAACAATAATTATTACATACACAAATTAAAAATAAACTCCCAGACACTTTTATATCAAACTCTCATAGACAAAATTTTCTAGCAACATCATGGTAGGAGTGTGATTATCAGAGAGTGTGACACTCTTGTCCTCAGATCTAGTTGACCTGCCCCCATACTCAAAATCATCTTCCTCTGCCCCTGCTTGGATAATAACACATAGATTCTTACTGGGGGAAAACTATAAAAATAGCTTTGAACCAAGCAAAACAGAGACATCAATGTCTCAGAAGATGTGTGCAGGGAAAATGGGCCACAAGTCCAGATGAGGAGCAGAGTACAGCTTGTGGGATTCAAAGACTCCAGAACAGAATAGAATAGCTGAAAGACTAAACAAAATGCTGGTGGAAACTCTGGAATGCAGGGCTACTTCATGTGAGTTTTAATTACATGTATCTCATTATCAATTGCTGTACATGAATGATGGCTACTTCTGAAGAGGAGTGGAACTCTAGTTGGAAGATTAAGTAGACCTTGGTCTTATTTTTCAATATAATGATAGAAGAGTTCCATAACATTTGTTATTAATCATTGCTATTATCATGAATAATATGTCATTAATAATGGAATAAAGCAATAGCATAATAGGTTAGGGTTTGGGACAAAATGGGGCTTAATTTGAAGCATTGCCAAAAAGCAAAATGGGTAAAAATTCTGGCAGAATCCAGCAAGCTTTACTTACAGTACAACTTAACAAGTAACTCATAGAGAGCTATAGTCAGGAAGTCTGGCTGGAACAACTTACAGTACAACTTAATTACTATTTTAATGATATTCATGAAAATTCATTAACTGGTGTGTCAGTGGGTGTGGTTAAACCCAGTTTCTCAAGTTGGCAACTATGCAACTCTCAATACCTCTTGAAGAACCTGATTATGTAGAACAATTTAGAAAGAATTATGGAAGGCATAATTCCAAAAGAAATTAATCTGACAACAGTCTCTATAATTATTATCCTTACTAAATGAATGAAAAAATGTAGAATTGTTGCAGATATAATATCTAGCATTGTAACTATTCACTCATCCCTCTTAACTCTCACTATAAGAGAACTCTATAACAATCCATCTATGCTTCCCACTACAGTCATTGCATGCATCACTATGATAACAGTAACTTAGAAGTAAAAAGATTGATTGCATGATACTGTTTTAAATGATCAATTGCAAGACTTTCTCCTTCCTTAAATAAGTCAATACACTCTTGACTATCTTGACAATATAACAAGAAATTCCTAACTACCATTTAAACTGTAACAGTCTCTGCTACTCCAATTTAATTCTTACCTCCTTCTGCAGTTCTGATAGCAATCATACAATTATCGTTCAACTTCACAAAATAAGATGTAAATGGGAGCAGATTGGTCAAGTTATAGAACATCCTGTTGTTAGATCCCATCAAGTTACTTGCAATCAGCCTAAATGTTACATCATCATTAGGATCACTCAATTTAATACTAAACACTGCATTGTTTCGATTGTCCCATCCTATGAGAACTGATGTACTAGTCTTAGAAATATTCATGAGATTAAATTCACATGGATCTATAGAGGAGAATGAAAGAGGTTATAGTATCACAACCATGTAGAGGAGAGGGAAATGAGAATTGGTAGTATTACATGTTGGCCAAGTTTAATGAGGACAGTCTCTCACTTAATAATACATTATAGTTTGTATCCCTCACCTTGATTTACTCCTGGACAACCTGAAAATAATAATTTATAGCACATTAATATAATTAAACATTATTCATATGCCTTAAATTAGAGTAAGGAAGAACAGACTCAACTAGGCAACCTGGAATGTATGGCTATTTGTCTACTGCTTTAAACATAAAAGGAAGAGTGCTGGGTTATAGAATCTCCCTCTCTGCCCTTCTAGTGGTAGATAAGTCATCAGTGATATTACATGCATGTTTAGTAAACTAGAAACATGGCTAGTTACCATTGGATATAGGTGCTGTCCATGTTCCACTTCCTGCTGCATTCATGGCTCTAATCTAGCAAAGTTTGTTAAAATTGATATATATTCACTGATCAAAACTATAAAGCAGCCATTATAAGCCAAGTAAGTATCATAATGTTTTACTACTGTAGATAAACTAGCTTGACTCTTTCACTGTACTGAGAGGACTCTGTAATGGTTATGTTTTCCCCTCATAGTCATTGTTATAGAACTGTAACTCAAAACAAAAAAGGTTGTACTCTCCACATAAAATTACATGATCTTTCCACCCTTAGTGGGTCTTGACTATCTTATAAAGCTACTGCATTAAAAATAATTGACAATGTATGATAACAACCAACAATTATAACTATTACCTGTACTGTAAGTTCAGGAACCTGCTCACCATCTGTAGTCTTATAATAGGGGTTATTTGAGTTCAGAGATACAGTATGTCCAGAAGAATATCGAATCTCATATCCAGTAATAATGCCTTTTGGTTCCATAGGTGGTTGCCATAACAACACAGTACATAGTGATTCAGGCTGACTTGGAGGAGAAGAGACTATATTTTGGCAGTTAGTGAATAGACTAGGAGTCCAGATGTTTTTTCATGTGAAAAGCACCACAATTGTGAGTTGGATAGGACCCTATCAACTAATCACGCATTGCTGCCAGGTCAAAGCTATGGCTTTGCACCTAGAACCACATGATTATCCTGTAATGCTATACAACAAGAGCAAAAGTATGGTGTTTGTGAAAATATGGATGTAAGTTTGTGATGAGTTTGGCACTAATTAACACTTTGGCCTGCCTGCATTTGTTTACATAGACTTAGCATTGTACATCACAGTGCCATGTGAGCTTCTATCTAATGGTAAGTAACACATTGTTAAGAGACTGATCTGATGGCACAGGGAAAGAACTCCTATTGAGAATAAAGAAGATAAACTGTGCTTCTCTGCCACCAGGTACCAAGATTCTTTGTAATCACATTAAAAGAGCACATTACATAGCAAGAATTTGGAGGATATGGCTGAGCACATTGATTCCACATGTCTAACATACTATAGATGGAAGCTAACAAAATCACAGATAAGTATACAGGAAATAATTTCTTACATGTGTTGAAGATAACATGGAAGCTGCATTCACTGATGACGAAAAAACATAGAGTGACAAAAGTGATGATAGTTGTGATGAGGAAATCTAACCAACTAAATACAGTGAAAACAATGCTTATTAAGTTAATTCATGCCATATAGATTATAATGTATTCAGTATTAGCTTTCACATGTACACACCGCAATTGTAGTCTCTGCATACCTTACTAGCTATTGCTGTTAGTGTTATTCAGAAAACAGGATATTAAGTAATGGCATACTTAATCATGTGATTTCAGGTGCAAAGATACAGCTTTGACCTGGCAGCAATGTATTTTTATGATGGTCCTATCAAAATATGCAACTCACAATTGTGGTGCTTTTCGAATGAAAAAAGTTTTTGGGCTCCTGCTCCTTTCAATATAGCACTTTATTTTGGAGGAGCTCAACTTTTGAAAACAGGTCATCCTGAAGCTTTTCACAAAATAACTTTCACAGGCTAGAGGTCAGGTAAATGGAGAAGAAAATCAAAGATTAGTTTCAAGAGCAAAAGTTTGGTGGATCTTTCCTAATTCGTGAAAAAAAACGAAAGTTGAGCTCCTCCAAAATAAAGCACTATACAGTAGTCATTATTGCACCCAATAATAAAGTATCATGCATAATACAAGATATGGACTTTACTTTTCAATTGTTGAAAATGGACATTCATAACTCCATAATTAATGCATGCATGTTTATTCCATTTGATTGTCTGTACCATTGATTCATTGATTCATGCTCTGTGTGTGTACAATTATAATTATTAATATCTCTTTCAATCCTACTTCTTGTCAGTTACTTGACACTAACTCCCAATAGGTTATGGGCTCAGATACAACTGTCTGAAATCCAAGTATTAGTAAGTTAATAAAAGTGTGTATTTTGGAAGAACAACATGGCATCTGAAGTAAAGCCTATGTAAATCATAGCACTAAATAGTGATAGCTAACTACTCAATCTGAAATGTCAAGTGTAAGGTGGCCCTGATCCATGAAGGTCTATGGGGAATAGTTGACTTAACAAAAGTATGTCCACATGCAACCACTGAAGTCAAAAGCATGCCATGTACATGACACAAAGTGATTGAGCATTGGCTACAATAGTCCTAGCAGTTCAGCCTTCCCTATTCTATCTCATTGGAGACCCAGAGGATCCAGCAACAGTCTGGAATAAACTGTCTGGACAATTTCAGAAGAAGACATGGGCTAACAAGCTAAGTCTTAGGAGGAGGCTTCTCACAATGAAGTTGAGTGATAGTGGGCTAATGAGGAAACTTATCATTGATGAATTAACAGTAGTAGCTAGTGGAGCTTGCTTCAGATGAGGATACAGTGGTGTATATCCTCAAAGGGCTACTTGTCATTTCTACAAGAAACCTGGTCACTACAAAAGAAAGTTTGCCCAACTGCAGGCAAACAGTGAAAGTGAAAAACCCTCTCATTATCCTGGCAAAAGAGACCAACAAGCTATGGTGATCAGCCATGCTCTCATACTTGAGGAACAGAAGTCCCACCCTAGATGTGGAAGGAATGACCCCTTACCAAGCATGGTACGATCTGGGGTAAAGTCTTTGAAATGCATACACTCATGTGCCCAATCATATAACAAGAAATTCCTACCTTTTCATAGTAACATTCCAATTTAATTCTTACCTCCTTCTGCAGTTCTGATAGCAATCTTACAATCATCATTTAACTTCACAAAATAAGATGTAAATGGGAGCAGATTGGTCAAGTTATAGTACATCCAGCTGTTAGATCCCATCAAGTTACTTGCAACTAGTCTGAATGTTTCATCATCATTAGGATCACTCAATTTAATATTAAACACTGCATTGTTTGGATTTGGATTGTCCCATCCTATGAGAACTGATGTACTAGTCTCAGAAATATTCATGAGATTAGATTTACATGGATCTATAAAGTAGAATGAGAGAGGTTATAGTATCACAACTGTAGAGGAGAGGGAATGAGAATTGGTAGTATTATAGGACCAAATTAAATAATTAAGGCACTAAAACAATAATAATTTGTGTTTAATGTAAGAAGGGTCAAAGATTTTCTAGTTTCCACCTACATACAGGAAAACTAGCTGTCTACATTTGTAATAACAAATAGTAACTCCTATGCATTATAAAATACCAAGTGAGAGGAAAAACAAAAACTTAGCTAAGTATACTGCTACACCCATGTCACGTTGTTACATCCAGTGGCCAAGTTTAATGAGGACAGTCTCTCACTTAATGATACATTACAGTTTGTATATATCCCTCACCTCCTAGGCAACCTGAAAATAATAATAGCATATTAATAAAATTAAACATTATTCATAATATGCCCTTAATTAGAGTAAGGAAGAACAGACTCAACTAGGCAACCTGGAATGTATGGCTACCCTAAGATTAGTCTACTGCTTTAAACATAAAAGTAAGAGTGATGGGTTATAGAATCTCCCTCTCTGCCCTTCTGCATATAGTTAGTTAAAATAGAAAGTCTGGTGGTAGTAGAAACTTGGCTAGTTACCATTGGGTATAGGTGCTGTCCAGGCTCCACCTCCTGCTGCATTTATGGCTCTAATCTAAACATAGTTGAAAGATTTGTTCAATATTCACAGGTCAAAAGTTATAAAGTAGACACACAATGTTTTATAGTGTAGATTTATACTATATTATTCTTGCTTCTTTTGCTGTACTATTCTGTAATGATTATGCTTTCCCACCATACAAAGATTGTACTCTCCATTTAATGATCTCTCCACTCCTAGTGGGTCAATACTCTCTTGACTATCTTGTATTATTTATAAAGCTACTACACTGAAAAGTTGAACAGACACAATGTATTGGATAATAGCCAATAATTAATTACCTGTACTGTAAGTTCAGAGACCTGCTCACTGTCTGTAGTCTTATAATAGGGGTTTTTTGAGTTCAGAGATACAGTGTGTCCAGAAGAATATCGAATCTCATATCCAGTAATAATGCCTTTTGGTTCCATAGGTGGCTGCCACAATAACACAGTACATAGTGATTCAGGCTGACTTGGAGGAGAAGAGTCTAATAAATTTGAAGTTTACTCATAATAAGCATATCTCTTTGGTTATTAATAGTCCTATAATAAACTACCATGCCAAGTAGATAATGCAAGATATGGACTTCACTTTTCAATACTACCTCTTGAAGATTGTTAGGGTATGTAGAAAGAATTACAGAAGTCATGATTCCAAAATGAATATGGATAGCCTTACAAATTGATAAGATTGTTGCAAATAATAATCTTGACATTGACTTTTCACTCATCTCTCTTGACTCTTACTGTAAGACTAGAGGACTCTGTAATGATCTGTCTACACTTTCCCACTATAGTCATTACATGCATCACTATGTTAACAGTAACTAAAGATTGCTTGTATGGTGCTGTTTAGTAATTTGCAAGCCCTCGCTTCCCTTAATGGGTCAATGTGCTCCAGGATTTTGGAAAATCAGTAATATCCCAAAAATTCAAAAATGGGTTAAACTTACTATGCTATAGGTGAAGCTTAAGGAATGAACTTAAGGCTGTAACTACTGCAGCTAAAGGACATTGACTTTGCACTACTCTCCAGGTGTCACAAACCCAGAGTATTGAGGAAATGCTATAATAAACAAAACTGCACTGCAAGCTCATATATCAGATAAGTCCTGTAATAGGCTCGGTGCTCAGCACTTTTAATGAAGTCACTGACTTCTAACAGCCCCCTTGGCTACTTACAGTAGTATGATAAGGTTAAGTTTGGCAGACAACTAGCCAAAAGATCAGACTTCATGTTAAGCAAAAAAATTTACCAAAAATTAATTGAAAATAACTAAGTTACTAGATACCCTGTGATATTACTGATTTTCCAAAATCCTGTCATATAATGTAACAAAAAAATTCCTAACTATTTCTAACTTATGTAATATAGGCTATGAAAGTAACATTCCAATCTAATTCTTACCTCCTTCTGCAGTTCTGATAACAATCTCACAAGACTCATTTAACTTCACAAAATATGATGTAAATGGGAGCAGATTGGTCAAGTTATAGTACATCCTGCTAGATCCCATCAAGTTACTTGCCACTTGTTTGAACATTTCATTATCATTAGGAGCACTCAATTTAATATTAAACACTGCATTGCTTGGATTGTCCCATCCTATGCGAACTGATGTACTAGTCTCAGAAATACTCGTGAGATTAAACTCACACTGACCTATAGAGGAGGATGAGAGGTTAAAGGGTTAATAGTGTCACTACTATAATATTATTATTACATAGAGAGATAGGTAGTATTATAGAAACAAATTAAATAATTACTCACTAAGACAGTAATTAATGTTTGGTGCCCAGGAGTTTACATACAGTAGAACTAGCTAGCTACTTACATCTGTGATAATTATAATATTTTCACACATAATTCTGGTAATTCCTACATTCATGTAGTGATAGATGAGATCACACTGTAAAAAATACACTAAGAAACTAAGTGAAAAAAGCACTTATACAACACAAACCTTCCCTCCTATTACATATCCTGCTTCATGAAATGGATCTTCATGCACTTATAATGGTAAGTAAAAGCAGTGAAGTTTTAATGCTTCAAAACAAAACCCTCCCCTCTTCCTACATGTTATCCTATTGTGAAATAGGAAGAGGGGAAGGTTTTGCTTTGTAGCATAAGAACTTCATTACTCATAAGATAAAAGTCATCACTCAGGATATGTAATTAGAAAGAAGGTTTGTGTTATGGACATTTCACTTAGTTCCTTTCTCTAGTTTGTGGACATTTTTTGCATTGTGATCTTTATCCATTGCTAAATTCCCTTCCTATAGTCTGTTCATGTTCACCTTGCACCACTTTGACCTTGAATAACTTGCTGGTACTTTTAGCTATGAATATGATTCAAACACCATTCTGCTCAGCTTAAAAACCCGGAAACGTCCAAATATAGCATTACAGAATAAAATCAGTGGAAACTGCTCAACCGGTAGAGCCCATACATCTCTATGGGCATACCAGCCACCACAAGGAACGTGTTAATTCATGACGTCAACCGCGCGCATAGAAATCAAAATAATTTCGTGCAAGGATAATGTTGTTATTGGTCTTTGTTGTTGCTCTTTGACTTGGAATTGGTACACTGCAGTGAGAAAACATCATGATGAAGTGTTACTGCATTCATTGCAGGTTACTCCAAAACATCCTGATCATCTGAACTGGCAAAAATCTTCAACAGGCACCCTTGGACAGGCACAGATCTTTGACATACCTACAGAATGAGAACTCAAACACTTCTCCGTTAAAACATTCCTCTCAATCACTATCTGAAGAGACACTGGAGCTATCAATGCTAAGCCCATCAGAGCTGTGGTCATCTTCACTAGAACTAGACCCTCCCACTTCTATAACAAACTCAACAGTACGCTGGTAGCATCTACTGTCTTCTTCTTCAGCTTCACGATTCCTTGATGGATCTTCTTGTTCTTTTTGCTCTCTCTTTCAAAGTAATCATAAACGTATGTTTCTTACAAAAAGCAGCTGGCAAACTGCATGCGGGATGCGCGGGAACTTTTATTTGTGCGGAACACGTGATATACACGTACGTCATAACCAAAAACATGCAATTAAGAGCATCCGCTTGCATTCCATTGTACGTGCAGCACTTCCAGGTGCAAGGTGAACGTGAACAGACTATAGTAAACCATACTATCATACTCATAACTAGATCCTGATGACTGTTAGCTACTTCTTTTGTACCCACAAGTTATTGATATAAAAGAAGACTTCCTGTTTTGTGTCTATATGTTCTCAGTTGTGTTACGTATCTACAGGGGCAGATCCAGCAATATTGAAAGGGAAATTGGCTAATTGGATGATTTTACAGCTGTTAGTCATGTGACATGTCACATGTACTGTAGTATGGCCACAGCTAGCTGACTTTGGTGATTCAGCTAGTACTAAGTAGTGATTTGGAAACTGCTTGGAGGAACCAGCTAGCAGAGCATAGTCAAAGAGACCTTTTGATGTGCTGAAGCTTGCCTCAAAGTCTGACTTATCTAGGAAAAGGAAAAGCCCAAGAGACATACAACTTAGCATTGAAATTCTGGACTGGTGGAAAAAGCAAGACAACAAACTGCCACATTGGGGAGCAGCCTGTCAGCAGGTTTTGTTATGTATAAGCCATCATCTGCAACTGTTGAGAGGGTTTTAGAAATTCATTATAGTGATGAACAAAGCCAATCTCTAGAAAATTATATTGTTACAGCATAATAGGAACTAGCTAATATTGATTTCTTTGGCTGAAAATACTTATTATGCTTTTCATAGGTCAATTTATGCTAGCTTATGCTAGTACCCAATGAGTGACTTATTATGCTCAAACATAATCCGCCAACACCTAAGTAAAACATGAATAATAGTCTTTTAATAGTAAAAAGGAGAGGTCCTGACCCCCTGGATCCCACCCCTCCCCCTGGATTTGTCCCTAGTCTGCGTAGTCATTCCTTTAATGTTAATAAGAATCTGAACTAAAAGTTACCAAAAACAATATAGTAGAAAGCCAGATGTATACTCTACTTGTCACCATAGGATGGATGCTCCTGACAGGCCTACCTTGAAAGACAGAACACTTTTCTGTTTTATGCTCTGTCCCTAATGAAGTAAATAGCTACGGTTAGTTTACACTACACAGTAAATAGTTATTTAGCTAAATAAACATGGCTATTTTTAATAGCCATTTGGTAAATATCCCAGTTTTCTTCGGATATACTGATCCTTTACTAAGTCTTTCTAGCCATTTCTTGAGAAAAAATAGAGGAGAAGGAGGGAAGGAGGACAATTATAATCCTTTGCTAGCTCTGAATTTTGCACTGTTGGAGATTAAAACAGACAAACATTAAAGTTATGGCATGTATATAATATAGCAATGAAATGTGAGAAGAAATTGAGGCATAATTTTGTATTATTCTATGGGTCTATCTGGTCATCCTTACAACTATACTCTCAGACTATAGATAGACGCTATAAAGATTTTAGTGACAGAAATTTCCAGAATTGTCCTATAATGA
Organism: Diacarnus erythraeanus; assembly: GCA_964016965.1. Lineage (NCBI taxonomy): Eukaryota > Metazoa > Porifera > Demospongiae > Poecilosclerida > Podospongiidae > Diacarnus > Diacarnus erythraeanus. The sequence continues at coordinate 3,177,782 of OZ024680.1, forward strand.
AACTGATCTGCACCACAGAATGTAATAAGTTGGGAAAGCTCCTACAAAATTTCCAGTACCTATCAACTGTATACATGCACTTATATCATCATAATATTGGTTACCTGGACAGGTCAGTCCTGGTGGAGACCAACTTCCTTCTCCAGCACCATTAACTGCTCTTACCTTAAGAAAAAGACAATGAATTAAGCATAGTATACACGCACATGCATGTATGCATATTCATGCACACAGAAGTTAACTCATAGTACTCACATATTGCTACAGGAGATGTGAAGTATGCAAGTTTATATAATATACTTTGCATAAGAGATATTTTACCATTCAGCATAATTATTTTCTTCTATCCACAATAACAGGCTATACACAACAGCCAAGTTATTACTATGTATAACATAATATAGAATATGTACTTTTACTGTAACTGATGAAGCCCTCTCTCCTTCATTAGTAACATAATAATTAACATTTTGAAGCCTTGTAGGTCGTCCCACATTAGAAAATTCAATATCGTATCCAATTATTTCTCCATTAGGACTTGATGGAGTCTGCCATACAATTGCAGTGCAAAGCTGTTGAACTTCACGTGGAGTACTAGGTCCTTAACAAGATAACAAAAATAATAATAATGATGAAATACTACTTTTGTGTAGAACTCAAAACTCACTTCCTTCCCTTGTCATTCCGCTGACCAGACATTGACGCAAGTGGCCATCGGGGTCCTGATCACTGACTCCATTGTGAGTGGTTACTTTAAGCTGGTATGATGTGAATGGACGTAATCCAGATACTATGTAATTTACTCTGGTATTGCTATTCCTTAGACTATTTTCTTTTACAATAAACTGTCCTATATTATCAGGATCACTGTGCAGTACTCTGTAGAACAAGTCAGACCGCCCTGTGATCTCAGGCTGAGTCCACCTAATCGAAATTGTGGTATCAGTTGTAGATACAACTTCCAAGTTAAGGCACGCACTAGGAGGTGCTATGATTAAATATAGCATAATTCATAATAAAACTTGTTTTAATAATATTAAAACATGAAACTAATGGACACAAGGATTGGCTAGTCAATTACTTCCAGAGGTATAATTACTTTTATCAAATAGTTTAGCACTTTATGCTGTCCATATACCTATAACTCTCAGTAGTCTTTCATTACACCATTCATGATTTAGCTAGAATAAAAGTGAAGAACACACAACAAGCCATAAAGTAATAAAGATTAAGATGGAGACTGACCACTACAAATGGGAGCAATTATTACAGTTGACCTTATACTATAATTATACAACTAGCTAGAACATCCAAAATGCAACACACAATACCTTTTTGACTCCCCACATCTACATCATCAATAGGTGCCACCCAAAACAGGAAGTGGATTTTAAGGTGCATATTTAGTACCTTGTTTTGTAGCCACAGTAAGGTATGAACAAATAATGTTCACTACAGTGTTTAAGTACCTCCCAAGGAAGGTTTTGGTGTCATTTAGAAAAAAACTTTTTGGGGCTGTACCTACCCTTTAACATGCAGTTAACTTACTATCTATAGAGTATAGACAAGAGAGCAACAATATGGAACACAACAACCAAAGCACCAAGCTAAGATGATAGCTATATTCAATATTACCATTTAACACATGGACAATGTAAGGTTCAGCTAGTGATTTACCTATGCATCAAGATGACAGTACAAAACTGCTTGCAAAAGCAGAAGGACAAAAATTCTTAAGATAATAATATGATGTTCTGTAAAGTTATATGCACTCTAGCTATGCCCAAAAAATGCAGTTACAGATACATATACATAGAAGGAGAAACATAAATTACATTTAATTTAACTCTTATGTGTAATTTGATTAGAACTGTCAATCCTACACCTAGTAGCAGTAGGATATAATAATACCAACCTAATTTGAGCACTAGACTCCCTTCATAGTCTTTATAACATTGTAGTTATTGTTGAACTATTTTAGCTACACTATAATTTCATGATGAGTAGCTATTAGTAATGAAATCAGAATTCTTACCAGTGCATGAAACACTTGCTCCTTCTAGTGGTGAGTCATTCCTATAGAACCCATTTATGCAGTTACACTTTCCAGCGGCTACAACAGTTGTGATAGTGTTTCCAGGACATGGAAGACATGATCCATCATTCAGAGTGCGATATGTCCCAGCACTGCAAGCTGATAGACAAATCCTTTGAGTAGCTACACTGTTTTAGCTAGCTACTTACCTTCACATGACATTGAGTTTAATACATATCCTGCATTACACTGGCAACTGGCCCCTCCTGTTGCTTTAGCACTGCAGCTGTGACTACTACTGGATGCTATTACTTCAAGGGTTGTGGTATTGTGTGCATTAGGGGCACACTCTGCATTAAATACTATGTCTGATGAGCCTTGTACTGGAAGAGCAGTCTCGGGATAGGTAACTAGGCCCTCAACCCTACGAGGACATACCACATAGTACACTATGATTCTTATTACATCTCCACAGGTCCCTTCGTCCCTGATTCCTAGGTAGAACCCCTCTCTGTTGGAAGGACGAGTCAAGGCATGGTTCTGACTGACTTGTCTTGTTGCACCAGATGGTTGTTGCAGACGTGATGATTCAACAGTACCAAATAAAGGTTGATAGTTACTGGGATTGGTTCGTTCTGCATTACTTGCTGTACCATTACGGTTATACTGATACAGTGTGACATAGTCCTTACTGCATGTACTCCTTCTTACACAGGAATAGAAATCGAAGGTTACATTGAAGTACACTTCCACAGCATCTTCATAGCTAACATACTGTGAGAACAACCAGTTATTTTGTCCTGCATTTCTAAATGTACAAGCTCTCATGTTCCACTGACAGCTACCCGGAGCGAGTTGGTCCCAATTGTTTGAGTCACCGTCGACGTCCCTTTCTTTCCAGACTGGAGGAGGGATCGAACCCGCGAACAGATTCGTATAATCGTATGTATCCACTAGCACCTTCCAATTCTGTGGGAAAACGTGAGTAGCAGTATTTACTTCGCCAACCCTGCAAGATGCATCGTGGTCCCCCGGTGCTTGACCAGAGGTGTACAAAATGAGCGCCAGGAGAATTAGCAAGCTATACATCTCGACCATCATCAGAGCTTAGAGCTAGCTAGCTGCTATAGCATCAGCTTGAGTTGTCTAGCGCAATTTTTATATTAACCGACTCGCAACCAGAGATGCTCGGCGGTTGCCAGGGACAACGTGGCGCTTACACGGTAAAACGCCTGTGTGGACAGGAAGTGGTAGTATAGCTACTTTGTGTGGGCAACTGCGTAAAGCTATAAGGCCAAATCTGAGGTATTTTCTATGAATTACCCTGTCAGCTTATGGTGGAGTAAAAAATTGTCTGAGTGCTCTTTATGTCACAGCCATCAAACTTGTTACAGATAATTATGAAACATGCCCTTTTAACAGGAGACTGGAGGTGGAGGAGCAAAGTGAAGGTAAGTGAGTTTATAAGTTCATCTTGAAAAGAAGTATGGCACCCTCGAAGATATCCATCAAAGGAAGTTAATGGAAGGAAAATCAGCAAGTGCTTCTTGGAAGATGCACTCAAGTGTGATCCAAAAGCCAAAGGTAGAGTTGTTTTGAATCAAGACAATGAACTTTCTATCATGTACTTTGAGCCAAGCCACATGCCAGAGATATCCAGAGATCTGTTAATGCTCTTATAATATTAACCTTCATAGCATGCCAGATGGTTTTGGCTATGGTCAAAATATGCAGTCACCATTCATGAAGATTCCCTGTACATACTACAATCATTAAGTTCGATTTCACAGAGTTAAATACATTGCAACAGGAATTTCCAGAGACAAAAGTATTGTTTTACCAGTTATTAAATACATGTGACTTGAATTTTTAAAAAAAATCATGATTTGGCTTGTGAATACATTTTGGTTTATGCTGCTACAGAACATTATTCAGTAGCTACTGTGGAATGTGTAAGAGATTCACTATCAGTTCAGTATAATATTGCCTCGAGTCAATAGCCAGCAAAGCTAGTAGAATTCATTAGACAATCTCAATCATATTATATATCAGAATTGCACACATTAATAATACACACCACATGGAACACACAAATCACATGATCATTTCAAGTGTAATGATGATGACATAATGATTATACAACAGAATGTCATGCTTCTCTTTGTAGAAAGATTTTAAATATTTCAATATTCAATAAGTTAGCACAAACTACCATTCAAGAGCATTGGTATTCCAGGTAGCTACATGGGGAAAATTTTAGCAACTACATCATAATAAGATCTGTGGAAATTGTGTGTGATCAAATCACTGCTAATCATAATAATATTATGCCTTAGTCATATTTAATTCTAGATGATGATTTAGATATCATCAGCTATGGCTCATTTTCTGCATTGATTCAGAAACCACATCAACTTGAACCAGTTCTACCTACACTATGTGAAGAAGTAAATCTGTCATGGATCTCACAGACTTGTGAATTTATCGGTCATACATGCACCATCACAATTCTTTGCTCTGATCAGATCTTATGAGTGCTACACATGTATACACACAAGTAGAAACGGTAGAAGGCACAGAAATCTGATTTTTTTATTTGCGGTAGCGTCTAGCTTGCGCGGCGGACGGCATTCGCTTATCTTGCCCCTCCCCTCCTCCCCCGCTATTATAGACAGCCCCCCCCCCCCCCCCCCCCCAGTTTTTTTTGTTTGTTTTTTTTTTTTTTTTTTTTTCAAAAAATGAGTAGGCCTGAGAATATTATGTCAGCATAATTTTGGGCATAATTGGTACTTCCATTATGCTGGCATAATGCTGGCATAATGCTGGCATAATAGGTAAAATTTTGAGACAAACATGTTTAATCACCTCAGGTCAGGGCATGATTCTATACTAGGTCAGGGCATGATTCTATACTAGGTCATGCACAATAGTACCATTCTATTTTATCTAAGTGTGCTGACACAGATGAACTTCTCTGTGTTAAAATGGTGGAAGCAAAATGCTCCAGAGCTTCTATATTGGGCTGAGGCTGCTCAAAAAGTCCTACTAGTTCAGCCATCTTCAGCTACCTCTTAACATGTATTTTCTTTATTAAAAGAATGAGCAACAAGACAGTACCTTACAAGATTGCTTAGAATCATCCCTTGTGCTGCAGTACAACAAGCATTAAACTTGAATTGCACATGCACACACTTTCACAATACTCATTCATCAAAAAAAAATTTTAAGCATAATTTTGAGCATAATAGGTACCTAAATGAGCATAATAGGTAATTTTGGGGGGATTGCACTAACAGATCTATCTAGACCAGTGAGAGTTTTAGCTTTTTTACTTGCCAGTGAACATGCTGTACTATGCAGTATTGCATCCTGTTGAAAGATCCAAATCCTAGGTAGCTAGTGACAATAGATGAACAATAATTATAGTTCCCCAACAAATCAATGTAAGCATCCCTATTAAGCCTCTCTTCAACATAACCCATCCAGTAGAGTGTATACATCCCCATACAATATCCTAACACTTTTTATAATACACCAGCCATTCTTCTAACATACACATGCCCATCACTTCTATGAAATGTGAACCTTGATACGTCACTAATTAATAACACTTTTGACCAGTTTTCAAATATCAATATAATATCAGTGAATCTTTGCAAAATTTAACCGAGCTAGTAAGGATTCTTCCCTTAGCCTCTCAAGATTGTGTAACGACCACTGTTGTATTAGTTAACTAAAACTAAAACTAATAGTTGACTAATTTCTTCACTACTATAACTAAACTAAACTGTAGTTCACTTACTTGCCAAAAATATAACTAAACTATTTACATCAATTATTGCACCAAAAACTAAACTAAAACTAATGAGAGCAGAGGTTGAATCTAATATTAGTTGAGCACACCTCCAGCTGATAATTATTGTATTAATGTTTGTAGTTAACAAGCAGCATTCATCCCATGGAAGCAAAAAATTACATTTTCAACTAACTTAGACTATGATTGTATAAGTTGATTGCCCCAAAATAGCTACCATGGTCTTGTAACTAACTAGAACTAAACTAATGCTAGGCTCTTGTAACTAACTAAAACTAAACTAAAAGAAATACCAGGCTCTTGTAACTAACTAAAACTACCTATACTAAAATGTTGTAAGATTCCAATAACTAACTGAAAACTAACTAATAGTCCAAAACTACTAACTAAACAACAATAGTAACGACCAGAGTCCTCTGCCGTTAGTAAAGTGGTTCAAGAATAATATTTAATGTTCACAAAGATTAGAGAATACAGAACTGAACAATAAATTTATAGCAACAAACATAAATAAGTTCTACGCATGTGCAAGCATCATAATGAATAATGTTATAAGTAATACTGTAATAATATTATACTGTGTTCGTTACATTTCCCCCACCGGAATTCAAAGTCATCCTTGTTTGCCAATGTCTGCAACTCCAGACCCAACTCCTCAACAGACTCTGTGGTCTGCATTTTGTGGTGAAACTCCATCCCACGTAGTTCCATTTCTGTAGATTTAAACCTACTCTTCAGAGCTTCCTTGGTTTGTTCAAGATTGTGACGATCTTCTTCTGGAAACATTCTAAAAGCACGTAGAGCAGTCTTGTCTAGTAACAACTTTAGCTGATGTAACTGTTGAGCCTCATTCCACCCAACAAGCTTGGCTCGCTCCTCAAAGCTCTCTCAAAACTCTCTGTATCAGTGAGCTTACCCTCACCAGTGAAAGTTTTTAAAGGAGGCAAATGCTGTGCAGCAGCAGCTTGAGTCTGAGCAGCTAAGGCCTCAGTCTGAGCTCTAATTAACTCTGCCATAGTAACTGCAAGTGTAGACTCACTGGTGCTAACTGCACTTGCTGCACTAGCTGGAGTGTACTCTGCTGCGTTAGGATCTAACTCCGTGTTTTCTGTGCCGTCAAGCTCGGAGGAAGCCGAATGTTTGCCGCTAGCATCATCCGTAACCATGGCCACCGTTGGCAAAGAAGCAGATGCAGATGCAACTGCCGACAAAGTTTCCACTTCTCTTGCCAACTCCTCAATTTTGACTTTCAAGGCAGCTTCCTCGGTTGCGAAAGACTCAGTAAGGCTTCGGACACGCTCCCTCTCGTAGTCCACTTGAACTTGTTCACGCTTCAAAGCTTCTTGATGCTCCTCTCGCAACTTATCTATCGCTCGTAAACGTTCCAGCTCTGCTGTGAGTCTATTTTCATCCAACTGTCCTTTCAGACACTGTACGGTCGCTAGAGCATCCGCCACTTCAGGGTGGAGGTCATTCAGCTGGTTGTCTTTCTCCGAAGAGGCTTGAATGAGTTCCGTGTTCTCCGTCTGCAACTCAGCCACCAAGGCTTCGAGCTGTTCTCTCTCTTGTTTGTCGTCCATCGTAGCACAAAAATTAGTAGTACCAGAACGTAAACGACTTCTACGCATGTGCAAGTATCATAATGAATAATGTTATAAGTAATAATGTAGAATAAATAATATACTGTGTTCGTTACAATTGTAGAATTAAGTCTTGATTCCTGGAATTGATTTGATTTGCTTTTCCTAACAATCATGATGAAATAATCTGATGGGAATAATTTTTTGAGAATAAGGCAAGGCTCACGACCTGGTTATCTGGATCAAAGTGATAGGAGGTTAAAGAGTGCTATGAATCTCATTGTAATTGCCTAAATCGAGATGTGTATTCTTTTCTTTCTGTATAATTCTCACATGAGGAGTAGTAAGGCTCCAAATTGTTACCTTCATTGAGGGCTATAGAAAAAATGTGGGTGTTAAATCTACCCATTAACACATGTGGAAGTTAGGTTACTGTCTAGATTATGCCAGAATTTTTGCTGTTCTATAATAATTCTCTGGTAAGTTCCTATAATAATCTCAAGAAAAAATAGTTGTTTCAAATCACCTCATTCACTGGTGTAAGGAAAAATCTGGTTGTGAGTTCAAAGAGGGAAGTTTGAATTCACATGTATGCTTTCTGCTAGACTTGTTGATATTGCATAATAGGACACACACACGGCCATAAAGAAGCTATCCAAGCTTCTAGAGATACTCTACATCCCACTTCAGTAAGCAAGTTCAAGCAACTAGCTGAATCCAATGGGTTTATCGTCAACCAATATGGGACGATGCAAAAACACTACATCTATAAGGATGTAGAATACTTTGTTCTTGTTGAAATATTACCACTATAATATTGAGCAGTGGCTAGAACAGATCATGAATCAAAAAGCACATGGTGTAGATAATCATAGAACAGTATGGTGCTACTAAGATAAGCTGGCTATATCCGAATGTTTTAAAGCACAAGAAATTAAGAGTTGGTTATTTTTATGAAAAAATTCATAACACATTTACAGTTCTAATAACAAATCAGTTTTAGAAAAGTATTATCACAAACAATAATTCAAAATTAAATTTTGTAGTCATTCAATTTAAAGGAAGGTTCACCTTTATGTTTTTGTCCTTTACAACAACAAATGCACACACACACTAGAATAAAAATTGTTGTAGTGACAGCAAGAGTACATCCTGCAATTATAAGAATCTCCAGCATCACATTATCACCTTCAAAGAGATCATCACATGTGTCTGTTGCCTCTTGTGTACCATTACCAATTACTATAAGGAATGATAATTATTATAATAAAATTAATATTGCATTCCTCCTCATTAACCTAATTGGAGAAGTTACGGAAAGAGACAGGCTAGAGGCTTGTGAGAAAACAATTTTTTAATATATAAAATCTATGGCATTAGCTATACAATGTATATTATAATATTATCAGATTGATAGACAAACTTTTGAAAAGTAAGTGCACAAGTGCCAAAAGCATGCCATCTGAGGGTGGCTCAGATTCCCCTGGAAAAATTTTTTATAAAAGGTCAGATTTATAATTTATAAAGGAATTAATGTTACTATAAACAGGCTTGTTCTCTCCATTTTTCAAGGGTACTTCTAAACATAAACTCAGTCATTAAAAATATCTGAGCTGGTACTTTTAAGGTCAAATTGACTGGTATTAGTGCGACACAATCTCAGATATAATATGGCTACTGCCCACATTATGCTTAGCCACAATGTTCTCACACCATTAATTCTGTGTTTGAAGTCTGTATAAGATGTAAGATTAAGTACAAAAGTCCATCCCAAGTATAATAATTGTCTGTCAGATATTTGATTACATAATCTGACTGCTTTAAACTTAAAGTATACTGCTACACTCATGTTGCTACATTCAGTGGCCAAATTTAATGAGAACAGTCTCTTACGCAAAAGTATTCTATTATTCCTTACCTTCACTTTCTTCTAGGCAACCTGAAAATAATAAAATGATTTAAGAAACATTATTCATATGCCTTAAATTAGACTCAACTAGGCAACCTGGAATGTATATGGCTACTCTAAGATTAGTCTATTGCTTTAAACATAAATGGAAGAGTACTGGGTTATAGAATCTCCCTCTCTGCCCTTCTGAATATACAGTTAAAATAGAAAGTCTGGTGGTCATCAGTGATATTACATGCACGTTTAATAAACTAGAAACATAGCTAGTTACCATTGGATATAGGTTCTGTCCATGTTCCACTTCCTGCTGCATTCATGGCTCTAATCTAGCAAAATTTGTACAGGTCAAAGCCTTTATAAAGCAGCAATTATAACAAAGTGAATATCATAATGTTTTACTACTGTAGATAAACTATAAATATCAGTATTATTCTTGACTCTTTAACTGTACTGAGAGGACTCTTGTAATGATTATATTTTCTCCTCATAGTCATTGTACGTATTACTATAGAACTGTAACTCAAAACAAAAAAGGTTGTACTCTACATGATCTTTCCACCCTTAGTGGGTCTTGACTATCTTATAAAGTTACTGCATTAAAAATAATTGACAATGTATTGGATAACAACCAACAATTATAACTATTACCTGTACTGTAAGTTCAGGAACCTGCTCACCATCTGTAGTCTTATAATAGGTATTATTTGAGTTCAGAGATACAGTATGTCCAGAAGAATATTGAATCTCATATCCAGTAATAATGCCTTTTGGTTCCATAGGTGGCTCCCACAACAACACATTACATAGTGATTCAGTCTGATTTGGAGGAGAAGAGGCTAATAAATATTAATATTTTGGCAGTTAGTGAAAATTTATTCATAATGGTAAGTATAATAATTATATCTCTTTCTGTTAATTTTAAACTATCATGCCAAGTAGATAATGCAAGATGTGGTCTTCATTCATCCCTCACTGTAAGAGGACTCTGTCTATTGCCTTCCCACTATAGTCATTGCATGTATCACTATGGTAATAGTAACTTAGCAGGTTTGTGCTGTTTGCATGAATTGCATGCTCTCTCATCCTTTTACTAGTCAATACACTCTCTTGACACTATAACAAGAAATTTTATTTAACTATTTCAGTGTATATCTGTGAAATTCTTACCTCCTTCTGCAGTTCTGATAGCAATCGTATAATTATCATTCAACTTCACAAAATAAGATGTAAATGGGAGCAGATTGGTCAAGTTATAGAACATCCTGCTGTTAGATTCCATCAAGTTATTTTCAATTAACCTGAATGTTCTATTATCATTAGGATCACTCAATTTAATATTAAAAGCTGCATTGTTTGGATTGTTCCATCCTATGAGAACTGATGTACTAGTCACAGAAATACTCGTGAGATTAGGATCTATAGAGAAAAACAAGGATTGGTATTATTATGGGAAAAATTAAGACACTCACTAAGACAATAATTGGTGTTCAATGTAAGCAAGAACAAGGAAAAATTCAAATTAATTTTCACCTACATAACAGTAAAATTAGCTAGCTGCCTACATAACAATAATATTATTTTGTATTATAATTCTGGTAATTCCTACACTCATGTGGTAAAAAATATCAAGTGAGAAGATGTTGCTACACCATGTTGTTGAACATGGTTAATGAGGATAGTCTTTCATACATTACAAAAAATAGTTTGTATTCCTTACCTTCAATATCTCCCAGGCAACCTGAAAATAATAATAATTACATTATTCATTATGTTAGAGTAAGGAAGAACAGACTCAACTAGGCAACCTGGAATGTATGGCTCCTATAAGATTAGTCTACTGCGTTAAACATAAAAGGAAGAGTACTGGGTTATAGAATCTCCCTCTCTGCCCTTAGGATATAGTTAGAAAGTCTGGTGGTAGATAAGTCATCAGTGATATTACATGCATGTTTAGTAAACTAGAAACATAGCTAGTTACCATTGGATATAGGTGCTGTCCATGTTCCACCTCCTGCTCCATTCATGGCTCTAATCTAAACATAGTTGCAAAATTTGTTCAATATTCACGGGTCAAAACTATAAAGCAGCCATTAAGCCAAGTGAGTATCACAAAGCTATACTAAATTCTTGACTTTCACTGTACTGAGAGGACTCCATAATAATTAAGCTTTCCACCATAATCATTGTATGTACTACTACAGTAACTCAGAAAAATAAAAGATTATACTATCCACATAAAATTACATGATCTCTCCATCCTTAGTGGGTCAATACCCTCTAGACTATCTTGTATTATTTATAAAGCTACTACACTGAACAGACACAATTTATTTTCACTGTTACCTGTACTGTATTGGGGACCTGCTCAAGGTTTGTAGTCTTATAATAGGGGTTATTTGATCTCAGAGATACAGTATGTCCAGAAGAATATCTAATCTCATATCCAGTAATAATGCCTTTTGGTTCCATAGGTGGCAGCCACAACAACACAGTACATAGTGATTCAAACTGACTTGGGGGAGAAGAGACTAATAAGTATAAATATTTTGGCAGTTAGTGAAAATTTATTAATAGACCAGGAGCCCAGGTTTTTTCATGTGAAAAGCCCCACAATTGTGAGTTGGATAGGACCCTATCAACTAATCATAAAAATCATTGCTGCCAGGTCAAAGCTGTGGCTTTGCACCTAAAACCACACGATTATCCCATAATACTATACAACAAGAGCAAAAGTATGGTCTTTAGGAAATACTAGCAAGTACCTGCCACACAGTGGCCCTTGGTGTATAATGTAGCTAATAATCCCATGATGTACCAAAGGACAATTTCAATGGCATTCCCAGTTAGCATCAGAGCATTTTCTGACCCCAGGCTAGGACCCTGGAATGCATGATAGCCAAACTCTCAGGAATAGTGGACATAGTTCCGAAAGGTTCACCGCCATCTGAGTTAGGTGTAAAAAAGATGGCATTTGCTCATTAGCTCCATGTGAGCTTCTTAGCTTTTAAAACCTCCATGAAGAGCTGAGTTGAATTAGAATTAGATATTCAGTAATGGCATACTTAATCATGTGGTTTCAGGTGCAAAGATACAGCTTTGACCTGGCAGCAGTGCATTTTATGATGGTCCTATCAAAATATGTAACTCACAATTGTGGTACTTTTCAAATGAAAAAAGTTATTGGGCTCCTACTCATTTTAGTTCATATTGTATAGCACTTTATTTTGGAGGAGCTCAACTTTTGAGAATAGGTCATCCTGAAACTTTTCACAAAAAATTAGAAAATTGAAGATAAGCTTCAAGAGCAAAAGTTTGGTGGATCTTTCCTAATTCATGAAAGACACGAAAGTTGAGCTCCTCCAAAATAAATCGCTATACAGTAGTCATTATTGCACCCGATAATAAACTATCATGCATAATGCAAGATATGGACTTTACTTTTCAATACTACCTCTTGTTGAAAATGGACACTCATAACTCCATAATTAATGCATGCATGTTTATTCCATTTAACCTTTAATCCCCATCTGGTCATGTGATTCTCTGTACCAATGATTCATTGATTCATGCTCTATGTGTGTAAGATCTCTTTCAATCCTTTCAGATGGGGTAGTTAGCACCATTCAGTATTCAGTGCTATGACTGACATAAGCTTTACTTCAGATGCCATGTTGTTCTTCTGAACTAATTAACTTGCTAATACTTGGATTTTAGACAGTTGTATCTGGGCCCTTAACCTATTGGGAGTTAGTGTCAAGTAACTGACAAGAAGTAGATGTCAAGTGTAGGGTGGTCATGATCCAAAAAGGTCTGTGAGAAATAGTTGCCTGAATGAAAGTATGCAACCACTGAAGTCAAAAAGCATGCCATGTACATGGTACCAAGTGATTGAGCATTGGTTACAATAGTCCTAGCAGTTCAGCCTTCCCTATTCTATCTTATTGGAGACCCATAAGATCCAGCAACAGTCTGGAATAAACTGTCTGGACAATTTAAGAAGAAGACATAACTAACAAGCTACTTAAGTCTCAGGAAGAGGCTTCTCACAATGAAGTTGAGTGATAGTGGATTGACGAGGAAGTATATCAAGAAGATGATTGAAATCTTTGATGAATTAGCAGTAGTAGTGAAACCTGCTTCAGATGAGGATAAAGTGGTGTACATCTTCAAAGGAGTTATGACATGTTGGTAACAACTCTGGAGAGTGAATCAGATACTGTGCCACTCCTGGAATGTGCAACTGAATGATTACAGAGAGAACAGAAGAAAATGAAGGACAAGGAAGCTGCAGATAACACCAGTAAGCTCCTCTTGGCGAAGAAGAATGAGCCCTTTACTTGTCATTTCTACAGAAACCTGGTCACTACAAAAGGGATTACAGAAAGTTTGCCCAACTGCAGGCAAACAGTGGGAGTGAAAAACCCAAACATTCGTCTCATCATCCTGGCAAAAGAGACCAACATTCTTTCCAAGATAGTATGGTGATCAGTACTCTCATGGCAGAATGAAGGGTTGTGAACTCAGGAGTCACCTGCCACATGTGTATGCATTCACTGAGATAAAGGAGTTGAAATTAAGTAAGAAGATGACTCTGGTGATGGAAGTTCCCTGGAGGTGCTGCACATTCCCAAGCTAGCTTTCAACTTAGTGAGTATATCCCAAGTAACAGAAGCAGGGAAAACAACTTAGGTTGTAAACTACTGAGGTTGTAAACTACTGAACAAAACGGGCAAGACTATCATTTTTGTTGAAAGGTATGGAAGCCTTTTCCACCTAATTCAACTAAAAGGCACAGAAAAGTACTGATGCAGTTCAAAAGCAGAATAAAAAAATGGCACCATCAATTCAGACAATTGAATGAACAAAGTATGCAGTAGTTAGCAAGGAAGGAGTTCATCAACTCACTTGGATAATAACACAGTGAGAGATTCTCATTGGGGAAAAACTGTGTAAGAATAGCTTTGAACCAAGCAAGACAAAACCATCAATGCCTCAAGCTTGTGTACTCAGATGTGTGCAGGGGAAATGGGCCATAAGTCCAGATGATGAGCAGAGTACTTCCTCGCATAATTGGATGGCAAGACCCACTACATCTGAGTGTAACCCCTCAAAACAAAATATCCAAGTATTCGAGTGTTTCAAAGAGTGGTAAACAGAAGTGGAGAACAGCACGGGGGAAATAGTAAAGACTCTGAAGACAAATAAAGGTGGGAAATTTACCTCCAAAGCATTTGAAGCTCATTTCAAAGCTTATGGGATTAAACACAAACTGATCATTCCCAAGACTCCAGAACAGAATGGAGCAGCTGAAAGACTAAACAAAATGCTGGTGGAAACTACAAGAGCAATACTCTTGGATGCAGGGCTACTTCCAAGCTTCTGGACCGAAGTCTTACTTGAGGAATAAAAGTCCCGCCTCACTATGGAAGGAATGACCCCTTACCAAGCATGGTATGACCTGGGGTAAAGTCTTTGAAATGCAACATACAGTCATGTGACCAATGATGAAGGGGGACAACTGGGCTTAAAGACCAAGAGGTGTTACCCTTCTGGGCTATGGGAGCATTGAGAAAGGGTATCACGTTTTCAATCAGTCCTGTACAGCAGAAACATACTGTTCAATGAGCAAGAGATAGGGAAACATCACCCATTGAGGAGGAGGAACCACTGGAGCTAGACTTTATTGATGAATCTGCACCAGATCAAGGACAAAGAGGATAAAACAAATGAAGACACACCTATAGTGCTGTGCCTCAGTATGTACCTAGAAGATCTACCAGAAGAAAAGAACTGGTAGACTACTACCGTTCTTCTTGGCAAGCTCATCTGGCTATTCATTGTGAACCTACTAACTCGAAGAAGCAAGTGGCTTCCCAGAGAAGTCCAAGTGGAAATGAAGTCCTTGAAAGACAACAAAGTGTGGGAGCTTTCTACTCTACCTCCAGGAAAGAAAGCCATCCTTTCTATACAAGGTGAAGACCAATGGTGATTGCTTGATTGAATGCTACAAAGTTCGACTCAAAGCAAAGGAATTGATTATAATTAGACATTTAATCCTGTTGTGAGACAATAGTCACTTAGTACCCCCAATAACGCTCTTTATACAACGTGGATTGGAGCTATATCACATGGATGTAGCTACAAATGGAACACTGGAAGAAGCTGTTTACATGGAGCAGCCAAAGTGATAAGAGAGGAATAGAGAAGAGGACTTGGTTTGCAGACTCAAAAAGAGTATATATGGGTTGAAACAGTTACTCAGTCAAAGTCTGATCCAGTTCAGGAGAAGAACCTGGAGTGCATGTGAACAACAGGAGGAGACCTGAATTGAACAGCCTGTCTACACTGAGAAACTCCTGACAAAGATGGGATGATCAACTGTAAGACTCCTGTGGATCCTGGCAGTTACCTCAAGAAATGATATGAAGAGTAAGTGGCACTTGAACAGCAGCAGTACCAGTCAATGGTAGGAAGTCTGATGTAGCTACTTTGCAATGAGTACAAGACCCTACATTGCTTATGCTGTAGGAACCTTAGCCAGATTCTTAAGCAAAACAAACCAGATTAACTGGACAGCTACAAAGTGAGGTTTATAATACCTAAATGAAACTTGCAACTATGGAATCACTTCATAGAGAGAAGTCCAGTAACTGTGTAGGCTACTCAGATGCTGACTAGTTAGGAGACAGGGAAGAAAATCAACTCTGACTAACTCTTCCAGATTGTAGAAGGACCAGTTTCATGAAGAATATCTACCGTTATCCTTGAATCAATCAGCCATCACAATAGCCAAGAACCAAGAACCATAAGTTCGACAGAAGAGTTAAGCACACTGATATATACATCAGAGAGCAAGTCGGTGATGGAATTATTGAACTCAAGTGCTATATGATGGTAGCTGATAATTATGTTGAAAAAGGAACTTACTCAGCAACATTCTTGTCCTCTCTGAGAAGAGGCTGAAATAGGATATTGGAATCATGAGTGAGGAGCAGTGCAGTGTTGGAAATGGGCACAATTACTGTGTGCATGTTTATTCTTTCTATTTAACCATTACCTTTTCTGTGTGTGTACAATTATAAAGATCTCTACTTCTTGCTGTGCAACTCCATAGTTGCCAACTATCCCATCTTTCTTAGTGTTTCCTGGATGGATCCCACCTGTTTACTTAGTTGGTATAGAAGGAATTTCCCTAGACAGTGGAGTAGGAACTAGTTGAACATGGAGGGGAGTCCATGGCCAGAGACACCATAGTTTAGCAAGTGCCATAGGCACTTGCTCAATTAGGCATCCACCTCAGAAACACTTTGAAAAAGTAAAGCTAGCTCTGAGATCAATTCTGAGGGTTTCAAAAAAAATGATATACAATTGGCAGTCAAAAAGAAGTGCTCAAAGAGCCAAATCTAAGTTGCGTCACCAAGGAACAAACTATCCATTATTTTAGGGAAAAAATTGATACCTTACCTAATTTCCCCTGGGGGTAGCTAAATGGTTACTAAGTGTGTGATGTTTTGTTGTAATAGAAGGATGCACACTTCTACCTCAGTAACATGGTGTAATTTTTACATGGGTACTGCATGTACATGTATTATAGGTGATGTAATATGGATATGCTAAACTTGTCTGAATGAAACTGCTGTTTCAATACTATTTTTAATCCTTTATGCCCATATGGCAAAAAGGTATGGGATTGAGAGGAAAAATTGTCATAATTGTCTGAAAAAAGTCATACTCTGCTGCTAGAATTGGTTGTAGCCCATAAGGTATGTGCAAAGTTCTTTAAAAGAACAAGTTGTTAGGTTTAGTGGTAAATGGAGGGAAAAGAAAAACAATTTCCCACAAAGACAGACTGAAATCAAATCAAAACAATTCCTGGGATCAAGACTGGAGTAAAAGAAGAGTATGAAATATCTAATTCTACAATCCAAAGGAGGCTAAGAGAGGCTGGGCTTTTTGGTCCTAAGCCTAGGAAGAATCCTTACTTGTCTCAGACATGAAGTAAAAGAAGAGTTGAAATATCAATCCAGAGGAGGCTAAGAGAGGCTGGGCTTTTTGGTCCTAAGCCTAGGAAGAATCTTTACTTGTCTCAGACAAGCTCAGTTCAATTTTTCTGATATTGGACATTGAAAACTGGTCAAAAGTATTAGCTATAATTTCAGTGATGTATCAATGTTCATATTTCATGGGCATGTGTATATTAGAAGAATGGCTTTAATGATCACTGTGTTATGGAAAATGTTAGGATGGACGTATACACTCTATTGGGGTGGGATTTTTGACAAATGTTGAAGAGAGGTTTAATGGGAATGCTTACATTGATTTGCTGGGAACTATATGATTCCTAGTGTCCATATCTATTGTCACTACTTGGGACTTGGATCTTTCAACAGAATAATGTGCCCTGCAATACTATATTATACAACTGTAATGCATAGTGCAGCATGTTCACTGGTCAACTCATTTTTTGGAAGAGACAGGATTGGGGGGGGGTGGCCTCTCTGGCCTCCATGGAGTTCCTACTCCAGTGATTAGTGATTAGTTTGTGCGCTTGGTTTAGCTTTGCAAAGGTGATGAAATTGAATGTATATGATCTCAAGTCTAAGTTGATTGTCTGAGTGTGCATAGCCTGTATGTATTACTATTGGTGGGGCAGGGTTTCCCCCATCATTCAACATTGGGGGTCGCTCAGGCCCCCATACCTCCTTCCTCTGGTTCCTACTACCCTGCTACAATTCCTACATACATAACCACACATAACTTCGGTTATGTAAGCCCGACCACATAACTTAACTAAAGTCCAATGCAGAGACCACACCACAACCACCACAGAGAGCTGTAGTCAGGAAGTCTGGCTGGAACAACTTACAGTACAACTTAACAAGTAGTTACATTTTGTCCTCTTAATTAGTAATTACTATTTTAATGATTTTATGAGAATTGATTAGCTGGTGTGTCAGTGAGTGTGGTCAACCCCAGTTTATTGACTCCCGCTATTGTAACAATCAGTCTATGCTTTCCCACTACAGTCATTGCATGCATCATTATGGTAACAGTAACTTAGAAGTAAAAAGATTGATTGTATGGTGCTGTTTAAATGAATTGCAAGCCTTAATGGGTCAATACACTCTTGACTATCTCAATAATATAACAAGAAATTCCTAACTTGTCACAGGCTTTGAAAGTAGCTAACATTCTAATTTAATTCTTACCTCCTTCTGCAGTTCTGATATAAATTTTACAAACATCATTCAACTTCACAAAATAAGATGTAAATGGGAGCAGATTGGTCAAGTTATAGTACATCCAGCTGTTAGATCCCATCAAGTTACTTGCAACTAGTCTGAATGTTTCATCATCATTAGGATCACTCAATTTAATATTAAACACTGCATTGTTTGGATTTGGATTGTCCCATCCTATGAGAACTGATGTACTAGTCTCAGAAATATTCGTGAGATTATATTCACAAACTATAGAGGAGAATGAGAGAGGTTATAGTATCACAACTGTAGAGGAGAGGGAATGAGAATTGGTAGTATTATAGGACCAAATTAAATAATTAAGGCACTCACTAAAACAATAATAATTTGTGTGTTTAATGTAAGAAAGGTCAAAGATTTTCTAGTTTTCACCTACATACAGGAAAACTAACTGTCTACATTTGTAATAACGAATGGTAACTCCTATGCATTATAAAATACCAAGTGAGAGGAAAAACAAAAACTTAGCTAAGCATACTGCTACACCCATGTCATGTTGTTACATCCAGTGGCCAAGTTTAATGAGGACAGTCTCTCACTTAATAATACATTACAGTTTGTATCCCTCACCTCGTGGGCAACCTGAAAATAAATAATTTATGCACATTAATAAAATTAAACATTATGTCTTAAATTAGAGTAAAGAAGAACAGACTCAACTAGGCAACCTGGAATGTATGGCTACCTTAAGATTAGTCTACTGCTTTAAACATAAAAGGAAGAGTGCTGGGTTATAGAATCTCCCTCTCTGCCCTTCTGGATAGAGTTAGTTAAAATAGAAAGTCTGGTGGTAGTAGAAACTTAGCTAGTTACCATTGGTTATAGGTGCTGTCCAGGCTCCACCTCCTGCTGCATTTACGGCTCTAATCTAAACATAGTTGAAAGATTTGTTCAATATTCACAGGTCAAAAGTTATAAAGTAGCCACAATGTTATATGTCAATATTATTCTTGCTTCTTTTGCTGTGATTATGCTTTCCCACCATAGTCATACTGAATGGTGGTAACAGAACAATAAAGATTGTACTAATGATCTCTCCACCCCTAGTGGGTCAATACCCTATTGACTATCTTGTAATATTTTATAAAGCTACTACACTAAAAAGTTTAACAGACACAATGTATTGGACAACAGCCAACTAATTACCTGTACTGTAAGTTCAGAGACCTGCTCACGGTCTGTAGTCTTATAATAGGGGTTATCTGAGTTCAGAGATACAGTATGTCCAGAAGAATATCGAATCTCATATCCAGTAATAATGCCTTTTGGTTCCATAGGTGGCTGCCACAACAACACAGTACATAGTGCTTCAAACTGACTTGGAGGAGAAGAGACTAATAAATTGGAAGTCAGTAAAATCATAAGCATAATATCTCTTTGGTTATTAATAGTCCTATAATAAACAAGTAGATAATACAAGATATGGACTTCACTTTTCAATACTACCTCATGAAGAGCCTGATATTGTTGGGGTATGTAGAAATGATTACAAAATGAATATGAAATAAGACGACAGTCCTCATATTCTTATAAATTGATAAGATTGTTGCAGATAAAATATGCAACAATCTTGATATTGTGACTTTCCACTCATCTCTCTTGACTCTTACTGTAAGACTAGAGGATTCTGTAATATCTGTCTACACTTTCCCACTATAGTCATTGCATGCATCACTATGTTAACAGTAACTAAAGATTGCTTGTATGGTGCTGTTTAGTAATTTGTATGCCCTCTCTTCCCTTAATGGGTCAATGTGCTCCAGGATGTTGGAAAATCAGTAATATCCCAAAAATTCAAAAATGGGTTAAACTTACTATGCTATAGGTGAAGCTTAAGGAATGAAATAGGTTGTAACTACTGCAGCTAAAGGACATTGACTGCACTACTCTCCAGGTGTCACAAACCCAGAGTATTAAAATGCTACAATAAACAAAACTGCACTTCAAGCTCATATACTATTACCTAGATCAGTGTAATGCATTACATCATTTTCAATTATTAAACGATGAAAGTGGGGCGATATTGCTCTGGAGTATTTAATTGACTCAAGGCCAAAAGCCCCAAGAATTGAAGGTTATTAGACCAGGTTGCCCTGCTGGCTGAAAAACACTTAGCATTGTGTTACTATGATAACCAAGGGAAAGTCCTCTATGCTCAGCACTTTTAATAATCTTCAATGGAGGTCACTGACTTCTAACGGCCCCCTTGGCTACTTACAGTGGTGTGATAGGGTTTATGTTTGGCAGACAGCTAGCCAAAAGATCAAACTTCATGTTAAGCAAAAAAATTTACCAAAAAATGTGATTTTTCAAAATCCTGTCATATAACAAAAAATTTCTACGTAACTATTTTAAATATAATAGGCTATGAAAGTAACATTCCAATCTAATTCTTACCTCCTTCTGCAGTTCTGATAGCAATCTCACAAGCATCATTTAACTTCACAAAATATGATGTAAATGGGAGCAGATTGGTCAAGTTATAGGACATCCTGCTGTTAGATCCCATCAAGTTACTTGCAACTTGCTGGAACATGTCATTATCATTAGGAGCACTCAATTTAATATTAAACACTGCCGTGTTTCGATTGTCCCATTCTATGAGAACTGATGTACTAGTCTCAGAAATACTCATGAGATTAAACTCACACTGAACTATAGAGGAGGATGAGAGGTTAAAGGGTTAATAATGTCACTACTATAATATTATTATTACATAGAGAGAAATGAGGATAGGTAGTATTATAGAAACAAATTAAATAATTAAGACACTCACTAAATGTTTGGTGCAAACAGGGGCCAGGAATTAGTTTTTACTTACATACAGTAGAACTAGCTAGCTACTTACATCTGTGATAATATTATAATATTTTCACACATAATTCTGGTAATTCCTACACTCATGTAGTGATGGATGTGATCACACTGTAAAATAATACACTAACAAGAAAGTAAAAAAATGTACTTATACAACACAAACCTTCCCTCCTATTACATATCCTGCTTCATGAAATGGACCTTCATGCACTTAGAATTGATTATGGCAAGTACAAGCAGTGATGAATTTTTAACAAAACAAAACCCTCCCCTCTACCCAATGTTATCTTATTCGGAGAATATATGAACAGGATGCTGTAGGAAGAGGGAAAGGTTTTGCTTTGAAGCATAAGAACTTCATTACTCATAAAAGTTCATCAAGGTCATCTCTTAGGATATGTAATTAGAGAGAAGGTTTGTGTTAATATTATGGACATTTCACTTAGTTCCTTTCTGTAGGTTGTGGACATTTTTTGCATTGTGATCTTGTCCATTACTACATTCCCTTCCTAGTAAACTATACTATCATACCCATAACTACTACTAGATCCTGATGACTGTCACTTCTTTTGTACCCACAAGTTATTGATGTAAAGGAAGACTTCCTGTTTTGTGTCTATTTGTTCTGCATAGCTTCCAACAGTCCCAGAATGGCCAGGGCAGTCCCAGTATTCTAGTCTGCCAGAGTGTCCCACCCATAGTAACTACAACTTGCCTATTCAATGTTGTGGCCAGGAGGCAAGAGGCAGACAGCTACATAAACTGCTATTAATTATTTAGTTTACATAGCGCCTGGCAAGCTGCAAGAGGCCAATTGAACTATATAAGCTGACTTTGCACTGCATGGTTGTCACATAGCTCAAGCTACAGTACATGTAAGTCACACAAATTTCCGATACTATAAAATCATTAGCTAAACAATAGAATTATAATGATATTAATAGAGGGTGTGGCACGATTTAATTGGGTGTGTGGCTTGTTCCGGTCAGACACTTGGAGAAGTTGGATGTGGTTCTATACCATGTTCTCAGCTGTGTTATGTGTCTACAGGGGCAGATCCAGCAATATTGAAAGGGGAGATTGGCTAATTGGAGGGGGAGACAATTAAGTAAGACCACAGTAAGGGGGGGGGGGGGGGGAGGGGGGGTGGAAGTGGAAAGTGTCCCCTCCTTCACTGCCTGTAGAAGCAAAAATTTGGCTTTGCTAGAATGCCTTAAGAAGTTATAAAGGTTGTCAGATCATGCTCATTAATTATGCTCACAATTATATGACACTAGCTAAGTGGGCAGTGACACCATGCACAAAGAAACCACAATATCCTGTCATATTATTTTACAGCTGTTAGTCATGTGACATGTCACATGTAGTATGGCCATAGCTCACTTTGGTTATTCAGCTATAGCTATAGTGATTTGGAAACTGCTTGGAGAAGCCTGCTAACAGAGCATAGCCAAAGAGTTCTCCCTTTGATGTGCTAAAGCCTGCCTCAAAGTCTAGAAAAGGAGAATAGAAAAGCCCAAGAGACATATCACCTAGCATTGAAATTCTGGACTGGTGGAAAAAACAAATCTTTCTAGCCATTTCTTGAGAAAAAGATAGAAGAGAGGGAGGGTGGGAGGACAATCTGTAAAATTGTAATCTTTTGCTAGCTCCTAGTTAGCCATATGGTAATGAATCTTGCACTGTTAGATTAAAACAGACAAACATAAGTTGTGGCAAGTATACTTGTGGGAAGAAATTGAGGCATAATTTTGTATTAATCTATGGGTCTTGTCTAGTAGTGCTACTATACTCTCAGACTATAGATAGAAACTATAAAGATTTTTAGTGTCAGAAATTTCCAGAATTGTCTTATAATGAAACTTATAGGGAAAGATCTACAACACAGAATATAATAAGTTGGGAAAGTCTCTATATTACCCTACAAAAACTTCACTACCTATCAACTGTATACATGCACTGTATATCAGATATGAATTAATATTGGTTACCTGGACAGGTCAGTCCTGGTGGAGACCAACTTCCTTCTCCAGCACCATTAACTGCTCTTACCTTAAGAAAAAGACAATGAATTAAGCACAGTATACATGCACATGCATGTATGCATATTCATGCACACAGAAGTTAACTCATAGTACTCACATATTGCTACAGGAAATGCAAGTTCATACTTTGCATGAGAGATATTTTACCATTCAGCATAATTATTAAATTTTTCTTCTATCCACAATAACAGGTTATACACAACAGCTAATGTATAGCTATTATTTGGGTCCTTCTATGTGTAAATTTCCTTACAGTATTCTTATAGTATATTACAGTAAAAGTCTTATTTTATAGTCAGTAATCTTATTATATATTATTGAATATTACAAGTATATTACAAATGACGTAATGTCGAGGATTTACACATAGAATCACCCTATTATTTCCCTTCATATAGAATATGTACTTTTACTGTAACTGATGAAGCTCTCTCTCCTTCATTAGTAACATAATAATTAACATTTTGAAGCCTTGTAGGTTGTCCCACATTAGAAAATTCAATATCGTATCCAATTATTTCTCCATTAGGACTTGATGGAGTCTGCCATACAATTGCAGTGCAAAGCTGTTGAACTTCTGGATCACTAGGTCCTTAACAAGATAATAAAATACAATAATGAATTACCACTTCTTTCATTTGCAACTCAAAACTTACTTCCTTCTCTTGTCGTTCCGCTGACCAGACTTTGACGCAAGTGGCTATCGGGGTCCTGATCACTGACTCCATTGTGAGTGGTTACTTTAAGCTGGTATGATGTGAATGGACGTAATCCAGATACTATGTAATTTACTCTGGTATTGCTATCCCTTAGATTATCTTCTACTACAATAAACTGTCCTATATTATCAGGATCACTGTGCAGTACTCTGTAGAAAAAGTCAGACCTTCCTGTGATCTCAGGCTGAGTCCACCTAATCGAAATTGTGGTATCATTTGTAGATACAACTTCCAAGTTACGGCACGCACTAGGAGGTGCTGTGATTAAATACAATATAATCCATAAAAGTTTTTAAAAAAACTAAAAAATGGCTTGTTTTAATAATATTGATTGACACATGAAACTAATGGACACAAGGATTGGCTAATCTATTGCTTCCAAAGGTATAATTACTTTTATCAGAATTTATGTTGTCCATATAACTCTTTAACTCTCAGTAGTCTCTCATTACAACAATATCCATTCATGATTTGGCTAGAATAAAAGTGAAGAACACACAACAAGCCATAAAGTAATAAAGATTAAGATGGAGACTGACCACTACAAATGGGAGCAATTATTACAATTACAATACTATAATGTATACAACTAGATAAATAAACTGAACTACCACTTTAAAACATTTTCTCCATTAGTAATGCAAACTACAATACATTAGTATCCTATGTGGAATGATCTTTAATGCTAATGAAGAATTCCTCAAAAAGCGTCTCCATATTAGGCATGACAATGTAAGTGGATATAACACTCTTACATGTCTGATGACCCTTTACCTAACAATATAGTGTACTCTTGCTACCACATAGGCTAATGCAGACACAAAACATTATACAAAACATTACACAAAACATTTCATAAAACATTAAAAGTTACTACAGCTCACTTAAGGTAGCAAGTAAACTGGAAATGTGACTTAACAGTGATTTTACGTTAACATTATGTGTGTGCTTTGTCAGTTTGACATTATACTAGGCTTACATTTAATAGTTTGTAACACAAAATACTATAACTAATTTATTACTAATTTTCTACAAAGTAGCTAAACACATAACTCATATGGCTATGTACACTGTAATTATTATTATCTCAAACACTTCCTATAGAGTGGTAGGGGGTTATTAAATAACACAGCACACTAACTGTATTCAAAAGCCACAGTTATCCTGTTTACCTAGCTCTGATATTATGTGTGGCCATCTGATTCAAACAGAGGAAATACATCCATAATATAATAGCAAGAGTGATACAGTGATACATATTATCCTCTATTTAAATGTATGCTATTAGTAAGAAAATATAGTTAGCAGGCTACACAAAAGTACAGTACTTTGAATGGTTTCTAATCTTTTCATAACTCGTAACTCTCTAAGGCAAACCTAGGTATTTTAAGGCCCACATCCAGCCCTTGGCCTGGCCGACCTGAGGTCAGAACATAAATCAAACTCCATTTATACTGTGCATGCAATATGGTTTTGTTGCTTTTATTTTGAAAAGATTGCTGGTTTTTATTTAAGTAGTGATGTTCTTTTGTAGTAGTGACTAATCCAAAATATACAATTTGATACTTATACAGTAGTTATTGTTGTATGGCTTTTCAACACAAGTCATGTTACTCAAGTGGCCCCTTGTATAAATTGATTGTCCACCCCTACTCTATGGTAAGATCCTGTCACATTAAATCAGATGGATCGTATCTCATTACAGAAGGAAGTGACATAGGCCACTTTTGTTCTCTATAATTAAGTGGCCAATGAAACTTAATTCAAGGGAAATTAACACGACTAAGGTGATTTAGCAGCACAGTAATACTGAAGACATGGACAGATAAACTTAGAGTAACTGATTGTAATTATCAAGTAATTTCAAGGGAAATCAACACGACTAAGGTGATTTAGCAGCACAGTAATGCTGAAGACGTGGCCAGATAAACTTACAGTAACTGATTGTAATTATCAAAGGAAATCAACATGACTAAGGTGATTTAGCATATGTATACTGAAGACATGGACATATAAACTTACAGTACCTGATTGTAATTATCAAGTAGTTCAACATGCAGCTAACTTACTAGCTATAGAGTATATAGACAATAGAGCAACAATATGGAACACCACAACCAAAGCACCAAGCTATAAGATAATGTGTTCAATTTTACCATTTAACACATGAGGTTCAGCTAGTGATTTACCTATGCATCAAGATGACAGTACAAAACTGCTTGCAAAAGCACAAGGATAAAAATTTTTGAGATGATAATATGATGTTCTGTGAAGTTATATGCACATCTAATTATGCCCAAAAATGTAGTTACAGGTACATTATCCATGGAAGGAGAAACATAATATTAATTTTTATTTGATTAGAACTGTCAATCCTACACCTAGTAAGATATAATAGTACCTGCAAGAGTACAACATAAAAAAATGTCCTAATTTGAGTACTAGATTCCCTTCATAAACTTAGCCACCACTGTGGACTACCTAACTCTTATAGTAGTACTGACTAAGACCTGTAGGATTATAACATTGTAGTTATTGTTGAACTAAGCATACACTATAGATGACTATAATTTCATGATGAGTAACTATTATTAATGAAATCAGAATTCTTACCAGTGCATGAAACACCTGCTCCTTCTAGTGGTGAGTCATTCCTATAGAACCCATTTATGCAGTTGCACTTTCCAGCGGCTACAACAGTTCTGATAGTGTTCATAGGACATGGAAGACATGATCCATCATTCAGAGTACGATAGGTCCCAGCACTGCAAGCTGATAGATAAATCCTTTAAGTAGCTACACTGTTTTAGCTAGCTACTTACCTTCACATGACATTGAGTTTAATACATATCCTGCATTACACTGGCAGCTAGCCCCTCCTGTTGCTTTAGCACTGCATCTGTGATTACTACTGGATGCTATTACTTCAAGGGTTGTGGTATTGTGGGCATTAGGGGCACACACTGCATTAAATACTATGTCTGATGAATTCTGTACAGGGAGAGCAGTCTCGGGATAGGTCACTAGGCCCTCAACCCTACGAGGACACACTACATAGTACACTATGATTCTTATTACATCTCCACAGGTCCCTTCGTCCCTGATTCCAAGGTAAAACCCCTCACTGTTGGAAGGACGAGTCAAAGTATGGTTTTGACTGACTTGTCTTGTTGCACCAGATGGTTGCTTTATACGAGATGATTCAACAGTACCAAATAAAGGTTGATAGTTACTGGGATTGGTTCGTTCTGCATCACTTGCTCTGCTATTGCGGTTATACTGATACAGTGTGACATAGTCCTTATTGCATGTACTCCTTCTTACACAGGAATAGAAATCGAAGGTTACATTGAAGTACACTTCCACAGCATCTTCATAGCTAACGTACTGTGAGAACAACCAGTTATTTTGTCCGGCTGTTCTGAATGTACAAGCTCTCATGTTCCACTGACAACTACCCGGAGCGAGTTGGTCCCAATTGTTTGAGTCACCGTCGACGTCCCTTTCTTTCCACACTGGAGGAGGGATCGAACCCGCGAACAGATTCGTATAATCGTATGTATCTACTAGCACCTTCCAATTCTGTGGGAAAACATGAGTAGCAGTATTTACTTCGCCAACCCTGCAAGATGCATCGTGGTCCCCCGGTGCTTGACCAGAGGTGTACAGAATGAGCGCCAGGAGAATTAGCAAGCGATACATCTCGACCACCATCAGAGCTTAAAGCTAGCTAGCTGCTATAGCGATATTAATAAGCCTGAGTTGTTAAGCGCAATTTTTATAGTCACTTGCGTGTCGACTTGACTGACTCTCGCAACTCGGTATGGTTGCTCGTCCGGTTGCCGGGGGACAACAACGTGAAGGAGTCACGGTAACGGCTTGTGGACAGGAAGTGGTAGTATATTGGTGGGCAACCACGTAAAGGTATAAGGCCAAATCTCAGGTATTTTCTATGAATTACCCTGTAAGATTATGGTGAAGTAAAAAGTTGCAGTGCTTCAAGTACAGTATAAGCATTGTCGCATGTTTATAATATGCAAAATTCAAGGTCAATAAGCAAGTAAGCAAATGTGACACAAAATAAGCAAAAAAGTGACATAGAACACTGATTGAAATTTGTAGCTTGCATAGCTATTTGGTACATTTACGTAGCTACTTGCCATACCAGCTAGATCGAGCTACATAGCATTTCTAAATGGTCATCATGCATGTATGTGATCACATGATCCAGATAGCTAAGCCATAGCTATGTGATAAATTCTCAAGGCAAGCTCCTTACTGATTGCTGCAAAGAAATGTACTCATGAAAGAAACATGCACTATAGCTAAAACAGCTAGCCAGTATGTAGCTTGTTCATTATTACATGTGTATGCAAACTAGGGCCAAAATAAGTATTTTGGTATGCATATCTAAAGTTACTACTAGGAGGCTCTGAAGTTGTCTTCTTGGATGTGAGTGCTCTTACAGTTGGTACAGAAATTATGAAACATACCCTTTGAACAGGAAACTGGAGGTTGAGGAGCAAAGTGAAGTCATGAAGTCCTATAATGAGTTCATCTTGTAAAGAAGTATGGCACCCTCAAAGATATATCCATCAAAATGGAAGGAAAGATCAGCAAGTGCTTCTCTGAAATACACTAAAGTGTGATCCAAAAGCCAAAGGTAGAGTTGTTTTGAATCAAGACAAAGAACTTTCTATCATAATATTATACTTTGAGCCCAGTCACATGCCAGAGATCTGTTAATTAGTGGCTCTTATGTTAACCTTCATGGCATGCCAGATGGTTTTGGCTATGGTCAAAATGTTTTATTCAGCCACCATTCAGGAAGATTCCTTGCACATACTACAGTCATTAAGTTCAATTGACGAGGATTTCACAGAGTTAAGTACATTGCAACAGGAATTTCCAGAGACAAAATTGTTTTGCCATGCAGTTTCATGTCATTAAATAACTATGTGACTTGAATGTTACTTATGATTTGGCTTGTAGCTACATAAATACATTTTGAAAATTGGTTTATACTGCTACAGAAGATGACTACAGCATAGTTATTTTTTGCAACAGTTTTAAGTGCAATATTCAATACTGTGAGAGATTCACTATCAGTAATGTCTCAAGTCGATAGCTAGCAAGCCCATTCAAGAGCATTGGTACATGGGGAAAATTTTAGCAACTACATCATTAATAAGATCTGTGGAAATGGTGTGTGATCAAATCACTGCTAATCGATATGCCTTAGTCATATTTAATTTCAGATGATGATGGTTTAGAGTTATTATTATTATCAGCTATGACCCATTTTCTGCATTGATTCAGAAACCATATCAAGGCTTGAACTAGTTCTACCTACACTGTATGAAGAAGTAAAATCTGTCATGGATCTCATAGACTTGTGAATTTATCTGTCATACATGCACCATCACAATTCTTTGCTTTGATCAGAGTTCTACACATGCATGCACAAGTAGAAATGGTAGGCACAGATATCTGATTTTTTCCCTCCTCCCACCCCCCCCCCCCCCCCCCCCCCCTAACAAGGTTGGTCCTAGGTTTCCCCTCCACTAATGCTGCTATAATTGGATTGGGGAGGGATGCTCTATCTCCTCCACCCACCCTCCCTGTATTTGTTATGCTGTATATGAAGAGGCAACAGAATAAAGCAGCTTAATTTTTAACCTGCAACCCCAGCTTCTTGCCCATCCCTCCTCCTGCTATATAGAGTAGGTGTCACTAATGGAAAAGATGTTGGAAACTGTTACATTGTTATCATCACAGTCTATAGGGCTCCTTCTCCATATAACAGATTATTCAGATTACATCATTGTCAATATTGCATACACTATTGCTAACTATGGGCTAGTAGCCTCCTGATACAATTACAATAGTACACAATGTAATCTGAATGTTACATGGAGAAAAAGGATTTTGTATAACAAGCTACCCAGCTCATGACCCATTATTAGTTGCTGGTCACCTTGGGATTACCAGCTAGTAGATCACCCTTTTGGAGTATCCCAACTTAGCCCAGAAGATATCCTGATTTCTTTCTGTCCTGTCACATCAGCACCTTAAATTATGGATTAATAGCTATATTATAATTATAGTGCTAGACACTTGATGTTATTCCCAGCCCACCTTCAATTTCAGTTCAATGAAGTTCTACAAAAAGTACTGTGTTAGCTAGTACAAAGATGAAAGAGATGGATGTTAGTTATGAAAAAGTTCAGAACACATTTTGGTTCATAGTATAATAATAATATAAAGTACATCAAAATATTACAAGCAAAGCAAATCAAATTTTGTAGTCTTTTAATTTATAGGAAGAGTCACCTTTTCTTTCAGCATGTTTATTTCCTTTGATATAATATATGCACACACACACTAGAATAACAATTGTTATAGTGACAGCAAAAGTAAATGCTGCAATTATAAGAATCTCCAGTATCACACTGTCACCTTCAAAGAGATCACATGTTTCTTCTTCCTCTGGTATATCAGCTATAAGAAATGAAAATATTGCATTCCTTATCAACCTAATTGGAGAGGCTACATAAAGATACATCACAAGTGCCCAAAGCATGCCATCTAAAGGGGCCTTGGGTATATGCAAAATTATTCTTAGAGTCACTTTAGTTAAATTTTGGCAAAAATTATAAAAGTTCGGTTTTATAGATGAAAATGTTACTCAAATAAACAGGCTTGCTCTCTCCATTTTTTCTAAAGAATATCTTACTAACTCCATATATAGTTAGATAATTATGCTAAGGCACTTAGCTAACCTTTTAGCCAATAAAAATGGTATTTTAAGGTCAAATTTACTGATACTGGTCTCACACCATTAATTCTGTTAGTCTGTCTTTTATTGCTATGATTAATGTATTGTGAAAAAACCATGAGGGTAGGAGGTTATTTTTCTTTCATTATTTTTGTTCGTCAAATTTTGGAAGTATGCTATCTATTTCTAATGCTCACAACAGCTCCGGAAGTCTAAGTAGGGGTGTTTCTATGTGTATATTACATCGTTACTACTACATCAACACATAAATACAGTTTTAGTCACTCAAATCAAAATTCAAGATAAATGTTTTAGTAGAGGTGTTAATAAAATTTATCTTCAGAAAAGTGCATTCAACAATAGTAATTTGTAACATGAAAAAACTGCAAGAATTTTCTTAATTGATTACCTTTTGGTCAAATCACTTTAAGCTTTAGTTTTGACTAATTGAGACCTTATTGTTTTAGTATTTTTAGTTTTATGACTAAAATATAATACCTAGTACTTAGTTTTAGTTTTAGTTGACTAGCTAAAACAATTATATGTCTGACAGTTTTGGGACTAAAACTAAGTATACTGTTACACTCATGTTGCTACATTCAGTGGCCAAAGTTAACGAGGACAGTCTCTCACTCAATACATTGCAAAAATATTTTATTATTCCTTACTTTGATTTTCTCCTAGGCAACCTGAAAATAATAATAAATAGCATGTTATTACTTATTCATATGCCTTAAAATAGAGTAAGGAAGAAGAGACTCAACTAGGCAACCTGGAATGTATGACTCCTCTAAGATTAGTCTACTACTTTAAACATAAAAAAGGTTTATAGACCCTCCCTCTCTGTCCTTTTGAATACAGCTAGTATAAAATAGAATGTCTGGTGGTAGATAAGTCATCAGTGATATTACATGTTTAGTAAATTAGAAACATAGCTAGTTACCATTGGATATAGGTTCTGTCCATGTTCCACCTCCTGCTGCATTCATGGCTCTAATCTAAAGATAGTTGCAGAATTTTTTCACTATGTAGATATTAATGCCAATATTATTCTTGCCTCTTTCACTATAGTGAGAGGACTCTGTACTAATATTATGTTTTCCCCTTGTAGTCTTTTGTCTATAATAACTGTAACCCAGAAAAAGGTTGTACTCTCTACATGATCTTTCTACCCTTATTGGGTCAATACCCTCTTAACTATCTTGTGATATTTTATAAAGCTACTACACTAAAAAGTTGAGAAGACATAATGTATTGGACTATTACCTGTACATTAAATTCAGGAACCGTTTCACGGTCATCAATTTTATAATAGGAATCATCAGAGTTCAGAGATATAGTAAGTCCAGAAGAATATTGAATCTCATATCCAGTAATAATGCCTTTTGGTTCTATAGGTGCCCGCCACAACAACACAGTACATAGTGATTCAAACTGACTTGGAGTAGAAGAGACTAATAAATATTAATATTTGGCAGTTAGTGAAAATTTATTCATTATGTCTCTTTCTGTTCCATATTAATAGTCATTATTGCACCCTATCATTATAGTTAGCTAATTAACTTTCATGCCTAGTAGATAATGCAAGATATGGACTTTACTATCTCTTGAAGAACCTGATATAAAGAATTATAGAAGTCATGATTCCAAATAGAATATAGAGTCCTTACAATATTAATGATAATGATTAAGTGTAGGATTATTGCAGATATAATACCTAGCATTATGACTATTCACTCATCCTTCTTGACTCTCACTGCAGTGTTGCCAGGTTCATGGATTTATCCACAGTCTGTGGATTTAAAGTATCCTCTTTCTAAATATTGTCCCTCTATCTAGCTGATTATCAATGCTCAATGCAAGTAGTAGTAACCAAAGTACTGGTAAGTCTTTCAGCTTTATATCTGAGGGGATATGAATCTTCCACCACACAATCTGTGGATATTTTTAGACAGCAACCTGGCAACACTGTCACTGTAACTCTGTAATAATCTGTCTATGCTTTCCCATTTCAGTCATTACATGCTTCACTATGGTAACAGTAACATAAGTAAAAAAATTGATTGTATGGTGCTGTTGCATGAATTGTATATTCTCTCCTCTTTTTATGCATCAATAAACTCTTGACTATCTCTAACTAACAAGAAACTGTCACAGGCTATGAAAGTAACATTCCAATTTAATTCTTACCTCCTTCTGCAGTTCTGATACCAATCTTACAATCATCATTTAACTTCACAAAATAAGATGTAAATGGGAGCAGATTGGTCAAGTTATGGTACATCCTGCTGTCAGATCCCATCAAGTTACTTGCAACTTGCTTGAACATTCCATCATCATTAGGATCACTCAATTTAATATTAAACACTGCATTGTTTGGATTGTCCCATCCTATGCGAACCATTGTACTAGTCTCAGAAATACTCCTCAGATTAAACTCACAAGGAACTAGAGAGGGTTAAAGTGTCACAACAGCATTATTACATAGAGGCATAGAGGGAAATGAGGATTTCAGTGTAAGCAGAGTCAAGGAAAATTCTTGCTTTAATTTTCACTAGTAAATTAGATTTTTACACACAAATCTGATTAGCAGTAAGTACAAACAGTAATGAAGTTCTTATGACCCTCTCCTCTCCCTACATGTTATCCTGTTAATAGAAGTAGTTTGTGTTAGCAATGTAAAGGTTTGATTACAGAATGAGTGTACAAAAGAGCTTAGAGGCACCACAGAATGTCTGAATAGGATGTAGGGAGAGGGAAGGGTTTTGTTTTGGAATATAAGAACTTCATTACTTAATACTGTTTGTACTTATCATTGGCTACTATAAGTTCATCAAGGTCCATCTCACTAAAGCTGGTAATGTAATGGGAGAGAAGGTTTGAGTTGTGGAAGTTTAACGATTTCCTTTATTTTGTTTATGCATTCCTTCATTTCCAAGAAATGTGTTTCCTCTTACTTGTTTCGATTTAAATCACCCATAACTAGATCCTGATAACTGTCACTTTTTTTATACCCACAAGTCATTGATATAAAGGAAGACTTCCTGTTTGTGTCTATTTGTGTTCTCAGTTGAGTTGTGTGTCTGTGTCTTCAATGTTAAAACAAAAGCCAGATGTGTATTTTACTTGTCACCACCAGGGGTGATCATATCATAAACTGTATTATAACAGTGTGTGTGTGTGTGTGTGCGTGCGTGTGCGTGCGTGTGTGTGTGTGTGTGTGTGTGTGTGTGTGTGTGTGTGTGTTGGGGGGGAGGAGGAGATTGCCTAACCTATCACGAAGTGCTTCCTCCAACCCTGAATAGATATTAACTTTACCATAACTATATAATTATAGCTAGCTAGCTATAATAAACATGAAGAATCTTCTATAACTAGCTAAATAGCTACCTACCCTACTGGTGTCAGATGAACTAAAAACTACTGATCAATGAAAAAATGGGGCTATAAATGTCACATCTTCATGAAAGATGGCGTCAGACTATAGCCTCAGACTATAGCCTTATTACATGCATATATATACATATTATGGTTGTGACTCTCTCTTCATAATGGGTTATTTAATATTGTAGGCAGATACAAACATACTTCCATTAATGTTATCTTTTGGTGGAAGTACTAAATATACCATTTTTGAGGAAGAAAGGAAGGAATGAAGGAAGGAAGGAAGGAAGGAAGGAATGAAGGAAGAAAGGAAGAAAGGAAGGAAAAAAGGAAGGAAGGAAGGAAGGAAGGAAGGAAGGAACAATCCTTTGTGTAGCTCCTAGTTAGCCATAATGGTAATGAATGTTGCACAGATCTTGAAACAAAAACATTATAGTAGTGTAATTAGCAGCTGAAAATGGAAAATTGAGGCATAATTTTGTATTTTTCTATGGGTCTATCTGGTCATCCTTACATAGAGAGTGCTACTATACTCTCAGACTATAGATAGATACTATAAAGATTTTAGTGGCAGAAATTTCCAGAATTGTCCTATAATGAAACTTATAGGGAAAGATCTGAACCACAGAAAATACAAATAGGTTGGGAAAGTTCACCCTACAAAAACTTTAGTACAGTACCTATCAACTGTTGATTATAGTACATACATGCACACATTCTATGAATATCAGATACGAACATATTGGTTACCTGGACAGGTCAGTCCTGGTGGAGACCAACTTCCTTCTCCAGCACCAGTAACTGCTCTTACCTAGAGAAAAAGACAATGAATTAAGCACAGTATACACACACGTGCATGTATGCATATTCATGCACACAGAAGTTAACTCATAGTACTCACATATTGCTACAGGAGATGCAAGTTTATACTTTGCATAAACCATTCAGGATAATAACAGGTTATACACAACAACTAGGTTATTACTATGTTATCATTTCCCTATAGAATATGTACTTTTACTGTAACTGATGAAGCCCTCTCTCCTTCATTAGTAACATAATAATTAACATTTTGAAGCCTTGTAGGCCGTCCCACATTAGAAAATTCAATATCGTATCCAATTATTTCTCCATTAGGACTTGATGGAGTCTGCCATACAATTGCAGTGCAAAGCTGTTGTACTTCACGTGGATCACTAGGTCCTTAACAAGATAACAAAAATACAATGATGAATTACCACTTCTTTCATTTGAAACTTAAAACTCACTTCCTTCCCTTGTCGTTCCACTGACCAGACATTGACGCAAGTGGCTATCGGGATCCTGATCACTGACTCCATTGTGAGTGGTTACTTTAAGCTGGTATGATGTGAATGGGCGTAATCCAGATACCATGTAATTTACTCTGGTATTGCTATTCCTTAGATTATTTTCTTTTACAATAAACTGTCCTATATTATCAGGATCACTGTGCAGTACTCTGTAGAACAAGTCAGACCGTCCTATGATCTCAGGCCGAGTCCACCTAATCGAAATTGTGGTATCAGTTGTAGATACAACTTCCAAGTTACGGCACGCACTAGGAGGTGCTGTGATTAAATATAGTATAATCCATGAAAGTTAAAATAAAACAAAAGAAATGGCTTGTTTTAGTAACTTATAGACACAAGGATTGGCTAATCTATTGTTTATCTTTACTAATAGTTTAGGACTCTACGTCATCCAAATATCATTTTTCTCATTCACTCTCTCAGTAGTCTCTCATTACAACAATATCCATTCAGAATAAAAGTGTGGTGTTGATAATGGAAAGTCAAAGGTGAAGAACACTAGCCAGAAAGTAATAAAGATTACGAACAAGACTGACCATTACGATTATTACAATTGACCTTATACAATAATTATGCAACTAGATATATAAACTGAGCTACCATTTTCTCCATTAGTAAAGTAAACTAGGATCCATCATTAAGAATTCCTCTCTATAAAGTGTTTAGGCATAACAATGTAAGGGGATATTACTAGGTAACAATGATACTCTGCATGCATGATTACCCTTTACCCAACAATATAGAGTACTATTATTATCACAGGCTGATGTTGACACAAAAAATTGCATGAATCATTCTATAAAGTGATATAGCTCTATAGTATCCAAAGTAAATCATAGCTGTGTACAAACTTTGTAAACCACTTCCTATAGCATGGTAAAGGATTCCTAATAGCACAACACTCAAAAGGTAGCTAAAGCCTACCTGTTAGATTGTGGCCACCTGATTACATATATAAATTCAAGCTAAGGGAATACATTAGTGGTGTAATAGCATGAGTAATACATAATGTCCTCTTTAAAATTATAGCATGCTATTAGTTGAACTTTGTATGCAGTCCTCATGGAAATATGGATTAAGGATATATCTGAAACCAGTCATCTCTCTACTTTGTAGTGTACTTATAATAATTATAAGTCATGTTTTAGTGGGCTACATGTAAGTGCAGTGTTTTTAATGTATTGCCACTAAAATCCAATAGACAAGAGAAAATGTAGCATAAGGACAGAAAGTTTAGAGATGAAGGTTAATTATATGATGTTCTTTGAAGGTATGTGTACAACTGTAGCAAAATAGTGTAGCTACAGGTCCATGGAAGGAGAAACAATAATTACATTACATTACACTACATTACATTACACTAGCTACATTACACTTTTTCCATCAAATTATAATATTAATAATACCTGCAACAATGCAACATAAAAATGACCTAAAATTGAGTACTAGACTCCCTTCTTCATAGCCTTAACTACCACTGTGGGCTACCTAACTCTTATAGTAGATAGTTCTAACAGAGTACTGACTATGAACTGCAGAATTATAACATTATAGTTATTGAGCACACTCTGTAGATAACTATAGTTTCGTTATGAGTAGCTATTAGTAATGAAATCAGAATTCTTACCAGTGCATTGAACACTTGCTCCTTCTAGTGGTGAGTCATTCCTGTAGAACCCATTTATGCAGTTACACGTTCCAGCAGCTACAACAGTTCTGATAGTGTTCATAGGACATGGAAGACATGATCCATCATTCAGAGTGCGATAGGTCCCGGCACTGCAAGCTGATAAACAAATCTTTTGGGTGGCCATTAGTAGTTTTAGCTACTTACCTTCACATGACATTGAGTTTAATACATATCCTGCATCACACTGGCAGTTGGCCCCTCCTGTTGCTTTAGCACTGCATCTGTGATTACTACTGGATGCTATTACTTCAAGGGTTGTGGTATTGTGGGCATTAGGTGCACACACTGCATTAAATACTATGTCTGATGAGCCTTGTACTGGAAGAGCAGTCTCGGGATAGGTAACTAGGCCCTCAACCCTACGAGGACACACTACATAGTACACTATGATTCTTATTACATCTCCACAGGTCCCTTCGTCCCTGATTCCTAGGTAAAACCCCTCACTGTTGGAAGGACGAGTCAAAGTATGGTTTTGACTGACTTGTCTTGTTGCACCAGATGGTTGCTTTATACGAGATGATTCAACAGTACCAAATAAAGGTTGATAGTTACTGGGATTGGTTCGTTCTGCATCACTTGCTCTGCTATTGCGGTTATACTGATACAGTGTGACATAGTCCTTATTGCATGTACTCCTTCTTACACAGGAATAGAAATCGAAGGTTACATTGAAGTACACTTCCAC
Source organism: Diacarnus erythraeanus (assembly GCA_964016965.1). Lineage (NCBI taxonomy): Eukaryota > Metazoa > Porifera > Demospongiae > Poecilosclerida > Podospongiidae > Diacarnus > Diacarnus erythraeanus. The sequence continues at coordinate 3,215,832 of OZ024680.1, forward strand.
AGCATCTTCATAGCTAACGTACTGCGAGAACAGCCAGTTATTTTGTCCTGCATTTCTAAATGTACAAGCTCTCATGTTCCACTGACAGCTACCCGGAGCGAGTTGGTCCCAATTGTTTGAGTCACCGTCGACGTCCCTTTCTTTCCAGACTGGAGGAGGGATCGAACCGGCGAACAGATTCGTATAATCGTATGTATCTACTAGCACCTTCCAATTCTGTGGGAAAACGTGAGTAGCAGTATTTACTTCGCCAACCCTGCAAGATGCATCGTGGTCACCCGGTGCTTGACCAGAGGTGTACAAAATGAGCGCCAGGAGAATTAGCAAGCGATACATCTCGATCACCACAGTTTAGCTAGTACCTAACAGAGGTCAAATAAGCGTGAGGTCCCTCACAATTTTTATATTAATTTTTATAGCCTTTCCGCCCAGCCAAATAAGAATGCGTATTAATTTTGCTTTAGTGTGGATACCTCCCTCCCAACTGAAAGAGGCCTAATAGTAAGCTGGATACTGTGGTGGTTGCAGTGTCTGACAAATAGCTATGTCTACTGTGCAATTGAATGAAAGCTGAATAAGTAGTTAGGTAGCTAAGTACATCTGGAGCAACTGATAATCGGACAAAATGCAGAAACACAACATGAAGCAGCTACTTAAGTGTCTGTTAACTCAATTTTGGTCTTCTAGCATTGATGGCATTGGTGGTGTTGTCTAGGCAGCACCGCTCCAAAAGGTGGTACATGTCATGCAATGTGAGATGGTGGCTAGCAGATCAAAGCAGAAGAAATAAGCTCCTTGTAGGCTCTTACTGGCCTGCTTATGGTCTCCATCACACCAACAATGCTGTACAACACTGCCCCATGCACTGTTGTTGTTGTTGTTGTTGTTGTTTGTTTGTTTGTTTGTTTGTTTTTTTGTTGTTTTTAGTATGGGTTATGATCCATCAGTTCTCTGATGTTGGACCACAGAGAGGAACTGCCTTTGATGTTTCTTTGATGCTCGCTTTATATGTTCTGACTTCCAATGCCGATGGTCAAAATTCAGGGACAGAAAGATGTCCTGGTGGTCTGAGTAATGGAGAGTGAGAAGTATGTAAAATGTTACTCCTTTGGGAATGATATAGTTGGTAATAGACTCTTTGTTAAGCCTTGATTTCAAGGTTGTACCTTCTGATAACAGATTGGATTAATGGAATAGCTCCCTTCACTTTAGTAGAGTCTGGCCAGCTAGACTAGCTAACAAAATAAACATTACCGCCAACTGTCCTGGAACCTAGAAAGCTATAGTTATGTCCCAGAAGCAAGCCAGCCAGCCAGCTATAGCAGCTAGTTTACACTACACCTCATTCAGTTACATTTACATTATTTTCTATAAGCTCCATTTGTTGTTTCATAAGTTAAAAGGAACCATGCCTACAGGCTATTTTTTTTTTTTTTTTTTTTTTTTGGCATGACAATGACATCTTACATTTTTGGGGTGTGGTCTACCCGCCCTTGGCAGGGTCAATAATAATCAATAATAATACACCAACATATTCATTTAAAGCCCAAAAGTAGCATTACTGTGATTGTCTGAGATTGGACATATGATTAGGTGAGAATAGCTATAAGGGTGCGCCTTTTTCAGCTCTCCCTTTATTTCCACTCCTGGCAGTATCACTATCTATTATTATATATACAGCGCAGTGCATGTGCGCATTATTATTAACCGATTAACAGCGGTAGACGCATATTTGCGTCAACGCATGCGTTCCAAAGATACAGCAGCCACTTTATTTATCTAGAGGCTGCCGTCTCCTTGTTAGGAAACATTCAACAATTGTTCTATTTATTGTACAGTCATGTAAGTTTATTTAGCAATAGATTTTAACTAAGATTGTCATAACCTAGCTAGCTAGATGAGCGTTCAAGTAGGACATGTTTACCACCTTCAAACTTGTTGGGAGTCTTCTACTTCTTGGCCGGCTTTTATGACACCCCGTAGTTCACGAGGCCAACTAGACCTCTTGGGCTGGTGGCTGCGGTGGAGTTGTTTGCAGAGCTAACAGTCAGACAGCGAGAGGTGTCGATTTTTTATAAACATAATAAATTTAGTCTATGCTACTATCTACGTAGAAGCTAGCCTTCTAGCCTTCAACTAGATAGTCTAGAGCAGATTCCTTCGTCGAACTGCAGGTGGCTTGAGGTGATCTTACACTGGTAACTTGCTACAGGCTTTTCTAAGAAGAAGACCTAAAAGAACTGGATCACAAGACGTCAGGTGCAATTTAATTCCGCGTTCTCGTGTACGCATTAATAATTTAATTTAGCTGTTAATCGGTTAATAATAATAATTATTTTAATGAAAATTTTATTGTGTGTTCGACGAACTAGTCTGGGATGCTAGTGTTACATAGTGTTAATTACACCTTCAATGAGAGTGATGTTAGGTGGTGTTATGTTGCTGGAAGACCAGAAGCGTGTGTGAGGTGGGTTTTAACTACCGTAGTCCAACTAACTGTAGACACATTTTCCCCCATCATGCTATATTTGTATTAACATTTTATTGTTTGAGGGACGGTAAGGTTTGATCCTTGGTACCATGAGACAATGTTTAAACAGAAGTGGTCTATAAATGGTGTAGCACTCTTCTACTTGCTGATTATAATACACCTTTATAATGTACCACCTACATACCCATGTGGGAGGGATTTCCCCAGTGTCCTGGGTGGGGTTTACATTTTGTAGTTCATGGGATAGGTGTGCATTGATAGATATCATGGGCCTCCAATAATTAAAGTGTGCTTTTATTAGGATATCCATTCTGGTTTTACTTGGAATTATCACTGGAGTTCTCTGTCTTGCAAGAGTAAGTTATTCAATGGTTTATATATTACCACCATAAATCTTCACTCTGTGGATCATCTTTCTGGAGCTCATACCGGATCAAAAATTAATATAAGCATGTTGGACAGATTTGGTTACCATGACCACTATCATATCTACCACCCAACAATCTAGTCTGTGTTTAGAGAGCTATGATAGATCTTTCCCATGCAGGATGATGTTAGTCAATGATTGGGCCACTAACTTCAAGTAACCGATCTGTGGTATATTCCAAGGTGGGAGAAGTTGGGGGTGGAGAGAGTGGCATAGTTTAGGAGTAATCAGATGAAATACCAATATCTGGTGATCACTACTTTAGCCAGATTAGCTAATATAATCAACTAGTTTTACACATGTTGAAATTACCTTATTGCCTTGGGGGCAAGTTTTTGCTATCGCTACATCTGAGGCACTTGTGGTTGATGGGGGGGGGGGGGGGGGGGGGGGGGAATATGAACAGTTCACCTAAGCACTAGGTTTTGTATCAGTTAGTAGGTGGTCCTTCCAATTGAAGTGGGTTGTCTGGCAAGCTTAATGGCAAACATAGAAAGGAAAGTTCAGTTTTAAGATTGGGTAATACATTATATTTATTGGTGGCTTGCAGGCTTCAGTCATTCAAACTTGTGGAGTACAATTGCTCCTGGCAGCCATGCAGTTGCTCTGGTGACCTCTGTGAGAGTGCAGTTGCTCCTTGGTCAGAATTCAGTTGCACCAGTAAAAAAAAAATCTGTCTGTTTTATATCCATTGTTTTTAAGTGTGGATATCTTTCTTGCTTACCCTATCACATGTATCCTGGCCAGTGAAAATTCCTTGAAGTCTTCGGCTAGCAACAGTGTTAGGTACAGTCTCTATTAGCCAATTAGGTATGGTCTATATTAGGTGTAGTGGTGTGGTGTCACTAGTAAAAAATCCCAAGTCCCTGATGCTAGTGAGAATTTTAGCTGATATCATAGCGATTATCTCTACCACATTATACAACAGGGAAACACCTACTGACAACAGTTGCTATGATATTTAGTGGCCCAAACATCCTTAAACAAGCAGACTAGAGCATAACTTCAATGAGTTTGTCATGGAAGCAAAGGGAGGAAGGTGAACAAGCAGATTAGAGCATAACTTCAATGAGTTTGTCATGGAAGCAAAGGAAGGAAGATGGACTGAACATCTAGATCATGATCTGTGATGTCAGGAGGCTTTTTTAACTTTTGGGACCAGGTCCATAATATCTGGTATAATTACTAACCAGGTACCTCATATCATAATAATTAGCATCATGTATAAACATGTATTAATCCTTTGCTACCAAAACTGCACAGCTACTGAGTTTAGAGTATGTCCTTGTGGATAACTATCTTCAGTTACAGCTTTCATGTATCTTTGATGAGATATTACAAATACTTGATAAAATTTAAGATGTATCAGCAGCACTCACTCAATTTCATGCATAATAATAATAATAATAATAATAATAGTAAAAGCAAGTTCTTTAGAAATATTGATAGATTTCATCCAGCTTTCTTTATTTTGGTTCAGCAGCAGAGTTAAGTAAGCCTTCCTTGTAGTATTGACATGGATCTGTTTACCTTTTGTCAAGGAAAATAAGAGTAGCTGGCAAGGATGATGCCAAGCTACTTATGTAGCTACATGTGTTTTTTTCTTGCCTTCCTTTATCAATGAAATAGGTGGATTGGGGTAACGTACTATGGGATCTGATTATGCAGACCATTTTAATCAGAGAGTTTTTTTCTGGTGTGTGACCCATATATAGTGCTTATAAAAATTATATCATTACATTAGCTGTTAGTTTATCTTTACAGTCTTGTGGTGGGCTTGTAACGAGTATTGAGTGAAGCTCATGGGTATTTAGCGTTGGTAATGTAATGGTTAGTGGTGGTAATGGGTACTGAGTAATGGTAATGGTATTTAGTGTTGATAATGGGCATTGAGTGTTATGGTCTGTGGGAGGGGATTCTCCAATGGCGTTTACTTTAATGTGACCAGTGCTAAATGGGTTAGCTATTATGGAGGTTGGAAGTCAGCCAACCTGTTGAAGTCCTCTTTAATCCAGTTCCATTTTATACATCTTCCAATTCCTTTCAATAATTCAGCCTCGTTCATCAGCTGAGAATAGGTTCAATATTTAAATAAAGCATCTACAAATATCAAAGGCAAAATATCAATAGAAATATTTAATGGCTTCACAAATTCTTTCATAATTTTATTTTTCTTTCCTGTGAGAACACAAAAATACCAGGGACTTGATAACTTCTAGTTTATTTCAGGAGGAGGAAGAGGAGGAGGAAGAAGGGTAGATTCACTTGAGGTGTTTGTCAGATCAGTCTAGTTACTACCTCCCTATTGTATGCTGCCAGTGCAGCTGTAGGCTGTGAGACAGAGCACAAGTAGCACATTCTTGAGAGCTGTAAGGAGTAATTGTTTGTTCAGTACGTCTTCAACTAGTCCTGTTTGACCTAGGGAAGATTCTCCCACCTGTTCACTAGTCATTAATTGGCCAATGTTGGACTGCCTAAAATTGACTGATTTTTCTAATCTGTGCCCTGGTAGTCCAGGTCTTTAACCATTGATTGATAGTCCCAACACTCACTGGTTTATAATGTCTAATAGGGTTTGTGCCACTCGTGGAACTTAGGGAGCTTGCACACAATTAACTATTTTAATTCAAAATTAATTGAAACAATGAAAATTTCGGTCCATTTCCATTCCTTGTAACCCTGGAGTTGGAGGTTTAGCCTATTATTGATTGCCAGCAAGAAATTAGGTTTTGTTATGAAATCTAGCACTAGAAAAACCTAGGGCTGGATATGCCCTTATGCATTCCTTTATATCCGGCCCAGCTCAACCATTCTATTCCTGGGGTCAATAAGGTACTGTGTAAAATAACAAGCAACAACCTGTTAAGCTGAGTCTACTGATGTTTCTTAGTTTTGTGAACTGAGTTATTGTTTTCTAGGGCCTGTGATTAGTCAAAACTATGTTTTCATATTGACAGTCTTTATGGTATCGTTCATTACGTGTAGCACACTAAGACAAGAAAAAAATCTATTTTTTCTTACTCTTCATAATGGATTTGGGGTGGGATGGGGGAGTGAGTCAGAGCATTAGCTATGGAATATCACTTCAGGACCTTGACTGAGTAGCCAATATCTCCTGGATCTTCACCATTATTGTTTTACTCTACCACTCAAGCATCCACATTCTTTACTGAGGATGAGGAGATAATATTGGCAAGCCTGAAAAAATTAGACATGTCCACAAAATTATACCAGAATTCAATGCATTTATGTAAAGGGAAGTTGTCACTCCAACGGGTACTTCTATGTGTAAATTCTGGACATTACGTCATTTGTAATATACCTGTAATATTCAATAATATATAATAAGATTACTGAATATAAAATAAGATTACTGTAATAATATACTATAAGAATACTGTCAGGAAATTTACACATAAAAACACCCACTCCAACAATAATATTATTAATACGTACTACTACTAATAATAATAATATGTGGTTAAGTAGGTTAAATTAATAACAGTACTGTATTATTATAGAGGGAGGTTTGTAAAAGTGATTAGATAAGAAAGAAAGAACATTATTTCCTTATGAGGTCACTAGAGTATAGTAGTGAGGAGTAAACTTGTGTAGTGTTTGGGAGAGGAAGCCTCCCTGTAGATAGGACCCTGGCAGTCTAGAAACTCATGAGTGAGTAGTTACTGTAGGAAACACTCAGGCTCACTATAAATACTTCAATTTCAATAGAAAATCTTTTAGCAAGAGCTCATACTACAAGATAACTCTGCCTGTCTTGCCTGTCCTCTTGCGTACTTTGTAGACTTGTAGGTTTCTACCTTTTTAACTGTTGCCAAAGTAGTAGAAGGAGTGAGTTAGATCAGAGTTGTGGAACTAGACAACTAAAAGACTTAACAGTGTGAGGAAGTAAGAGAGAAAACATTAATGTCACATGCTGGTTGCAAGCAGAAGTACATAGCAGAATAGTTTCTTCACACTATCAGTGTCATTGTGTTCACTGATTACAGCTTTTAATAATGATTAATCTTGATATTCCTTACATGGTGCTGTAAATGACAATCCTTTTTCTATAACCCTAATAATTCACAATTCTTAATAAGACCTTGTGACCTTTACATGTATCCTGATAGCAGTATGCAGTGTATCTTTACCCCAAATATGTATACTTGGAAGGAAGTGGTGTCATTGGTTTAGCTTAGCTAGGCAGATCTGTATATTTGTGACCTTAAGTTTCTTTTATGTGTGATCCTGATAGCAGTATGAGGTGACCACTATGCCCCCAAATATATATGCTTAGAAGGAAGTGGGCTCACTAACCTTAGTACAGGAACTAAAATTGCTGCTCACTAAAATTATTCACACAGAGGCCTATTCAACCCACAGATTCTCCTTAAGGAATACACTATAAGTAGATTTTAGAGGAGAGACACATTGGGTACCCATTGTGTCCTCACACAGTGGGTTCCTGCATTACACCAGACACTTCCAATTATTAATTATTCCTGAAGGAATTATACATACAGTCAATAATTATTATTAATTCTATAAGAAGCACACCTAAAGCCTTCGCCAAGCCAGCTAGTTTTAATTCCCTTTAGGCAAAGACTATTTCATTAGTTGATTCAATAAATGTAATGTCCAGATGTAACACACATAACAGAAAATTAATTATGCGGTGATTTATCTCACTGGACTCCCAGGCCATTCTTAATGTTTATGATGTTAGTGAAGGGATATGCTGCCAATTCTTAGCTATATTTATATGTGTGGTTACTGCATAATATCTCTTGTATTATAACAATGTAGAAAAGCTCTGAGACATGTATTTTGTATACAATGAAAGGGTGTTTGTTCAATTATTGAATACCAATTCTTCAGGTCATTCAGTACCACTGTTATCGGGCCAAGAACTATCATCAATATCCTGTTTACTACATCGCTATTTTGATATGTCTGCTGAGGTCAGTAAGCTCTGTATTTTATGTATAAATCCCAGCACTTGCTGGTAGTGTATTAAGCTTGTGTAAGCTAGCCACTGGAAAGGTTGGCTGTTTTAGATATTGTACCTCATGTTGTACTGGGTAAGCCTGGTGACTGTGTAAGCTGGCCACTGGGAAGGTTGACTGTTTTTTACATATTGTATCTGTATAGTACCTGTGTTCCATTGTGTACCTGTTGTACCATGTTGTACTGGTAAGCCTTGGGTGACTGGCCAGTGGCCACTGGGAAGGTTGGCTGTTTTACACCATGTTGTACCAGATAAGCCTGGTGACTGTGTAAGCTGGCCGTGGGAAGGTTGGCTGTTTTATATATATTGTACCCATGTTGTAGTGGGTAAGCCTGGCAACAGTTGGCCACTGGGAAGGTTGGCTGTTTTATATATATTGTGCAGGTACAGATACTTATCATTGGGGGGGGTTCCCCTTTTGCTTCTAACTCCTCCCCCCATCTTAACTAATATGCACCACTATAACTGAGTGTTGTAAAGCAATTACTCTATATCAATCACTGCTAATATGCTTCCAACACTGTGCTGGAAGAAGAAATGCATACCCTCATCCTAGGTGTAGTGGTCTTTGGCCAGAGACACAAAGGCCAAGATATACAACCCCCCCAACCCCTACTCCTCCCTTCCCTCTTTAAATCTGAAATCTTGGATTGGCCCTTGTTGAGAGCTGTAGGTCACATTAGATTAGCAGTGTAAGGAGTGTACTTCAATGAGCTGTGTTGTTTGTGTTTTTGGACAACTTCTCTCGGCAATCCTTTAGTGCATGAATGTGGTGGGTGGCCTGGTGGGTGGCCTGGTGGGTGGCCTGGTGGGTGGCCTGGTGGGTGGCCTGGTGGGTGGCCTGGTGGGTGGCCTGGTGGGTGGCCTGGTGGGTGGCCTGGTGGGTGGCCTGGTGGGTGGCCTGGTGGGTGGCTGTAGTAAAGTAAATTCAGGGGGTTCTGAAAGATTTTAGTTTGAGTAGGTGGGGAGGAGGCCTAAGATGAAATAGTAAGTGGTGAGAGTCTTGGTGAGGTCAAGGGTGAGGGTAATGTTTAGAATAATTATAAAGGTTTTAATAACTATTATTAAGACCATATGACTCCCAATGGTGTAGGGGACCCTTGTTTTTGTAAGCATTAGATAGACACAAACTTTCAATTTGTCTTAGAATCAGAGGGGATGCTGTTAGTTGTTGGAATAGAATGTTAATATGTTACACTTTACTGCCTGTGTTCATATAATCTTTGAGACTGTAGCTGTCACAGTTCTCTTAGGGAGAATATCCTTCTTCTTGTAAAACTTGTCTTCTTGATTCAACAGTCTGGTGCCATTTCTAATGGATAGTGATTCATGTAGAGTTTTATTTTACATTAACTTCTCAATATATTTTAATGGGTATGTATACACTCATTATGTATACACTCATGGTATGTCCCAGGCAGATGTAGCCACCTGTCTGGGATATACCTATACCTAAAGAGTATATAAATGCCTTTCTCCTATAACTGTTTTTGCTTATTTTGAGTTGTTGTTAAGTTTTCAGGAGCAATTAAAAAGTGTTTTCCTAATAACTTTTACTCGGATATGTAGTGAGTGGCTCCAAAGATAAGGATGTTAAGACAAAACAAGTACATTATTTAGAAATTCTGACTTGGGGGGGGGGGAGTAATATTACTTTAGGCCTTACGGTCATTGGTTATGAATTATGATATTACAAGGGGACCAGATTTTAGATTAGCCCATTTAAGGCTCTACAGTCCATTAGATTCCCTTTACACAAAGTAAACATTGTGCAAGACACATCAACTCAGTCTCTTCAATGCAAGTTATCATGAGGAGATCTCACCAACTGATTACCCAGGGTATATATAGTAGGATGACAAACAGTGGATGGTGACCCACAAAACCACCTTGCATGATGATCCACAGTGCATGTGTAACACACAGTACATGATAACCCATAAACCCACAGTGTGGAAGATAGGTGTAATCCTTTAATGTTTGCTCTGACCTTACTCTGACCTTCCTAAGCTAGTGGTTAGTCATATATATATTTTTTCTATTATCACAGTATTGTTCGTTGGGGATATGCAAGCACGTCAATATTGGACCTAGTCAATACCTTTCTCGTTGTTGTTCAGGTTTGTATTCTAACTGTTGGAACCTGGCTACAGGTTGAGTTGATATTTTGGTATCTAGATGTTAGTGATTTCATGGTTCTTCTATTCCTGGGCTTTCAGAATTCTTCAGTTAGAGAAACTCTTTAAGTTGTAAGTTGGATGTTATTTGTTCCAAGTACAACACTGACCAGTTACATTTGACTTGTAAGGATTCTCAGTAAGGGTTGCAAGGTTATGTCATATTTATGTGGTTTCTCTCCTGTACTCAAGCAAAAAACCTTATAAGTAAGTGATGGATCCTAGGGCTGCTATCAGGATATTTTCTAAGGTGGTAAGGAGAGAATCTTCTTCCTCTCTAAATTACTTGTACCTTACTTTTTTGAAACAATGCATACATTTTAAGACTATTTGTTCCAGAGAAATGTTCTGAAACATATCTTTGTGTTTTCTCTGGTCAATTTCCTTTTATAGGACTAATGACTGTCTAGACCAGAGGATTATTATCACCTACCTACTGTAATAGTGTACCCCCAATTAATAGGTTAGATCTCCACTCAATGCATGACCCTCTAGCTAGTCTGATTTGGACTATTACAGAAAATCAGAGTGAACAGACTCACTCACTGTGGCCTATATAGCAGCTCTACTCTATTACACTAGAAATGGTATAGAGAAGGTTGTTTCTTGTAAGGAAAATTGTCAAAATTTTGAGTTGGCTGACAATTCAGATATGAGTTGTCTGGATTCTTGATCCTTATCAAATGTTGTTGTTGTTGTTGTTTTTTTTTTGTGTGTGTGTGTGTGTGTGTGTGTATGTAATGATATCTTGATAATTATTTATTTAGGCTGTGTTTGGTTGTTTTTTAGTAATTTGTGTGAGTGTGTGTTCCTGTGGTAATGTGTTTTACACTGATTATTTTAATGTGTCTTGTGTGTTCATGCTTATCTTAATGTGTTTGTACAGATGTTCCTCTGTATAGTAAGTTTAAGGGACCCTGTCCCTGAACTTGTTTTCTGTACAGATGTATAGACATCGTGTTGATGGCTAGATAATTATATTAATATTAATATTAATATTAATAATATAAATATTAGTGTACATAATATTTATAATTATTATTAATAATAATGAGGTAGGGAAATACCTTGGGAATATCAAAATTATAATATTATTGTCTCCTGGTGTAAATTTATACCATTCCAGATTAACCTATCTTTAGACCCTTACAGATTAACCCCCTCCTGGTTATCTTTACTTTAAGCCTGTGTGCATTGTGTTTTATGCACATCTCTAAGAATTAGTTACCTAACCTAACCTAACCTAGTATTATATTCTTATGTTATCTAGTTGCATTTTTCCTCTTTTGGTTGGTGTCCTGATCTACTTCACTGGATGCCTCATTTGGGCTTCTGTCAATATTGGTGACAATTCCATAGAGTGTACTCGTAAGTAATAAACTCTGTGTGATGTACCCTTATAAGGGACTCGTCAGATTATGACTCTCATCAGATTGGTGGCATGATAGAACTAGGGTGTGTGTTTTATAAACACCTGTATACCACTAAGTTATGATTTCATTACCTCTGTGGGTAAGGATTGATGTTTAACTGGTCCTGGTGGTAAGCTACTCCACCCTACAGCGGTATCCGTGTGGGAAAGAGACTACTAGTAGGGTTAGTAGGGTAGTTTTAGTTATAAATATCTCAAAGACTATCTCCCCTGACTTAGAGGAAGGAGTGGGTTGTGTAGAGTTAGATATAGTGTAGTAAAGAAGAGGCCATAAGAACCTTAGCTACATCAACTACCCTATGGCTTCTTTACTAGTGCTGTCCATATCATCTTTGTAGTGTGGATACTAGCCTGCCCTGCTAGCATGACCTGAACACTGTAGTGTGGATACCCTACTAGTGTAGCCTGGACTATATACATAACTGACTGAATGCGTAATAGAAGCAAACTGACAGCTATAGAGTTTTCTCCATAGTGGGTCATGTTGTAAGCGTATAGATTACTGTAATCTAATAAGCTATAGTTCCATTATTAGGAGTTCATACACTCTCTGCCCACTCAAAATAATTTCCATTGCTAAGCATAAATAACTCTAGAACTGTTTGGAGTAGCAGCATGCATGCTACAGGCACTGATCTATTAAGTGCTATATAAAACATTACCACATTAGGAAGAAATGGATTGTAGTGTATTAACCACAGCTGTGTAGAATATACATTTCTTGGTGAGTTTACATAGTGGATAATGGACTTGTAACGAAGTGTAGTAGGTAGAATTTAAGAGAGTAAACTGTGGCTTCCCTTCTTTATCAGGGGTAGCCAGTAATCTGTTTGAGGGTGATTCTAACGGTTTTTAATGTGTTATTGGTAGTTCCTGTACACTTCTTTTTATAGGATTAGGTTTATTTGAACTGTGTATTTTGTGAGAGTTCCCAATTAGTTTGATATTTGTTCTGGTGGGTAATTGTAATCAGTGAGTACTTACTTAGCCTTTTAGTGAGTGTGTGTTTGTGAGTGAGTGTGAGCATGTGTGTACATGTGTATGTGTGAGAGAGTGAGTGTAATCAAGTGTATGAGTGTGAGTATTTGTCTGAGTGTATGTGTGCCCATGTGTGTGTGAGTGAGTGAGTGAGTGTGTGTGTGTGTGTGTGTGTGTGTGTGTGTGTGTGTGTGTGTGTGTCGTGTGATGCATTAAGAGTGAAGCTGTCAGTATTTATGGTGCATGTTTATTCTTACTCCTATAGAACCACCATGGCTTCTCTTCTCCTCTAGTCAGTTAGTGCTGGCTCAGTTCTTTCTGCTGTCAGTCGTATACATCACTAGAAAGCTGAATGACATTCGGACTATGAGGACCAATAGATTTTCCCAGAAGGCACAGCTATGGGGGTAACTGCATACATACTGAAGACACCATTATTGGAAATATTTTAGCTGCAAAAGTCCATAATTCCTCAAAGAGTCTGCCTCCTTTGTTTCTCTTTGAATCAAGATTGTCTGAGAGTGTGTTTTTCTCTTGTGCAATTAATAAACTTGTGTAGGAAAAGAGTTCTTTGGTGGACTCATTAGGAGTTACAACTAATGCAAAGAGTTAAATAGTGTTGGAGGTTCTTCCTTTCCTCCCCCCTTCCCCATAATTCCTCAACCTTTGCACCTGTTGCCATAGTTATTCCTGATAAGCACCTGTAACCTATAGGTATTTCCTGCTGAGCACCTGGGCTTTCTACTGTCTAGGGTTATCATTGTACAAAACGCCTGAGCATGTATTGTCCAAGATTGTCATAAATGATTATGTATACTCACTGTTTTCATAAGTTACTGATTGTGTATGAAGACCCTGATATGTTATCATCTGTATCGTGGTGTGTATGCATGTGTAATATGCTTACTCCAATATAATATATAATATTATATAATATTATTATTATTATATGGGTGATGAGGTATGGCAGCCTTGGCAGGGTTGGTATTTACCTGGAAAAGTGTAGTTTACAGTAATTTTGGTGATTATATTTCACAACTGGTACACTACTTGTACAAGAATTATCTGGGATTCTGTGTACATCATGTAAGCCACAGTCTTCTCATATCTGGTTATAAGTGCTTAGTCTTTTAAAGGAGATTGGTTGAGCAAATTAGCAGTGTATATTGGCATCTCCATGTTACCTTTTTTTAGTGTAAGACCTTGGGAATGATAATGAATTTATAAAGATATCATTTAGTCCTGTAACTTGGGCTCTCAGAATGTTGTTGTTATCAACACACATTAAGCAAAAGTTTGCCTAAGGCAGTTCTTACAACTATGGATGTTATTATTGTGTATGTAATTAAAATCTCTTATTTATCTTAGCTTGGCTCTCATGTATGAAGTGATTTCAGCCACCACTTTTGCATATGACGTTTACTTGCTGACCACTAAGGGTGTTGATCATCAATGTGGCTCTAAATTTGTGAGTATGCAGTTAATGGTTATATAAACAATGTGTTCCCTTTATGAGTTGACCATAATAAGCTATTAGAGACTAATTGACTGGCCTCTGAGTCCAAAGTAAACTATTTTATCCTAAAGTAACACTTTTAATTGAGGAAACTACTTTCCTGTTTCATTACTGCCTTTCAGATTTAGTTGTCAGGAAGGCTTGATAAATAGGTGATGATGTGTTATCACCTAATGTACTGTAAAGCCATCATCTCTCAGACAACTATAGTTCTGTGTGAACAGCTTTAGCTGTATATAGCATTCACAGCAAGGTATGCTCTATGTTTCTGGACAACTGTCAGACAGCTGTGATGAATATAGATAGAGGTTACATTGTCATTGTTTATACAAGTGTATAAAAGCTAGTACCCAAATTTACACCACAATACTCACATGTAAGGCTTTTGGCTAAATAGGCCAAGCATAATGGGCAGGAACCATTGAACAATGCTAGCATAATAAGGCTATTGTGTGTGTATGTATGTGTGTGTGTGTGTGTGTGAGAGAGAGAGAGAGAGAGAGAGAGAGGGTGACATGAAAATCAACTTGGATAAATTCTTCTTTAAAGACTATTTGTAGGATTATGATTACAATAATAATGGCCTCTACAGTATCTCTACAATAATCCTCTACAGTATCTCTACAATAATCCTCTACAGTATCTCTACAATAATCCTCTACAGTATCTCTACAATAATCCTCTACAGTATCTCTACGGTATTAAGGGTAGTGTGTTAAGTGTGGGAGAATAATAGGTGAAATCTGGAGCATAATAGGGAGATATGAAAAGCATTGGAGCATGGCAATTTGCTGTTGTGAATAAACATAAACATGACAGGAATTGGGACACATGAAACTTGTAAAAAACATCTGTTAGAGTTTGACAGGGTTAGGCAGTAAGGATTCAGTATGAAATGAAATAATAACCATAACAACTATGACGTTATATGTAAGGATTCAGTATGAAATGAGATAATAACTGTAATTATATGACATCAAATTTATTTTTAAAATGATTAAATATTATTATATCATGTATTTGCTAATATTCAGTTATTGTAGACAGACAGTGAACTAATAACACATAATACTCAGTTTATGGGGAGTACTATTTGTAGTTTGTTATATGCCAGTACCTATTTACTAACTAATATTCTTGCCAAGCATTTTCTAATTTCTCTTTGTTACTAAATGTGTGAGAAAATACAGAACTGGAAGTTTTTTTCCTAGCACAAATGTCTATAGAACACATTCAAGCAGAAATAGTGAAATCTTAATGGAGAAGTGGTTTTGTTGATAGAGTGCTTAATTGGTAAAGGGAATCAAAACCAGAAATTCAAACTAGAGATCCAAATTTAGTAGCATGTGTATTTAGTAACCCTTTACCATACTTCATTTCTGATAACACAAGCTCATACAAGTAATGCTATGACATTGTGCCTGTAATTATTATCATAAATTTTGTCTGTATACTTTAAAATGTATAAAGTATAAGAATCCAGCCACATCAGACTTTTCAATAAGCATCCCTATTAACCTGGTTCACAAAAGTTTCATTTCAGAACACTAAATGAAGCCATTAGTTTAAATATTATGACCTAAGGATGACTTTTTACTGTCTATGTCTCATTAACTATTTGCTATCTTTCAGAAGGAGTATCCTGTTGTTGTAACAATGATGTACATCATTCACAAGATAGTCAAATACCTCTTACCCCAGTTCACTATATGTGTAGTGTTCGCACCTCTCAAAACAAGGCCTCCGTTTCTTCATCAGAAAGAATTTGAGGAGACAGACAATCTATCCTGGGCCGATAAACCTGTGAGTATTAAATTATGGACATGCATGTAACTGTCGCTGGTTTGAGGTATTGATAGCTTATGTGTAAACTGTGAGGAAGAAAATTGTCACAAATTAAGGACCAATCTGCTGTTTTGTGTGTGATTTGGATAGTAGAGTTAATATCAGGGCTGGAGCCAGCTTGGCATGGCCATGCCATCTAAGGGAGTTTGGGAGCATGTCCCCTCCAGAACCTTGATATAATCTATACAGTATCAATGTTGTTTTTTCAAAACACGGCCAACAGAGTCAAAATTTTTCTTAAGTGTGCAAAAATTAGAAAATCAGTGGTAAGGCATGGCCATACCAGCCATAATGGTGCCTCCAGCCATGAATAAATCTCCCAGAGTCTTCATCTAATGAGAGTTTTATCTGATAGTTGTTTTATGGGAGCTGGGCTCTAGGCAGTTCAAGAAGCTAGCTGATAGAGACTTCTAGAGGGCTTACTCAGAGCTGGGTCAGTTACAGACCTGCTGACTGTAATATACATGTGTTCAGTTCACTAAAACAATTGTGCTTATTATCAGCTGTAGGACTTACGTCTACAGCTCTCTACTGGATGACAAGTGGTGATTTTTTAAAAGTGTTTTGTTAACACAGGATTACAAGTCAACATTCTACTCCAACAGTGGGGATACCCAGGATGAGAGTGAAGATGAAATTGTAGTTCCTTTATCTATCAACAACACCAACCCCATCTTCCCTAGGAGCACTCCACGCTCCTCAAGTTATCAAAGCAGTCCTTGGATTCGCCCAGGACATAGCTGGAGGCTCCCTACTAACACTGCCAGTCCCTTGATAAAATGAGTTGCTAATCATTCATGACTGCATTCTCCTTTTCATTATTTATTGCTTAATGACCACCTCATGCTGTGCATGATTTATTTTTTTTGTTTGTTTGCTCATTTTTAATAATATTAAATTATGTGACATGATTTCATGTTTACTGACCATGCATGTTATCTTGCCTGTGTGTAAGAATAATTCATATTTATATAATTCTTTCACTTGTACTTGATTATGAAAGAGGGAAATGTCCATCCCACGAAACTTTTTTTTTTAATCTGTCCTATTTGACAGCTGTCACAGATGTGACATGGCTCCCTGTTCCACATAGGAACATTGAGTTTGTGTAATTTTTATACACATGTATTGTCGAAGATTAGTTCTTTGAGGACAAAATTATCAATTTATTCTATATAGTCTGAATGTACATGAGTATACACACCTAAAATACAGCTAAACTATCTGATTGGGTCGTCAGCAGAAAAAATGATGACGAATTAGGTAAAGATCGCTTATAACGTATACTTACGTCGTATTATGTGGTGACTTACTTAATTACGCCTGTAATCAGAGTATCAGACCCCACATAGTGCAGATTGGAACACTCCAATGGATTGCTGCCGTATAGCTAGAGAATAAGACCAAGGTGAGTCAAAATATAGCCATTTCTGTGATTTACTCTTGCCAAGGCTCTAGGCTCCAAGAGTCTTGGAGCCTAGAGCCTTGCCATGTACCATTATCCCTATATGGTACAGTGAGATTTTTTTCCAGTAGCTAGCTGGTGGTTTTTATCAGGCTCATTGTGGTGAACTTGAATATTTTTTTATTTAGAGAAGAAGTGGGATTTTTCTCCCCTCTCTCCTGGCATGTTATATTTTTGATCAGGAATGATGATAGAGACCTAAAATGTATAGTGGTTCTCACTTTCTGTTTATATGTGACGCTAAGTCTGTTGGCCTCTGTTATACATGCAATTTTCATGTCCCATAAAATTCACCAACAATTCAGATTGATATCACACCCCTATTAATCCTTCATTTCTTGTTGAATTAACATTATAAGTGTTAGTTCATATTCCAAAAAAATTCTTGTACTGGGAAATTAACACTTGATAATGCATAATATTGTATATACCGTATTTACTGAAATTTTCATCATTGTTTTAATTTCGGATGTCACTTTTATTACGAAATTTAAAAAGTTGAATAATTGGAGATCCACAGCTCAGCATGCTGGGCTTGCTAGGCTCTTCCAAAATTAAAACAACATGAAAATTTGAAAAATGAATTATTAATAAACGAAAATTTCAGGAAATTTGGTACCTCACATATATAGCAGTGAAATCATTTTAAGCTTCATAATATTAATATATGCCTTGAAATTAACAATGTTGTACATATATCTCCCACTCCTATTATTATTATTATTATTATTATTATCTAGTATGGAGTTGATGGGATTCTTTCTAGCAACTCTGGTTCCATCAACTGTCTTGCTGGTATTTGTCAGGAGATGGAAGAACAGTCCACCACAATAATAGTGTCAGGATCTTCTGATTATACGGCAAAAGTGTGGGAGAAGAAGAGTCCATCTTCTGTCAGCAAGTTTCAACTGGTTCAAACTGTGTCATTTGGTCATGGATTTATAATGGGTGTGGATGTCCACTGTTTTGATGAACATTTAATATTGGCATGTGGAACTGATGTAGGAACTATTGAAATATACACAAGACAATCTTACCAGGTATGAGTGTAACCAATACTTGTGTACAAGTGTTTCTTTCTTGTTTGTTGTTGTTGTTGTTTGTTATTGTTAGACAATAGCAATACTTGAGTTAGGAAAGGATTATGGCTAGTGTGACTATAGACCCCATTGTTACATACAGCTCTAGTATAGAGTAAATTAAAGGAGAGAATTCAAACTATTGTGTCTGCAAAATGCAGTTTAAATGGAATGAATGTTTTTCACTAGTGATAGAAATTATTTTGTGCATTCCCAGTTATGTCTCTTGTGGGCCATGAAGATTGGGTAAGGGATATCCATTTCACTAATGAAGGTACGTAAGAGTTAAATTTGAGATGAGTTTGTAAGATACAGTAGCTCAGTTTAATGCCTGAAAGTGATCATTATTTTAATTTCTTATGCTCATTACTCCAGCAGATGACCTAAAGCTAACCAAGAACAGTATTACTCTTCTAGATGGTGATGGAATAGAGAGAAAATACATCTTTACACTGGAGTCAGTACATATTGGTATGTGCACAGTGCCATGATGTTACCAGAACTCAGTCCTCATGAAATCATGTGACTACATAGCTCTGTCTTAACTGGGCACTTCATGATAAAATCATTATAATTTTTACTAGAATCACAATCAATTAAAATAACAACTTTAATTCTTTCACTTAAATATTACCAATAACTAAATCTTCTGTATGGCCATCAGTTACAAATCAATGTACTAGCTTGGGATGAATTTCCCCTTTTAGAACAGCATTACTAAACTTCATATACAGAAATACAACTGTATTACTATTATGAGAAAACAGATATCTTCCTTAGCTATAGTTATCATTCAGTAGTGATGTAATAATATAACTGTCAGTTTGAATTTTATTGTACAGGGCACGAAGAGTGGGTCTACAGTGTAAGGTGGAGGCCTAGATATGATGTGTCAGAGCAGCCATGCCTTCTTAGTGCTTCCATGGACAAGACTATGGTCCTATGGTCATTTGATGCTGAATCTGGTTTATGGATGGAACAGGTTTGTTTTAATAATGCTTCAAACCTCCTGTAACATGCATGCAGTGGAGAAACTGTATTTTAGCAACACTGTAGATTTATGTGTTCATAATGGGAAAATGATCTAGTTGGTTCTAAGTTTTCCTTATTACTAAATGTTCAAAGAATGAGAGATTTGATTTACTGTAATAAAAAAGTTTTGACTCATGGAAATGGTCATTACAGACAAAATGTATCATACATAAAATATCAGTACACTTGAGGCAAAGTGATAATACCACACTATACACAGCTGAAAATTGTTCACTTATGGATAATTTTTGTACACACAATGGCTGTTAGATTCAGTGACTATTATTACACTTGCATGGCTGACACTTGCTCTACAATTATATTTATTCCTCACACTCTGTAACAACTTCAATCTTGGATTCACTGCATTTATTCATTACTTGTATACCATCATGTGAACTGTTAGACTACAGTCAATACCTTATATGTATGATGAAAGCTAACATGCAAAGAATGGACTTCTTCTGTGATGTCTATTTATTAATCATCATAGAAAGGTTATAGGTAAAGAAAACAGTAATAGCACATACTTATGCTAATCTTTACACTTAGGTTGTTTGTTCTTGTAAATTAATTGGTATTTCTTTATTGTAGCTTCTAGAATATTGAATAGCTTTGTAGTACAAAGGTAGTTCAGAGTTTTCCAAATTGTATATACTCTTGCAGCTAGCATAATGTATGTGGGCTAGCCTGACTGGACTTTTCAAGTAGAATGTCATGACAATAGTGTTACACAGCTAACAGTCTAACAGTTACAATATCTGTAGCAGCATATAGGCATCCTCCTTGAACAAAAACTATGTATTTTTCTCTTTTATATTTACTTAGTAGAGAAAAGTAATGACAGCTATTAATGTTAGAATACAAAGGCGTAACTTGCAGTCCAATTTTACAGTCTAATAATACTTAACTTGTAGTATTTTTTATATTATTATAATGGTAATGACTAGTAATATGTATTATAGCTGAAAGGTAGATAGTAGAAACAAGAGTGACAATATTGAAAACAATGCCAAACCAGCTAGCTGGATATTCCTTAATCAGCTAAAATGAACTGGTGTATAGCATTAGCTATACACTAGACACTATGAATATGGTAAAGAATCATCACAGGCACAATTACTGATCTATTCATGCAGCAAAATGGCAGCATAACACAACTGAAATTATTTTTGTTAGGAGTGTATCTATGCCAAAAACAGTACATCTAGAGGTCCATGAAGGAGAAATAGTGGATTTCTTTAGTCAAAATACTAGAAGAAACTCTGGTGCCCATTCATTCATCTCTATCTAGAAGCTGGCTCTGCTACTTATTTCTGGAGTGATTCTGCACATGTGCCTTCCTCTTGGTGCATCTATCACACCCTGCACATGTACATGCTTGAGAATATTGAGCTAGCCAGATAACTATTTCTGTGGGTTGCTCTTTGACTTTGTTTTTCTATTGGTGTCCCTAAGGTTCTTGTTATGAGTTCCAATCTATGTGTCTTCCTCACTGTTAGCTCTATACATTATACTCCATTCAATCAGTAAGAGTCTGACCTGATTATGGTATATACCACCTTTAAAGAGTAGTTCATTTGCCTTTGCATACTACCGTATTTGCTGAAATTTTCGCCGTTGTTTTAATTTCAGATGTCACTTTTATTATGAAATTTACAAAGTTGAAAATTGGAGATGCACAGCAAAGCATGCTGGGCTCGCTAGGCTCTTTCGAAATTAAAACAACATGAAGATTTGAAAAATGAATTATTAATAAATGGAAATTTCAGGAAATACGGTATTATACAATATTAATGACAAAATACAGTACATGGCATTAGTGTAGAGTTTATGTTTGGGATGTCAACATCAGACCATGTTGCTGTTTTGTGTGTTCCAAGAGTTCCCAGACTAGACTTCTTCCTACTTGGCAAAAGCTACAAAAATTCCCCAAGCTCACTTGGTCACTGCAGTTATAAACTATATACACTGGCTTGAGAAACTTCAGTACCCAGTGCCACTGCACATTACATCCTATTACTTATTACTGCAATGTTTTAGACTAGCTCTTCCTGCACATTTATCAGGGCACATCAGCCCTGAAACTTATCAAGGGCACAACTTGGGAACAAACATATTGAGGAGTAACTATCAAGGATGCACTGACCCTGGAACTTATCAAGGGCACATAGACCAAAGCAGGAATAAGGGCATCGCCACATGCAACTCTTATATTAATAATAATAAGCATAAATACCACAGCTTAATTAAAAGCACACAAGCACATACATTTTAATTCATTAAATATTGTGCATTTTACCAGTGGTTGCATGCCTGTCATTGTGTTCCAAAATATCAGTGTGGTTATAGATCAGAGAACCAGGGGTACCATCAATATAGCTAGTAGATTAGGCTTGTCCTTTATCTTTGGAGAATAGCATATAGAAAGTGGCACTCTAGCTTTCTTGTTCCCCTTAATAAGTTTACCTTTGTGAATACTAGCTGATTATGTGGGGCTGAAAGTTGCTCAAATGAAATGATTTGTAATAATATTGTATTATCTTAACAAGTTTTTTAGTTAATACACATGACAGATTAGCTTACACTAAGGATGATCACGCTTGTACAAAAGATTCAATCATGCTAAAAAGGATTTTGCAAAGCTGACATGATATATTCTGGGCTAAAGTTAACTAGTTTCAATCACTGGTTTATTGCCATTGACTATAACAAAAAAATATTATTGTTAATAGCTAGGTAGTGAGCTCTATGAGTGGCTGCCAGCATACTATGAAAACATAATATTATCTAAAGCTTTTTATCTCTTGGAACTAATATCTAGGCATCACACATCCTGTTTATTCACCTTGTAGGCTAGGCTGGGTTTTGGATGAGGTCAAAGAGAGAGCTTTTAATAGTCTCCACAAATCACACAGATCAAGGAAGGATATGCCCTACAAATTAACCTGTTAGAGTAAACCCACAGACAGTGATTGTATTTACTCAACTTGTTACAGTGGTTTAATATCTAGGGCCTATTATCCACCTTCAATTTCTCTGGCTTTTAGGGACTATATAAGTGAGACCTAGAGCTCATATGCTAAGCTCTAGTTCTCAGGACATAGCTACAACATTGCAAGATGAATAAGGGTATAATTTTACTAATTTGTGTACTCCTCGTCTGTACACAAACTTGTTCTGGAGTAGTTTGTAATTTTGGCCGACAGCGATGTGGCAATCGGTGTTTTGACCCTTCCAGGGGAGAGACTTGCTCTGGTGGAGTTGTTTGTACTTTTGGCCGACAGCGATGTGGCAATCGGTGTTTTGACCCTTCCAGGGGAGAGACTTGCTCTGGTGGAATTGTTTGTACTTTTGGCCGACAGCGATGTGGCAATCGGTGTTTTGACCCTTCCAGGGGAGAGACTTGCTCTGGTGGAATTGTTTGTACTTTTGGCCGACAGCGATGTGGCAATCGGTGTTTTGACCCTTCCAGGGGAGAGAGATGCTTTGGATGATCAACCTCACTGTTGCACGAAAGAAGTGACTATAACAATTAACCCTATAAAAATGTAGCTGAAAAGGATTATGTCTAGCTAGTATTGTTTCATCTTACGTAGAATCACCACCCCTTTTTAGTTTTTGATAATATGTACTTTGATATTTTCAGTAGCCAATTTCTCTGTTATAAATTTTTTGACTGCAACAATAATATCAACAGTATGTCCTCAATAGCGCGCTATACCTAATGGTATGTATTTATATCCATAATAATTATTATGGAGATTTCTCAGTCCTACAGGGCTCTATACAGTTTATGCTACCTGAACTTAACTGTATCCAGTGGTATCTATCACAAACATGCAGAGTGGGCCAGTGATCCCTCTCTGTTGCTCTCTGCAAGTGGAGTGAATGTTGGAGCAGGAAAGGGAGAGTATAATGGTTAGAGAGGATAGAATGTTTGAAAG
Source organism: Diacarnus erythraeanus (assembly GCA_964016965.1). Lineage (NCBI taxonomy): Eukaryota > Metazoa > Porifera > Demospongiae > Poecilosclerida > Podospongiidae > Diacarnus > Diacarnus erythraeanus. Next base: position 3,239,229 of record OZ024680.1, read on the forward strand.
TACAGAAAACAGGAGAAACTAAAGAAGACAGGGAAGGAAGTGAGGACAGGATGGTATAGAATCCACTGAAATAGGATTAGAATTAATTACATGCATGGAAACTAATTTCTACTGGTATGACAGCGTTTTGCTAAAATGCCAAAACCAAACATACTTGTTGCAATGTTCTAGTGAAACCACATTAGCTATAAGTATCGTGACATCAAATTCTAAGAGAATAGTGTTTCAAGACATTCAAAAGAATGCTTTAACATTTACAGCTACAGAATTATTAAATAAACTTCGGAAAGTATTGAGGAGAAATTATCAAATCCTGGAACTTTTCTAGGGCACATCAACAATAGGGACATGCTGCAGGTTGAGAGGTCTGACATGATGTTTTGTAAAGTGTGTATCTAGGGTCCATGCATGAAGGAGAAATAGTAAGTCAGAATACTAGAAGAAACTCTGGTAGCCATTTATCCATCTCTATCTAGAAGCTGGCTCTTCTACTTATTTCTGGAGTGATTCTACAAATGTCCCTTTCTCTTAGTGCATCTATCACACCCTGTGGCTAGCTCTTTGAATTTGTTTTTCTATTGGTGTCCCTAACGTAACACACTTCTTATTATAAGTTCTAATCTTTGGGTCTTCCTCTCTGTTAGCTCTATACATTATACTTCATTCAATCAGTAAGAGTCTGACCTGATTTGAAACCAACCACTTATAGCTATTAGCTATATGGTATATTAAGAGTAGTCCATTTGCCTTTTTTGTTGTTATACATAATTATTAAAATTTAATGACATTTTGCAACACATGGCATTAGTGTAGTGTTGATTGAGATGTCAATATTAAACCATGTTGCTACAAACACTGGGTAATTATTTGCTTTGTGTGTGTTCCAAGAGTTCCCAGACTAGACTTCTTCCAACTTGGCAAAGCTACAAAAATTCCCTATGGTTCAAAATTAGCTCACTTGGTCACTGTAGTTAGATATTATATACACTAGCTTCATAAACTTCAGTACCCAGTACCACATTACATCCTATTACTGCCAACTACTACAATGTTTTAGATTAGCCCTTCCTGTACATTTATCAGGGCACATCAGCCCTGGAACTTTTGAAAGGTAGGTACATCAACTTGGGAGCATTATATCAAGGTTAAATCAAGAAAACTATCAAGGGTACACCAACTTATCAAGGGCAATTTCTGTGGTTTTTAGGGACTATATAAGTGAGGCCTTGAGCTCATATACTAAGCTCTAGTTCTCAGGACATAGCTACAACATTGCACAATGAACAAATTTATAATTTTACTAATTTGTGTACTCCTTTTCTGTACACAAACTTGCTCTGGAGTCATTTGTAGTTTTGGCCAGCAGCGATGTGGCAATGGGTGTTACACCCCTTCAAGGGGAGAGAGATGCTTTGGTGGAATTGTTTGTTTTTTTTGGCCAGCAGCGATGTGGCAATGGGTGTTACACCCCTTCGAGGGGAGAGAGATGCTTTGGTGGAATTGTTTGTAGTTTTGGCCAGCAGCGATGTGGCAATGGGTGTTACACCCCTTCGAGGGGAGAGAGATGCTTTGGTGGAATTGTTTGTTTTTTTGGCCAGCAGCGATGTGGCAATGGGTGTTACACCCCTTCGAGGGGAGAGAGATGCTTTGGATGATCAACCTCAACTGTTGCAAGAAAGAAGTGACTATAACAATTAACTCTATAAAAAGTAGCTATATAGCTGAAATGATATGTCTATCTTAGAATCATCACCTCTTTTTGTTCTTGATATGTACTTTGATATTTTCAGTAGCCAATTTCTCTGTTATAAATTTTTTGACTGCAACAATAATTTTGATAATATCAACAGTATGTCCTCAATAGCGCGCTATACCTAATGGTATGTATTTATGTCCATAATAATTATTATGGAGATTTCTCAGTCCTACAGGGCTCTATACAGTTTATGCTACTTGTCCTTGTCCTTTAAATACTGTGAACTAAGGATGTCTTTTTACTGCTTATGTATTTGTTATCTTTCAGGAGTATCCTGTTGTTGTAACAATGATGTACATCATTCACAAGATAGTCTTACCCCAGTTCACTCTATGTGAGGTGTTTGCACCTCTCAAAACAAGGTCTCCATTTCTTCATCAGAAAGAATTTGAGGAGATGACAATCTATCCTGGGCTGATAAACCTGTAAGTGCTATTAAACTAAATTATGATGATAGCTTATGTTTAAACTGTGAGGAAGAAAACTGTCACAAATTCTGCTGTTTTGTGTGTGATTTGTATACTGAGTAATAAATCTCCTGGAGTGTCTCTCTAATGGATAGGGTGTTTTTTTTAGGAGCTGGGCACTAGGCAGCTGGGCTTTTAATAAACTGATAGAGAGCTTACTCAGAGCTGGGTTAGCTACAGACTTGTCAATGGCTAGCTAATAACATGCTACATATGTTCACTTCACTAAAGCTTTAACTACAATTGTGCATATTATCAGCTGTAGGAGGGACTTGGAGTGGACTGACTTACATCTATAAGCTACCTGATGAGTGATGATTTTTATGTTTGTTAACACAGGACTATACAAGTCAACATTCTACTCCAACAGTGGCAATACCCAGGATGAGAGTGAAGATGAAATTGTAGTTCCTAACAACACCAACCCCATCTTCCCTAGGAGCACTCCATGCTCTCAAAGCAGTCCTTGGAGTCTCCTGGGACATAGCTAGAGGCTCCCAACTAACACTACCAGTCCCTTGATAAAATGAATTACTAACCATTCATGACTGCATTCTCCTATTTATTGCTTAATGACCACCTCATGCTGTGCATGATTTTTTTTCTGTTTACTCATTTTTAAGATAATATTATTATTAATTTTTTGACATATTATCTTCATGTTTACTAAGTGACCATGCATGTTATCTTGCCTGTGTGTTGTAAGAATAATTCATATTTATAATTTTGTTTCACTTACTATGAAAGAGGGAACCTGTTCATTTCACACAACTTTTTTTTTTAATCTGTCCTATATGACAATTTCTTACCTTCTGTCACAGATGAGATACAAATGACATGACACCTTGTTCCATGTAAGAACATTAAGTTTTCATACACATGTATTGTGTCAAAGATTAGTTCTTTTAGGACAAAATTGTCAATTTATTCTAGATAGTCTGAAAGTACACCACACGAGTATACTAGTTATGGAGTGGATGAGAAACTAGGTAAAAGTCGTCAGCACAAACTGTAGGTAAAGGTCGCCTATAACACATACATCGTGTTATATAAAATTATTATGAGCCATGGCAGTTAGTGTGGAGTATATTTCTGTTGCCTGTAATCAGACCCCACATAGTGCAGATTGGAACTCTAATGGATTGCTGGCATATGGTGGTGGGAATTCAATTGCTCTAGCAAAGGTGAGTGTGATTTACTCTTGGAGCCTATAGCCTTGCTAGGTAGACTGTCTTCCATTATCTGATTTGTACAGCGTATATGTAAAAAGTTAGAGATCTTTTTCCAGTAGCTAGTGATTTATTTACTGATTTTTCAGGCTCATAGTGGTGGACTTGAAAAAGTTGTCTTCATGCTCCATGGTCATGGTCGTCGTGTGAACTGTGTTCGATGGATCTCTGCCAATTCTATATCTAATGACCCTCTACTTGTGTCTGGAGCTGTTGATGGAAATGTCATTGTGTGGAAATGCATTGATCAAACTAGTGACAAAGTATGTCATTAATAATAATAATAATAATAATAATAATAATAATAATAATAATAATAGGGAAGAAGTGGGGGGTTTTCTCCTTTCCCTGGCATGTTATACTTGTGATCGTTTGAAAATGATGATAGAACCCTATAATGTATAGTTGCTCTCACTTTCCATTTATATCTGACACTGAGTCTGTTTGGGCCTCTATTATGTTTATGCAATTTTATGATTCATATCCCATAAAATTCACTATGGATATCAGCTGTTGAATTGATCATTTCCCCATATGAACTAACACTCACATGTTGTTTATACATTTTTAATGATAATTCAGCAAGAAATGAAGGATTAAATATTCCAAAAAGTTTCTTGTTCAGTACTATAGATCCACTATATTCACTGTTAGCCATTGACTGGAATTAACACTTAATTATACCTCACACAGCAGAATCATAATGCTAGATAAGTGAATATAATATTATATGCCAACCAAATATTTCTCACTCCTATCAGTGGAACACTTGCACAGTCCTGGCTGGTTGCACCATCATACTAGAAAAATTCCCATTATTTAGAGATCAAATTTAATTGCTGTGAAAGTATCTCGTTTAATCCAGCAGTACAGTTTGTTCGTGATTTAGTATATTAGCCATTTTCCATTATAGACTACTAGCTATCAGCTGTCTCAAAATAATAATAGCTCATTATTCAGTATGAACTTCCAAGACTCTTTATAATAATAATAATAATAATAATACAATATTATTATTATTATTATTATTATTATTATTATTATTATTATTATTATCATTATTATTATTATTATTATCAGTATATGTAATAGGATGGCTGGCTGTGGTATTCTGGATTAATAGTGTGCAGGTTGGAAGGGAGTAAAATAGCATGAGGTGAAGCTAAGTGCTATTTCCCTTCCTACCTGCATGGCAAGAGCTATTAATCCAAAATACCACAAGCCAGACATTCTATTACAAATATCCCACCATTTTTAAACAATAATCATAAAATTTATATAACTACATAACTAAACATATGAACACAAAAGTTCCTCAAAGTTTACAGCACTTGGTTTCTCAGTATAGATTCTGCTTAATAATCCCAATAGAGCCTCTCCTGCCATTGTCTTCACAGTACTGAAACTGTATTACCATGTAGTTACACTAAGCTATAAACCTAGCAACTTATCCTCAGGCAGTATTGATTGACCAATCAGATTATTATTACAGGCAAGCTCATTTTCATTGGTCAGTACTACTATTATTTAGATACGAGCTTCTATGGACCATTTGTATTACTCATTATAAGATGATTATTATTATTATTATTATTATTATTATTATTATTATTATTATTACTACTACTACTACTACTACTACTACTACTACTACTACTACTACTATTACTATTATTATCATTATCCAGTATGGAGTTGATGGGATTCTTTCTAGCCACTCTGGTTCCATCAACTGTCTTGCTGGTATTTGTCAGGAGATGGAAGAACAGTCCACCACAATAATAGTGTCGGGATCTTCTGATTGTACAGCAAAAGTGTGGGAGAAGAAGAGTCCATCTTCTGTCAGCAAGTTTCAACTGGTTCAAACTGTGTCATCTGGTCATGGATTTATAATGGGTGTGGATGTCCACTGTTTTGATGGACATTTAATATTGGCATGTGGAACTGATGTAGGAACTATTGAAATATACACAAGACAATCTTACCAGGTATGAGTGTAACCAATACTTGTGTACAAGTGTTTCTTTCTTGTTTGTTGTTGTTGTTGTTTGTTATTGTTAGACAATAGCAATACTTGAGTTAGGAAAGGATTATGGCTAGTGTGACTATAGACTCCATTGTTACATATAATTCTAGTATGGGGTCAATTTATGAGAGAATTCAAACCACAGTATCTGCAAAATGCAGTTAAATGGAATGAATATTTTTCACTAGTGATAGAAACTATCTCCTGCATTTTTGTCTTGGTCCAGTTTATTAAAGTAATGTCTCTTGTGGGCCATGAAGATTGGATAAGGGATATCCATTTCACTAATGAAGGTACATAAATAACTAGTTAAGAGATGAGTTTGTAAGATACAGTAACTCAGTGTAATGCCTGAAAGTTTTTTAATTCCTCATCCTTGTAATATTGAACCAGAAACACAAATTTCCTTGAAACTAGTTGTGTTAAATCAATTCTGATAGTTAGCTTATTAGCTATTATTATTATTATTATTATTATTATTATTATTATTATTATTATTATTATTATCTAGTTAACCTCATTTTCTGAAAAATCGGGGGGGGGGGGGGGGGTTTAAGCCCTCCTAAGCCCCTACGTACACCCATGAATTATACTGTGGGAATTTACTTAGACTATTGAGATTTCTTTGAGATTTCTTGTGTCAAGCTCTGGCTTTTATTTATTTTTGTAAACTGCATAATGATGTGCATTATAGTGGTTTGGTAAACAGTATTTAGCCATGGCAGTAGCGGTTAACAGGTAAGCATGGTAACATTGTAACAGCTGCTTAGACAACTTGTTTGACTCTTAGCCTAGTTAGTACCATGTCTGTGAGTTCCTAAGATAGTGGTTTAGCACTCCTTTAAAGCCAGGTGAATCATCCAAGGAATTTAAAAGCCTGAATTAGCTAGCAGTTAGCCTGAACTGGTGAGTTAATATTTATCAGTGTATTCTAAAATATAGTTTTACTAGCTTGAAAATGATGTTGAAGTACAGAATCCATTATCTTCAAATGAAATAGAGCCTAGCCTATCCTTGTGTACATAATAATAATATTAATTATGGTTGCTTAGTGAATATTACTCTAATTTGCTCTCTTACACCTCTTGGTTTTGAAGAAACTTTTTGCTTCGCACTTCGTGCAGGAGGGGGCATATCCCTCTCCCGCACCCTCCCCCTTGAGCCGAATTACAGTTTACCTTATTAGTCCCCCCAGTTCTAAAAAGTTGTCTACACCCCTGTAAGTTACTGTGTCTTAAAGACTTGTAGTTTGGTAGATTCCCACAATAATTGTAATTACTGTGTCTTAAAGATCAGGTTGCTATTGTCTCACTGAGTTGATTTACGTTGTAGGTAATGGTTGTCTTCTTTCATCGTGTTCACAGGATGCATTCATCCGATTGTGGAAACTCTATAGAGAAGGTCCAGAGCTCATTACTCCAGCAGATGACCTTAAGCTAACTGAGAACAGTTTTACTCTTCTAGATGGTGATGGAATAGAGAGAAAATACATCTTTACACTGGAGTCAGTACTTATTGGTATGTGCACAATGCCATGATGTTTCCAGAACTCAGTCCTCATGAAATCATGTGACTACATAGCTCTGTCTTAACTGGGCATTTCACCACCTGATAAAGTCATTATTATACTAGAGTCACAATCGATCATTATAACAACTTAAATTCTCAATATTTCATAGTTTTCACTTAATTATTAGCAGAAAATTCCAATAACTATCTTCTGTATGGCCATCAGCTACAAAACAGTGTACTAGCTTGTATTTATGAGAAAACAGATATCTTCCTTAGCTATAATTATCATTCAGTAGTGATGTAATAATATAACTGTCAGTTTGAATTTTATTATACAGGGCATGAGGAGTGGGTCTACAGTGTAAGGTGGAGACCTAGACATGATGTATCAGAGCAGCCATGCCTTCTTAGTGCTTCCATGGACAAGACTATGGTCCTATGGTCATTTGATGCTAAATCTGGTTTATGGATGGAACAGGTTTGTTTTAATAATGCTTCAAACTTGTAACATGCATGCAGTCGAGATAAAACATAACCAATGAACCCACTACCTAACCTGCATGCAGTGAAAACTAGTGGAACCACTACCTAACATGCATGCAGTGCAGATAACATAACCACTGGAATCACTGCTAACATGCATGCATGGAAACATCAGAACCACTACCTAACATGCAAACAATGGAGATAACATAACTGTGTTTTAGCAACACTATAGGTTTATTTATTGATGGAAAAATGATCTTATTGGTTCCTATTTAATAATAAGAGACCTGATTCATAAGTTTGAGACTAGCCTGTTTGGTTTAGGAAATGGTCATCATAGACAAATGTATCATACATAATATAAATGTCAGCAAACTTGAGGCAAAGTGGTGAGACCTTATAGGATGCTACATGCAGCTAACAATTATCCACTTGTGGACAATTTTTGTATACAAAATAATGGTTATTCATCATCGGTTAGACTCAGTGACTATTGCACTTTTGTGGCTGACACTTGCTCTACATGTATTTATTCTTCACCCTCTGTAGCAACTTCAATCTTGAATCACTGTATTTATTCATTCTTATGTACCATGTGAACTTACAAAGCTAACAGGCAAAGAATGGACTTCTTCTGTGATGTCTTTTATTTAATCACATGAAGTAAATTGTAATTCTGAAATTATGGAAACTCTAAATTGCCTATGTCCTACAAAGCAAACTCAATATTCTAGAAGCAATAATGAAAATCCCAAGTATAAACAAACAACTTTAGTGTATGAGTTCAATAGTCTATATACAGATAAGGAAATATTATTATGTATATTAAAGTGCTTCTCCCTTTATTAACTGATATAAATGATGTTGTGAAGCTCCTCCTTAGGAGCACTGAAGGAGAGCCCTCATGTTGTGTATCCAGTGTCATCATTAGTCACTAGATCATGATTTCTTATAATATGTTTCACTCAAAGAGGCCTACTGTTTGAATCTGAATCTCCCTAGAAATGGTAGCAGATTTTAGCTAAAAATGTTGCACTCTCTATCATGCATGCAAGATTGTTATTATAAGTAGCTATGTGCTGTTCAGTTATTCTGAAAACTGTTTTCTCTGCCTATAACCTTTCTATAACTGACAAACTAGCATAGTGTATTGGGGGGGCTAGCTTGACTGGACTTTTCAAATCCACTTTTTTCTGACAATTGTGGTGCACAGTTAACAGTTACAATATGTATAGCAAACATTTACATAGGCATCCTCCTTGAACAAAGATACCTGCACTATATGTAGTGTTAGTATTTACTAACTAGAAAAAAACTATTTAATGTTATAATGCAAAGACGTAACTTGCAGTCCAATAATGCTTAATATTAAATAACTTGCAGTCTAATATTAATGTAACTTGTAGTATATTATTATAATATAGAATATATATATAGCTTATTGTATTAGTCTTATAGTATTATAGCTGAGAAAGCTAACTTATTAGCTAAAATGAACTGGTGTATAATACACTATACACTAGGAATATGGTAAAAGATCATCACATGCACATATTACTTATCTATCCATGCAGTAAAATGGCAGCAAAACACAACAACTGAAATTTTTAAATGATGTTTTGTAAAGAGTGTATCTATGCCAAAAACAGTGCATCTAGAGGTCTATGAACGAGAAATGGTGGGATTCTTTAGTCAGAATACTAGAAGAAACTGGTGACCATTCACCCATCTCTATCTAGAAACTACTTATTTCTGGAGTGATTCTGCAAATGTGCCTTTCTTTTGGTGCATCTATCACACCCTGCACATGTGCATGTTTGAGAATTGAGCTAGCCAGATACTGTTTCTGTGGGTAGCTCTTTGATTTTGTTTTTCTATTGGAGTCCCTAAGGTAAGGCATACTTCTTGTTATGAGTTCCAATCTATGTGTCTTCCTCTCTGTTAGCTCTATGCATTATACTCCATTCAAACAATAAGAGTCTGACATTTTTTTTTTTTTTTTTACTATAATACAACATTATACAGTACATGGCATTAGTGTAGTGTTTATGTTTGGGATGTCAATATCAGACCATGTTGCTGCAAACAACACTGAATAATTTGTGTTCCAAGAGTTCTCAGACTAGAATTCTTCCAACTTGGCAAAGCTACAAAGATTCCCTATAGTTCAAAATTAGCTTGCTTGGTCACTCCAGTTAGATATTATATACACTGGCTTTAGAAACTTCAGTACCCAGTACCACATTACATCCTATTACTGCTAACTACTATATACAATGTTTTAGACTAGCTCTTCCTGCACGATTATCAGGGCACATCAGCCCTGGAACTTATCAAGGGCACATCAACTTGGGAGCATATTAAGGATATTAAAGAATTTATCAAGGGCACGTCAACTTGGGAACATATTTAGGAGAAATTATCAAGGATGCGACCAACCCTGGAACTTGTCAAGGGCACATCAACCCAGGCAGAAATAGGGGCATGCAACTCCTATGTTAATAGATATATAGCTACAAAGTATAATACCACAGCTTACTGGACAGCATGCATTTGTAAATACTTTACATTTTACCAGTGCATGGTTACATGCCCCTTCTTCCTGTCATTGTGCACTTTTAATTTCTAAATATTAGTGTGGTTATAGATCAGAGATCCAGGGGTACTTTTCTGACACATGCAGTTTATATTAGGTTTGACCTTGTGAGGTATGATACAGAAAGCTAGCTTTCTGGTTCCTCTTTAATAAGTTTACCTTAGTGAATACTAGCTGATGATGTGGGGACAGATTTGAGCTGAAAGTTGATCAAATGAAATAGTGATAATATTGTATTATCTTAATAAGTTTTTTAGTTAATACACTTGACAGATTAGCTAATGTACACCAAAGACAATCACACTTGTACAAAAATTCAATTACACTATAAGGATTGTGCAAAGATGATATTACCATTGACTATATAACAAAAAAGTGGTAACTAGATAATGAACTCTATGAGTAGCTGCTAGTTAAATAGCTTCTTAACTACATTTAGACTTTCTAAACATGCAAGATAATGAATTTATGACCCAAATCTTATTTCAATTTAAAATATGGAAAAGCATGGTATCATCAGAATGCAAGTACTAGAGGTTAACACAGCATACTATGAAAGCATAACACTTGGAGCTAAAATAAAAACTAGGCATCACAGACATCTTGTTTATTCACCTTGTAGGATAGGCTGGGTTTTAGCTAAGTCAAGAGAGAGCTTTAGCCTGTTGTTATAATAGTCTCTACAAATCACACAGATCAAGGAAGGATTATATGCCCTACAATTAACCGGTTCAAGTAAACCCACAGACAGTGATTCTATTTACTCAACTTGTTACTATCCAGGGCTTATTATCCGCCTTCAATTTCTGTGGTTTTTAAAGACTATATAAGTGAGACCTTGAGCTCATACGATAAGCTCTGGGGTAATACACTACTGCAAAATGAATAAGTTTATAATTTTACTAATTTGTGTACTCCTCATCTATATACAAACATGCTCTGGAGTTGTTTGTCGTTCTGGCCAAAGGCTATGTGGCAATAGGTGTTTCACTCCTTCAAAGGGAGAGAAATGCTTTAATAAAGTTGTTTGCCGTTCTGGCCAACGTCTATGTGGCAATAGGTGTTTCACTCCTTCGAAGGGTGAAGGATGCTTTAATAAAGTTGTTTGTCGTTCTGGCCAACGTCTATGTGGCAATAGGTGTTTCACTCCTTCGAAGGGAGAAAGATGCTTTAATAAAGTTGTTTGTCGTTCTGGCCAACGTCTATGTGGCAATAGGTGTTTCACTCCTTCGAGGGGAGAGAGATGCTTTAATAAAGTCGTTTGTCGTTCTGGCCAAAGGCTATGTGGCAATAGGTGTTTCACTCCTTCGAAGGGAGAAAGATGCTTTAATAAAGTCGTTTGTCGTTCTGGCCAACGTCTATGTGGCAATAGGTGTTTCACTCCTTCGAAGGGAGAAAGATGCTTTAATAAAGTCGTTTGTCGTTCTGGCCAACAGCTATGTGGCAATAAGTGTTTCACTCCTTCGAGGGGAGAGAGATGCTTTAATAAAGTCGTTTGTCGTTCTGGCCAAAGGCTATGTGGCAATAGGTGTTTCACTCCTTCGAAGGGAGAAAGATGCTTTAATAAAGTCGTTTGTCGTTCTGGCCAACGTCTATGTGGCAATAGGTGTTTCACTCCTTCGAAGGGAGAAAGATGCTTTAATAAAGTCGTTTGTCGTTCTGGCCAACAGCTATGTGGCAATAAGTGTTTCACTCCTTCAAGGGGAGAGAGATGCTTTAATAAAGTCGTTTGTCGTTCTGGCCAAAGGCTATGTGGCAATAGGTGTTTCACTCCTTCGAAGGGAGAAAGATGCTTTAATAAAGTCGTTTGTCGTTCTGGCCAACAGCTATGTGGCAATAGGTGTTTCACTCCTTCGAAGGGAGAAAGATGCTTTAATAAAGTCGTTTGTCGTTCTGGCCAACAGCTATGTGGCAATAGGTGTTTCACTCCTTCGAGGGGAGAGAGATGCTTTAATAAAGTCGTTTGTCGTTCTGGCCAAAGGCTATGTGGCAATAGGTGTTTCACTCCTTCGAAGGGAGAAAGATGCTTTAATAAAGTCGTTTGTCGTTCTGGCCAAAGGCTATGTGGCAATAGGTGTTTCACTCCTTCGAAGGGAGAAAGATGCTTTAATAAAGTCGTTTGTCGTTCTGGCCAACAGCTATGTGGCAATAGGTGTTTCACTCCTTCGAAGGGAGAAAGATGCTTTAATAAAGTCGTTTGTCGTTCTGGCCAACAGCTATGTGGCAATAGGTGTTTCACTCCTTCGAGGGGAGAGAGATGCTTTAATAAAGTCGTTTGTCGTTCTGGCCAAAGGCTATGTGGCAATAGGTGTTTCACTCCTTCGAAGGGAGAAAGATGCTTTAATAAAGTCGTTTGTCGTTCTGGCCAAAGGCTATGTGGCAATAGGTGTTTCACTCCTTCGAAGGGAGAAAGATGCTTTAATAAAGTCGTTTGTCGTTCTGGCCAACAGCTATGTGGCAATAAGTGTTTCACTCCTTCGAGGGGAGAGAGATGCTTTAATAAAGTCGTTTGTCGTTCTGGCCAAAGGCTATGTGGCAATAGGTGTTTCACTCCTTCGAAGGGAGAAAGATGCTTTAATAAAGTCGTTTGTCGTTCTGGCCAACAGCTATGTGGCAATAGGTGTTTCACTCCTTCAAAGGGAGAAAAATGCTTTAATAAAGTCGTTTGTCGTTCTGGCCAACGGCTATGTGGCAATAGGTGTTTCACTCCTTCGAGGGGACAGAAATGCTTTAATAAAGTTGTTTGTCGTTCTGGCCAACGGCTATGTGGCAATAGGTGTTTCACTCCTTCGAAGGGAAAGAGATGCTTTGAACGATCAACCTCACTGTTGCAAGAAAGAAGTGACTAACAATTAACTCAATAAAAAGTAGCTATATAGCTAGCTGAAAGGATATGTCTAGTTTTGTTTCATCTTAGAATCATCATCATTTTAGTTTTTGATAATATGTACATATTTTCAGTAGCCAATTTCTCTGTTATAAATTTTTTTGCTGCAACAATAATTTTGATAATATCAACAGTATGTCCTCAATAGCGCGCTATACCTAATGGTATGTATTTATATCCATAATAATTATTATCTCAGTCGTACAAACTGAAGAAACTGGTAAAAGAGTAATTGATAATAATGAGCAGCAACGACAAACTCTGATGCTACTTTGGTGGAGACCCTTACCATTTGTGCATACTGTATTCTGATTAGGTTAATTTCACTGTCAGTTTTTTTTTCACTCAGTTGTCGGTAGGTAAAGACATGTAGAACAGATATAATTTTGACATTAAATGGACCAACATCTATATAAATGAAAATGTGAATTGTACTATTTATGTGAATCATTGAAACTAATGTCCGGGTCTATATGGGCTACATTTAAAAAGAAGCTAATCCACATAGGAATGAGAGGGGCTGTATGACATTATTTACATATCACATGTAAAAGTTATATGACTGCATATTAACAAATAATCGATGATCTGAATCAAAGACATATTCATGATCTAAGAAGTCAAAATAGTTACATGCCTCTGGTTCAATTGCCAAGTCCATTATAATAGCAGATGATGTGGAAAATTCATGGGGAGTGGTTTTAATTAATGTTTTTTCAAAACTTGTTTATGAATTTATTATCACTGTTTATAATTATTTAATTGTTATTTAAGGGCCTCACTAATCATCTTCCCATGTCACTATCATAATGACACTCACAATGACTCTATATGTGAATAATTTGTAGGTACGTGTTGGTGATGTTGGAGGTAATTCTTTGGGACTGTATGGAGCTGTGTTTGGCCCAAAGGGAGACTATATCTTAGCTCATGGATATCAAGGAGAGTTTCATCTCTGGAAGGAAATTACATTAGGTAGCATTATTGAAGTGTATGTGCAATTCTCATATCATTCTATTTAGCTAGCTTTTCTTTTCTAAGCATGACCTTTTCTTGTTAATGGAAATGTAACAGGGTGAACATGTCACCTTGTGCTTTTATCAGATGCCATAATTATGTGTCTACTAGGTCACTGGCAGTATACTGCTACAATTGGTGGTCATTATGGTCCAGTGCAAGACATCGCATGGGAACCAAGTGATGGAGAATTTCTTGCATCTGTGAGTGTGGACCAGACAACCAGAATCCATGCTCCCTGGGTTGTCGATGGAGTAGAAGTTACATGGCGTGAGATAGCTCGGCCACAAATACATGGTTATAACATGCAGTGTATATGTATGCTATCATCTGTTCTGTTTGTTTCTGGAGCAGACGAAAAGGTAAGTGATATTTCTTGCACAGTACACTGATAATCAGGTTTGATATGAGTCAGCTTTATATTTTCTAATCCTCAAATTGAATGCACAACCTTGCTTGATAGCAGTATAACATTCTATTTGTAACATAAACATTATTCACAATGGCACTTTGCTTGCCATATCTGCAAACAATCTAAAGCATGTGATTGGTACTAGAGAGCTTGTTAGATTGCTAAAACAATCCATTGTCTGCTTTATCCTGTAATGCATGAGCAGTTATAGCTTGAAACAACCAAATAGAGAGCTATCCTCTGTAATAGACAAGGTCTGTTTACCTACTAAGATTAGGAGCATATAATTAGGTAAGTGAGCAAGGCCACTTACTAATCATGATCAAATGATTCTGTGTGTGATTATGTACTATGTATATGCGTTTATACTAAATGGATGTTCAATCTAGATTTCTATAGTAGCTTGTAGCAGATTCCAGATTACATTAGCATTAATTTTCAATAGTCCTAGTTCTAGCCTACTCATACTACCAATGCATTGTTACCTCAGATTACTGGTGCTACTTACACTATTGTACATTTAATCTGGAAATGGGCCCTTGCAGCTACCTCTCCAGTACTTAAATAAACATAAGAATATGAAACCTGTCAGGAGCTTCTCTTGTCCAATAATGTTTAACAAACATACACTCCTTAGTTATCTGTGCATTAGGTTCTTCGAGTATTTCACAGTCCAAGAAAGTTTGTGGATAATCTTTTGAACATAAGCAAAGTTAAATTGCAACTGGTAAGCATCAAACTATAATATTATTAATTTTATAAGCCTTTGCTTGTTTTTGGTCTTTGTAGAACCACACAGATTTTCCATCTAATGCTAGTGTCCCTAGTCTTGGTTTGTCAAATAAAGTAGGTAAAACATCGGGACTGTTAAGTTGTGATCAATTTCAGCATTATTAATTTTTCTTACAGTGTTTAGTACTGAATCCCCAATAACTTTGAGTGCTGTCTCAACAGATGATAAGAACTCTTCTGAGACAGGTATGCCGTATAATCGTTTCCCTATATTTGCCATTACAGGTTTTCAGAATTTTTTTTCATTAGTAGTAAAACAAGCAGCTAGAGTTAGGACTGATAAATGACATACTGTCATAAAGTTGTGGGAATATAGTCTGGACTAGGCCTTAAAACTGAAAATCAACTTACAAAACTTTAACAATTTACACTTTAAAAAATGTTGTACCAATAAAGCCACACACTACATGATATACACAAACACTATTATTATACCTCACTTGTAAACCACACTTATGGCAGGCTTGAATTTGCAAGTTAATGCACAAATGAAGATAGTAGTGAATATTATACAATTTTTTTTCAAGCCTACATTTCTCCATTATTGCTTTATGATAAGATTAGCTCCTCATTTCGATAAAGCTATCCTAGAGCCATTGAAAGGGTGGAACAAATGTTTTGGGTTTAATAGCCAAGGATCATTGAACCATGATGATTCCACAACTCTTCCCTGCCATCCAGGTAGCTAAAAATTATTTTGTATATACAACAACAGCATTGGAAGGATGACACTGTATAATTCATGGTAAACCACATGCCACCTACTGAATACTTAGCTACCATCACTGTTAATTTGTATTCAATAATCACTCATATTCAGGACCAGATCCAGATACTATTCATTAAAACAACTCATTACCTTTAACAGCAACAGCAGCTCCATACATGGTCTTTTTCATGCAGAAATACCATTTAAAGATCAACTCCAAGCTACACTGTGGCCTGAAATTCACAAACTTTATGGTCATTCCTATGAAATATTTTGCATTGCCAGCAGCCCAGATGGGAAGTTTGTTGCCTCAGCATGCATGGTATGATGTAGCTAAAGTATGTATAATTCTAAACTATGTTACTAGATTATCTGTAGTTATTGCACCTTTTAGCACAGTGATACCATACATTCTTAGTATGAAATAATGCACACAATTCCTTTATTTTCATGCAGGGCATAGTGTAATATTACCTAAATAGAATATGTAAAATACCTTTGAAATTTTCTTATTTTCTGCATTATGGTTATAGTCCATTCTTAAGCATGCACATTACATCAGCTGTGATAATTTTATGTGTTAGAATTATTGAGGCAAGTAGAACAAGCTCCACACTAGGAAGTTGAATGAAGCATCATTTCCAAACATGCATGCTCTCTCCTACAGTGTTATTCATTCTTATACTAGCTATAACTGGTTTGTTTTTAACTGTAAAGAGCATTGCATGTGTGGTTCAGCCAATATGTGTAATTGTAAATAGCTGGTTTGTTTTTAGATTCAGTCAATACACTTAGTTCATATTTAACAAAGTATATTATTCATGTACATGTAGGCTTCTAAGAAAGAATATGCTGCTATCTTGATATGGGACACATCTCGATGGCATCAAGTACAAACTTTAACCCACCACACACTTACTGTCACACAACTTGCTTTTTCATATTCTTCAAAATTACTTCTTGCTGTTTCACGCGACAGAACTTGGTCACTGTGAAGGCAAAAAAATGGTGAGAATATGACCCTAAGACACCTTCCTCTTTATCTGTCATATTATTATTATATAGGTTCCTTTTACCTTGAGGCTAGATTGGACAAGAGTACGCACTCCTATGTACATAACAGGATCATATGGTCTTGTAGTTGGACACATGATGTACTTTTCTACTGGATCTCGAGATAAAAAGGTTGGATAATGTTATGTTCTATAATAGTTATAAGGCCACTTAATTGTTAACATGGTTCCTGATAACACAGAGGGAAACTTATCATAAGTATTTTCATAATACATGAGGCCCTGTCTTTGGATTTCCATTTTTTTAACTTTCATGCTTTGCTGTTTTCTGGAAAAGGTTCCTAGTACTTACACAACAGATATTCTGAAATGGTAGCAGTCTGCCATCTTATCTGTAAACTCAAATAATGTCTACTATGTAACTGCTACTTGATACAGGCACATATCTTTCAGTGCAGTTCACCTTTAAGCCCTCATTCACTGTTAGTGAATTACAAAGGCAGCAAACTATCCAAAGAGAACAAAAACAAGCTATGTATAGCTTACAATACTTACCTTTTTGCAATGAAAACTTGTAGCTACATGCTACCATATTATCAAAGAATGTTTATTAATCATAATCAAAATTGTGTTTGTAGAGTGTGGAAATATAGCTATGCTCATTCTACTAAGTGAGACTAACTCTAGGCCCAACTCTACCCAGTTCCTTTCCTCTTCTATCTTATACAATAAAGGAAGAATGTTCAAATGTATCGTGGATACTTAGCTATAATAATAATATGTAATGGAAATAGATAAACCGAAGCGTATAAAGAATGTTTCCTTACCAATCCAATATGGGAATATTTATCTGTGCTATTATTTATGCCATAATACATCCGAGAAACTATTATGGAACTACAAATATAGCTATTCACCTAGCAACATGTGCCTAAGTAGCAAGCAATGTTTTTGGTTGGTCAATTATTGCAATTCAAAAAATAATACTATGCTCTGAATTACCAATAAATTCAAAGTGACTCAATAATAGTATTAAATTCTGACTGAGCAAATCTGTCTTCAGTGCAATTAATGATCAAATTTAGAGCTTCAAAATACATCTGTTTATAATAAAATGCTTCAGAGTGTCATAGAAATCTCCAAAATGACTACCATCATCTTATCTTCTAGGTATCTTTTGGCATCTTAGCAACTTAGGCTAACCAATATCCAAGTGTTTGGCTTCCAGAAGTTACTATTATTATGATTCATCATTCTCACTCTCAATGTCAAAGAAGCCCCTCCATGAAGTTGGGTCACTCTTCCTTGGCAGGATTATACACACTAATGTCTCCTAGCTCTGTAGCTATCATATCCCATCCTCATCACCAATACCTGTTATGTCTCTACTTAGGCAACACACAACACTGACCAGGAGTCAAATAAAAAATCAACAACGCCAGTTTTGACTGGACTGGCTAGTTTTTTTGTTTGTTTGTTTGTTTGTTTGTTTTTGTTTTTTTTTTGCTTTTCTTTTTGTTTGTTTGTTTTGTTTTGTTTTTTTAATGAATCACACAATGATATCATGTATAAGAATGTGATGGGTGGGATGTGTTGCTTGGTGCAATAATTTAATCAAAGTGTACCAAAAAAAAAAAAAAACCAGCAACTTTCAATTTATCACAGTGTAAGAAAGGACATTTTACAAACCAAAAAATCTTTTTATTGTCTTTTTCTTCTCTAATGATTTGTTGGAAAAATTGGCTGATGACACTTTCCAAACTAGCAGTGGAAACCATCCTGTACAGTAGCCACATGGACTAGAGAGTCTGCATATGAAGCCATACTTACTTTGTGTGGGTGCATGCCCACTTAGTTTTGATAGTTGGTCTGACCAAAACCTGACTAACCTTACCCTTTGCTACATTCATTCTAAAAATGCAAGTACACTGTAGGTACAGTATTTCCACACTTATAGAAACAAAACATCACTTTCTGTTATTTATGGAAATGATTTAAATATGTACACATAAACATTTCCCCTCCTCTTCCATGAACTTTGTTAATTCTTGTTCCTCTAATTTTGGGCACTTTAATCACTCTATAATATCTATCTTTCATTACACTTTTTTCCTGTTTTATAGGCAATCCTATGGTCTGTTGCAAATGATGACCAACAATTCAGTGTTGCTTGCGTCAAAATGCTACAATTTGTTCATGCAGTTACAGCTCTGGACTTTGCTCCATTTGAGCATGGCAACAAGTATTATATAAATTGTTTGACTTATAGCTGCAATAATTTTTTTCTAACATTTTGGTATCTCCTTGCCATTGGATTGGAGAGTGGTGAAATTTTTTTGTATGGTTGCTGTAAAACAATGAAAGAGTGTAACTTGTTCGTGACATTGGATCCTATATATTGTCATGTTGCTGCTGTAAAGAAACTGAAGTGGAGACCTAATTATAATAAGATTTCATTGGCATCTTGTAGTCTAGATCATTGTGTAAAGATTTTTAACATAACTGTTTAATCAGCACTAGCCAACTGTTTGCCTTTTAGAAGTACTTCACATGGTTCATGATAATCTTAATGCAGAATTTTGTGTGTGGGGGAGGAGGTTAGGAAAATTTTTCTAACACGGAGTGTAGCTAACATGAGAACAGAATCCAATCCTAATCACAAAATGTTCCTCATACATAAAACTGTATCTAGCGCAAATCAATGAACTATTCCTCTAGGTAACAATGACTAACAAAGATACGCTGATAACATTTCTTTTAAGCCTTCGGTCTTCAATTTTGTAATAGCTACTTCCTTTGTCTCCTTACATAACTGATTAACATCCAGTAACCCTGCCATGGACTCACCATTGTCTTCTCTCTTCTATTGCCATTGATAAGATAATATCTGTAATGGCTAGCTACCTACTGCAATAGCTAGACATACCTTCATTCACCCCTGTACCTGCATTATACTAACTTACTGCAAATCTTGGTGCAGTACTTCTATCCAACTGTTATAATTATATTCTTCTGACACTTGATTTTTTTTCTGATGCCCAGGTTGCTAGACATGTTAATATTGTAGTGTAGAAGTTGGTGTTAACCTGTCACTACATCTAAGATTTCAACAGCAGCACTGTTGTAAGCAATAAATGACTCCATAATACATTTATATACCTTGCTGAACAATTACCAAAACATAGTAGTGTAGCTAGCCATGTAACTAGATAATCTGTTAATTATTTATTTGGTGCTTTTGACTTAAAGCATTAGCTATTCTTTGTCAGTATTATTAAGGTGCAAATTAATTTTTGGGATTTTGCTTAAAAGTTAATAATAGTTCTATCTAACTCTCAATTTGGACTTTGGAGTGCAATAATATCATTATTCTTAATTCTGCTTAGTTGCTAGCAGGTTCTAAGACTATATCAATATGACCATTCTTCATCAGTGGTTTGAGTATAGGATTGTGGATAGGAGTATCGGAAGGATGATTACAAATTCTGATACCAGTTTCTTACAACTGTCATCACAACCACTCTAGTCCCACTTAGCTAATTTAATTGCAAGTACTTCACAGTCATAGCTAGTTATTGTATAAATTACTTGGTTCTACCAACATTTCTTGCCATACATAATGTATAATATACTGTCTTTGTGTATGTGCTATGTGTGTCTATTGGACTTTACCATATGTACATGATGATCATTAATTTTATGACCTGTCATGTTGACTACTAAAACTACCCCATCATTCACGTTTAACCACATGCAGTCTTATTGCAGTCTTATGATCTGTAAGTTTTGTCTGTGTGCAAGTGATTCTTTCAATGAGAATTGCCTAGTAGCTATTTAGGCCTATGCTGAGTGTGCTCCTACCTAACTCTACAAACAGCAGATCATAATATATTATAGTCTATAAAATTTCTTCTCTTAATTAAGAAAGTGCATGTGTTAGTGTTAGCTAATCCCTGCATATATATATAGCTACAGAACCACATAATAGAAAAGGTCTAGACCAGCAGGCTAGCCCACAAATTTACACAAATTATATTTAGCTAGCAGTAGTGACCTTTTAGCTAATGCACGACAGTTATAAATTGAAAGTGTAAGTGCATATTCACTAATATAATACTGTCACTTTTCAGCTAGTTATTAATAAGATATCACGAACATTATTAAGTGGCATTGCTCTGTCACAGCTATAAGCACTGCATGTCAGTAGGGACAGCTGCAACATGCAGTTGTAGAATTAGTGCACATTACAATGATATACATAGCTATGTATATCATCCATGTTTCATAATAATATTGCTACATAAGTTACAATAATTTTTTATTTCTACGAGTGTTTTATGTTTATGATACTAGCTACAAATCTGAACACTAGAATCCAGAACTATATATAAATGTAGGCAGACTGGTTTATGAGTGCTGAGACTATTCCAGCTATGATACTGAATTTGTAGCTAGATATTTTATCAACATATTCAGCATCTGTTTTGTAAAAATGTCTTTGGACAGAATTAGTCTCTCAACAATGACCAGCTATATCTTCTCACTTATTACACTGAGGACTACACACATGTCATCTTCAGCCTCAGCTTTTACAGAAAGAATACCACAAATTATATTATCACAATCAAAAGTGCTATATATGATGTACATATAATAGTTATGTGATAACTGTATTGACTAGCAGTTACAGTGTATCTAGTCTTATTGGATTACTATAGCAGGTAGATATACCTTTCACTGTGTCTGTTTTGTAACCTTTTACAGAAGAACAGAGCACAATAGTGCATTCACAGGATAATTGATTGCTCCAAAGATAAGGACTTAAGTTGAATAGTACAGCATTAAATATAACATCCACACATAAAGTTCTCATGATAATAATAGAGTTATACAATGCTTAATTAGATACTTTTCTTCTATAGTTAGCTAAGTATTCTATCTCAAAATCTTTCATGCTTACTAAGACTCAAAAGTTTATCCACAAAATAAAAGAAGTAGCTATACAACGTTATACAATCTCATTATTGACAGCTTAAATTGCTAGCCTGATAACAACTTATTAAGGATGCATCAGGCTGAAAGATGCATTAACTCAGCAACTTATCAAAAGGTACATTAGCCTGGAAGCATTTGAAAGGTGCATCACATAGGGCCTGGAAGCATAATGAAGAGTGCATCACACAATAACTTAGCACATTATCTGGAAACTTTGCACAAATGCATCAACTCAGGAACTTAACCAAAGTCACATCAACCCTGGAACTTCTCAAGTGTGCATCATGCATCAACCCTGGAACTTATTAAGTGTGAATGCATCGACCATGGAACTTATTTAAGGACACATAATTATATAAACTAGTATGAACTTATTAGTGTGCATGCATCAACTCTGGAACTTATTAAGGGCACATAATTATGAACTTATCAAAGATTCATCATCCTGGAAACTTATTGAGGCTGAAAACCTATTGAGGACACATCATCCTGCAAACTACATCATCCTACAAACTTATTGATGACACATCATCCTGGATACTTATTGATGACACTTCATTCTGGAAACTTATTGATGACATATCATCCTGGAAACTTAATGCCTAGAAACTTATCAATGGTGAGAATAAGTTTCTAAATTCAATAGCCCTTTGTCAATGGCAATTCAACCAGAAATTAATTTTACCAATTGGAAATCTATCCAGAGTACTTCAACCTAGTTGAGAGCTTACAGGACAGGTGGTGTACAAACCCCAGAACATTAATTTGTTCTGATACTAAAATGTTAGTCTTGAGTTCTAATATGAATTCAGTTCATGAAGATACTGCTCCTAGCATTTTAATTACATGATTACATGTATTCATATATGCAAAGTCACACAAGCTTATTACTTTTTATTTAAGTGATTTGTTCACAATTAATTATTTTTTCTATTATTACTTTATGATCAGATTAGCTATCTTTTTGCAGTTAGATTATATCTCTATAGAATGATTAGGTTAATGCATAGGACAATGCATACCTCAATATGTTCTAGGTAATAATATGTCAGAACATATTATTACTGCATAAGACATTACATATATATATTATTATAAATAATAATATATATGGATATAATATTATAGTATATAATATATTATAATAATGTTCCATAACATATATTATATTATATATTATATAATATACAAATATATATATTCCATAACATATATATATTATATAATATTATATGGAACATATTATATATGATATTATTATATCATAACATATTATATTATGGAACATATTATTACTGCATAAGACATATTTCTTGTTATTACATAGTTCCAATCTATGTGTCTTCCTCTCTGTTAGTTCTATGCCCATTCAATCAGTAAGAGTCTGACCTGGTTTGAAAGCAACCACTTACATGTATATGGTATATGCCACCTTTATCATTTGCCTTCTTTGTTATTATACTATTAATTACACTATACAGTACATGGCATTGGTGTAGTGTTTATGTTTGGGATGTCAATATCAAACCATATTGCTGCAAACACTGAATAATTTGCTTATATCTGTTTTGTATGTGTTCCAAGAGTTCCCAGACTAGACTTCTTCCAGCTTGACAAAGCTGCAAAGAAAATTAGCTTGCTTGGTCACTCCAGTTAAGATGCTGGCTTGAGAAACTTCAATACCCAATACCACATACATCCTATTACTGCTAACTACTACAACTAGCTCTTCCTGTGCATTTATCAGGGCATATCAGCCCTGGAACTTATTAAGGGTACACCAACTTGGGAGCATACGAGGGAAACTTATCAAGGATACACCAACCCTAGAACTTATCAAGGGCCAAGCAGGAATAGGAGCATGCAACTTCTATGCTAATAGATAAAACTACAAATACTGCCACAGCATAATTAAAAGCACACAAGTACATGCATTTACATTTTTTACTTTGCATTTTACCACCCCTTCTTCATGTCATTGTTCACTTTAAATTTCAAAGTATCAGTGTGGTTATAGATCAGAGATCCATGGGGAGTACTTTTCTTCTGACACATCAGTTTACATAGGCGTAGGAAGCAGGGTGGCCAGGGTGGCCCTGGCCACCCTAAGTTTTGGCCTTGGCCATCTCTAAAAAAATTCTGGCTTGCAACTAAGTTCACTTGTACGTATGTACAAGCACACAAGCAGTGAATAAAGCTGTGAGTTTAGAGCCTTGACTGGAATGCTGCCAGGCTTGTTAAACCATGGCTAGCTCAGCTGATCAGACCTGCCACATGTAGCTTCTTGCAGATGCAATTATGTCACGTAAGACAGAAAAGACTGAGCATTTTTTTCCACTAAATTGTCTTCTTAAGGTTAGTGAACACATAGCTAGCTACTAGTGCTGTACCATTAACTAGCTTCAACCAACCCTATATACTAGATGCTGAATCTGCTGCAGCTGAGCCTGTCACTGATGATTAATTAGATAATGATTCAGATAGCAGTCCTGAGTTTCAATCTCAGAATGATGTTGAAGTGGATGACATAGAAAATGTTTATACAGCATGCCAGTGTCCGTGTTGTTTGGATGTGAATATTGCTCATCAACCTGAAGATGTCCATGAGTCCAAGGTGAAAGATACATATAGGCACTGTAAGGGCCACTCAAGAACAATTCTGGTACCAACAACTGTATCCCTGAATTTCTGTTTGTACATCTAGGTACAAAATCTTTTGTGCTACCTGTCAAAGTACGACAAATGTTAGGACTATTGCTTATGTACTAAATGCAAACCCTATATTTAGAGGCATGCTAAGTGAAATTGACAAACTTTTACACTTTTCCTGCCACTTCTGTGACTTCTGAAAGATCCTATTCTTCCCTCCATAGATAAAGACTTATTTATGTCTGACTGCAGACTTAATTTATTTTTGTATTCACCAATCTAAAACTGATGAACTCGATTTAAAAACTATAGCAAAAATTTGTTAATTCACGTCTAGCTATTTTGGAAAAATTATTTTGTTTTTGTGTGTTACATGTGATGAGCTTTGACCTTTTTAAACAGGAGTAAGAATGATGTCAGCTAGCACCTGTGCTGACTTCTTGCATATGACAGAGAAATAATTTTCTTATATGCGCTCCATGCAGGAGAGGGCACATACATCCCCCTCCCGCACCCTTTCTCTCACCATGGCCTTATGGCCATGTGTTACATGTTACTCACATTCAATGCTGGGTTGGCCACCCCATAGAAAATCATCTTCCTACACCTATGGTTTATATTAGACCTGTCCTTGTGATATGTCCTAGGTGTAATAGTATCTTAGGAGAATGCTACACAAGCTAGCACTCTAGTTTTCAGGTTCCCCAATAGTCTCCCCAATCATACATATCAAGGAAGGGTTATATGCCCTACAAATTAACCTGTTCAAGTAAACCCACATGGACAGTGATTCTATTTACTCAACTTGTTACACTGGTTTAATATCCAGGGCTTATTTATCCGCCTTCAATTTCTGTGGTTTTTAGGGACTATATAAGTGAGACCTTGAGCTCATATGCTAAGCTCTGGTGTATAATAGTTCTCAGGACGTAGATACACCATTGCATAAGCTTATAATTTTACTAATTTGTGTACTCCTCATCTGTACACAAACTTGCTCTGGAGTCATTTGTAGTTTTGGCCAACAGCGATGTGGCAATGGTTGTTTCACCCCTTCAAGGGGACAGAGATGCTTTGGTGGAGTTCTTTGTAGTTTTGGCCAACAGCAATGTGGCAATGGTTGTTTCACCCCTTCAAGGGGACAGAGATGCTTAGGTGGAGTTGTTTGTAGTTTTGGCCAACAGCGATGTGGCAATGGGTGTTTCACCCCTTCAAGGGGACAGAGATGCTTTGGTGGAGTTCTTTGTAGTTTTGGCCAACAGTGATGTGGCAATGGGTGTTTCACCCCTTCAAGGGGACAGAGATGTAGGCATTGCCACATTATGCTAGCATAATTTTGGGAATAATAGGTGATGATCACTGAAGTTCCTAATCTGGTTGATCTTGATTGTGGTTCACCTCAAAGTGGTCAAGCTTCTAGTGAAGCAGGAAGCACTGCAAGCAGTGAAGATAGCAGTTGTGAGATAGTGTCAGTAGTAGATGCTTTAAAATCTCCTCCACCTGCCTCAATCAATTAATAGGAAGAGAGCTGTTAGGACCAATGCTCCACCCACTGGTAAAAAAACATTGCCAGGAAATTCTTATTAGTACAGCCTTCTTCAGCTGCACTTGAATGTGTATTTTCTGTTTTAAATAGTTCCTTTTATTCCCAACAAGATAGAGCACTACAAGACTATATTGAAGCCTCAGTAATGTTACAAGTAAATAATAGAAGCTAACATTGTAACTCTACTAGTAGCTAGGTATGATTTTTTATTTTGAGAATAATAGGTAGCCTGGTGGGAATAATAGGCAAAAAAATTGAGCATTTCTAAAAAGAATAATAGGTTTTAAAAAAAAAGCATAATGTGCCAATGCCTACAGAGATGCTTTGATGGAGTTGTTTGTGCTTTTGGCCAACAGCGATGTGGCAATGGGTGTTATACCCCTTCAAGGAGACAGAGATGCTTTGGATGATCAACTTCACTGTTGCAAGAAAGAAGTGACTAACAATTGACTAAAAAAATAACTTTATAGCTAAAAGGATATGTCTAGTATTGTTTTATCTTAGAATCATCACCCCTTTTTAGTTCTTGATATATATTATGTACTTAGATATTCTCTGTTATAAATTTTTTTGCTGCAACAATAATACTATCAACAGTATGTCCTCAATAGCGCTATACCTAATGGTATGTATTTATATCCATAATAATTATAATGGAGATTCCTCAGTCCTACAGGGCTGTATACAGTTTATGCTACCTGAACTTACCTGTATCCAGTGGTAGCTATCACAAACATGCAAGTGAAAGAGTGGGACAGTGATCCTTCTCTGTTGCTCTCTGCAAGTGGAATGAATGTTGGAGCAGGAAAGAGAGTGTCATTAAAGAGGGCAAGCTGTTTGAAAGTACAGAAAACAAGATGAACTAGAGACGACAGTGGAGGAAGTCAAAGTCAAGAGGGTAATAATATTGAAGCCACTGAAAGGATTTAGAATCACATGCATGGAAAATAATTTGGTATTGGACAGCATTTTGCTAAAATGCCAAAAACAAAACAGACTTGTTGCAGTGTTCTAGTGAAACCACATTAGCTATAACTATCATGACACCAAATTTTAAGAGAATAATGCTTCAAGAAATTCAAAAGAACATTTTATATTTACAGCTACAGAATTATTAAACTTCAGAACATATTGAGGTATCAAGGATGCACCAACCATGAAACTTATCAAGGGCACATCAACCCAAGCCAGGAACAGGCCCAATATTAATAAATACAACTACAAAATATACTTCTACAGATTAAAAGCACATGCATTTGCAGTTTTATTCATTTTGCCTGTGGTTACATGCCCCTTCTTCCTGTCATTGTGCACTTTAATGTCAGTGTGGTTATAGATCAGAGATCCAGGGACACATTAATATAGCAGTTTATATTAGGCTTGTCCTTGAGATCATGTCCTAGCCAGGACCTAGATATAATAGTATCTTTGGAGAATGCTAGCACTCTAGTTTTCTTGTTCCCCTTAATAGTTCACCTTTGTGAATACTAGTTCATAATGTGGGACTGATAATATCAACAGTATGTCCTCAATAATGCTATACCTAATGCAGTGGCGTAGGAATGGGGGGGGGGGGGGGGGCTCAGGGGGCTGGAGCCCCCCATAATTTTGGCCCTTTGGGGAGATGAATTTATGGCTGGCAGCTGTGTATTGCAAAGGGGATTGAGGCATTTTAGTTTTAGGGGGAGGGGCTAAGGGTGAGGTGTAGTGTAGAAAGTGGGCTGCAAAGTGTAGAGAAACTATAAGCAGTAAGTGGAGCTCAGACAGACAGTACAAGTCAATGCAGTATACACTTTTAGCTGCAAATCTTTAATCAGGTGGTATTACATTGCTAATTAGATGTCATTCTTTTACAGAGCCTTGTTCATTCTGACAAGTTGTGCACATTCTAACAACTTCAATAAAGAGATCATTTTTCATTGCAATATTGTAGGCAAAAATTTGGAGGGGCTTAGACCCCACCCTCAACTGCCACTGTATATATTGATAGATCAAAGCAGATATTGCCAGGTCAAAGTTTATTCATTAGCAGGTCAAGGTTCATCTAGGCACAAGGTTATTTCAAAGCATGGCTCTGAATTCATTTTTCTCTGAGCAGCCATGGTTAGTGTCACTGCAGCTGTAAGTTATTAACAACTAGATATTCTTGGCATTATCTTGCTATAGATTCTTAGGTAGAAAGTCTACCTACTTCTTAAACTCTACATTACCTTTCCAGTGACCACAGCAACAGCAGAGCAATTCTTTTCATCCCTATGCAGGGTTTACAAAGTACTATGACCCAATCCAGATTGAACAATTGGTATGTGCATTCATCCAGAGCAGAAACTCTAGATCTTAAGACTATTGCTAAAGACTTTATTTCAATTAACACTTGTAGGCTACATTACTTTTGGGGAGTTATAACTGTTTCTATATTGTGCATTAATTGTTGTGTACTAGAGTTGTGTCCTTAAGATATTGGAGCCCCCCCCCCCCATTGAAAAATATCTTCCTATGCCACTGTAATGGTATGTATTTATGTCCTTGAGATTCCTCAGTCCTACAGGGACATATGCATTTTATGCTACTTGTCCTTGTTCTTTAAATATTGTGAACCTAAGGATGTCCTTTTACTGCTTATGTATTTGCTATCTTTCAGAAGGAGTATCCTGTTGTTGTAACAATGATTTCACAAGATAGTCAAATACCTCTTACCCCAGTTCACTATAATATGTGTAGTGTCCGCACCTCTCAAAACCAGGCCTCTGTTTCTTCATCAGAAAGTATTTGACAATCGATCCTGGGCCAATATTTTTTTGGGAGCTGGGCACTAGACAGCTGGACTTTTAATAAGCTGATAGAGAGCTTACTCAGAGCTGGGTCAGCTACAGACCTGTCAATGGCTAGTAGCATGCTCCATTAATGTTCACTTCACTAAAGCTTTATCTACAATTGTGCATATTATCAGCTGTAGGACTGACTTACATCTATAACACTACCAGATGATGATTTTTATGTTTGTTAACGAGGACTACAAGTCAACATTCTACTCTGGATGGTAGCAATACCCAGGATGAGAGTGAAGATGAAATTGTAGTTCCCAACCCCAGGAGCACTCCATGCT
Source organism: Diacarnus erythraeanus (assembly GCA_964016965.1). Lineage (NCBI taxonomy): Eukaryota > Metazoa > Porifera > Demospongiae > Poecilosclerida > Podospongiidae > Diacarnus > Diacarnus erythraeanus. The sequence goes on from OZ024680.1 coordinate 3,268,427, forward strand.
TCTCAAGTTATCAAAGCAGTCCCTGACATAGCTGGAGGCTCCCTACTAACACTGCCAGATTGCCAGTCCCTTGATAAAATGAATAACTCCATTCATGACTATATTCTCTTGTTAATTATTTATTGCTTAATGACCACCTCATGCTGTGCATAATTTTTTTCCTGTTTGCTCATTTTTAACATAATATTTTATGTGACATGACTTCATGTTTATTGACCATGCATGTTATCTTGTCTGTGTGTAAGAATAATTGTTTCACTTACTATGAAAGAGGAAAATATTGTTCATTTCACACAACTTTTTCTATATGAGTTTCTTACATTCTGTCACATAGATGATGACATGACATCTTGTTCCATTATAGGAACATTATTTTCATACACATGTATTGTGTCAAAGATTAGTTCTTTGAGGACAAAATTGTCAATTTTTTTTTCTAGGTAGTCTGAATGTACACGAGTATAGTTATGGAGCACCTAACTATTTTCATTGAGAAACTAGGTAAAAGTCGTCAGCACAAAATGATGATAAATTAGGTAAAGGTCGCCTATAACACATACATCGTATTACATAAATTTTATAGAGCTAGCCATGGCAGTTAGTGTGGAGTATATTTCTGTTGCCTGTAATCAGACCCCACATAGTGCAGATTGGAACTCTAATGGATTGCTGGCATATGGTGCTGGGAATTCAATTGCTCTAGCGAAGGTGAGTCAAATTTCTGTGATTTACTCTTGGAGCCTATAGCCTTGCTAGGTAGACTGTCTTCCATTATCTGATTTGTACAGCGTATATGTAAAAAGTTAGAGATCTTTTTCCAGTAGCTAGTGATTTATTTACTGATTTTTCAGGCTCATTGTGGTAAACTTGAAAAAGTTGTCTTCATGCTCCATGGTCATGGTCGTCGTGTGAACTGTGTTCGATGGATCTCTGCTAATTCTATATCTAATGACCCTCTACTCGTGTCTGGAGCTGTTGATGGAAATGTCATTGTGTGGAAATGCATTGATCAAACTAGTGACAAAGTATGTCATTAATAATAATAATAATAATAATAATAATAATAATAATAATAATAATAGGGAAGAAGTGGGGTTTTTTCCCCTTTCCCTGGCTAATGTATAGTTGCTCTCACTTTCCATTTATATCTGACACTGAGTCTGTTTGGGCCTCTATTATGTTCATACAATTTTATGATTCATATCCCATAAAATTCACTATGGATATCAGCTGTTGAATTGATCATTTCCCCATATGAACTAACACTTACATGTTGTTTATACATTTTTAATGATAATTCAACAAGAAATAAAGGATTAAATATTCCAAAAAGTTTCTTGTTCAGTACTATAGATCCACTATATTCACTGTTAGCCAATTAACACTTAATTATACCTCACATAGCAGAATCATAATGCTAGATAAGTGAATATAATATTATAATATGCCAACCGTGATATACAAATATTTCTCACTCCTATCAGTGGAACACTGGCACAGTCCTGGCTGATTACACCATCATACTAGAAAAATTCCTATTATTTAGAGATCAAATTTAATTACTGTGAAAATATCTCGTTTAATCCAGCAGTACAGTTTGTTCATGATTTAGTATATTAGCCATTTTCCATTATAGACTACTAGCTATCAGCTGTCTCAAAATAATAATAGCTCATTATTCAGTATGAACTTCCAAGACTCTTTATAATAATAATAATAATAATACAATATTATTATTATTATTATTATTATTATAATTATTATTATTATTATCAGTATGTGTAATAGGATGGCTGGCTGTGGTATTCTGGATTAATAGCGTATAGCATGCAGGTTGGAAGGGAGTAAAATAGCATGAGGTGAAGCTGAGTGCTATTTCCCTTCCTACCTCCACGGCAAGAGCTATTAATCCAAAATACCACAAGCCATATGTCCTATTACAAATATCCCACCATTTTTAAACAATAATCATAAAATTTATGAAACAGCTAAATAGCTACATAACTAAACATATGAACACAAAAGTTCCTCAAAGTTTACAGCACTTGGTTTCTCAGTATAAATTCTGCTAAAGCAGGGCTTAATAATCCCAATAGAGCCTCTCCTGCCATTGTCTTCACAGTACTGAAACTGTACTACCATGTAGTTACACTAAGCTATAAACCTAGCAACTTATCCTCGGGCAGTATTGATTGACCAATCAGAAGGCAAGCTCATTTTCATTGGTCAGTGCTACTATTATTTAGATACGAGCTTCTATGGACCATTTGGATTATAAGATTATTATTATTATTATTATTATTATTATTATTATTATTATTATTATTATTATTATTATTTATCCAGTATGGAGTTGATGAGATTCTTTCTAGCCACTCTGGTTCCATCAACTGTCTTGCTGGTATTTGTCAGGAGATTAAAGAACAGTCCACCACAATAATAGTGTCAGGATCTTCTGATTGTACAGCAAAAGTGTGGGAGAAGAAAAGTCCATCTTCTGTCAGCAAGTTTCAACTGGTTCAAACTGTGTCATTTGGTCGTGGATTTATAATGGGTGTGGATGTCCACTGTTTTGATGGACATTTAATATTGGCATGTGGAACTGATGTAGGAACTATTGAAATATACACAAGACAATCTGATCAGGTAAGAGTGTAACCAATACCTGTTTACAAGTGTTTCTTGTTGTTTATTATTGTTAGACAATAACAATACTTGAGTTAGGAAAGGGTTATGGCTAGTGTGACTATAGACCCCATTGTTATATATAATTCTAGTATGGGGTCAATTTATGGGAGAATTTAAACCACTGTATCTGCAGTTTAAATGGAATGAATGTTTTTCACTAGTGATAGAAACTATCTCCTGCATTTTTGTCTTGGTCCAGTTTATTAAAGTAATGTCTCTTGTGGGCCATGAAGATTGGATAAGGGATATCCATTTCACTAATGAAGGTACGTAAATAACTAGTTAAGAGTTAAATTTGAGATGAATCAGTAGCTCAGTTTAATGCCTGAAAGTGATCATTTTTTAATTCCTCATCCTTGTAATATTGAACCAGAAACATAAATTAGTTGTATTCTGATAGTTAGCTTATTAGCTATTATTATTATTATTATTATTATTATTATTATTATTATTATTATTATTATTATTATCTGGTTAACCTCATTTTCTGAAAAATCTGGGGGGGGGGGGTGGACTTAGGCCCCCCTAAGCCCCTCCCTTGCCTACATCCATGAATTATACTGTGGGAATCTACTTAACTATTGAGATTTCTTGTGTCAAGCTCTGGCTTTTATTTATTTTTGTAAACTGCATATGATGTGTATTATAGTGGATTGGTAAACAGTATTTAACCATGGCAGTAATGGTTAACAGGTAAGCATGGTAACATTGTAACAGCTGCTTAGACAACTTGCTTGACTCTTAGCCTAGTAGTACCATGTCTGTGAGTTCCTAAGATAGTGGTTAGCACTTCTTTAAAGCCAGGTGAATCATCCAAGGAACTTAAAGGCCTGAATTAGCTAGCAGTCAGCCTGAACTGGTGAGTTAATATTAAAGGGTAACCGACATGGAAAAAAATTTTTTTTTTTATTTTGCATTTTTCAGTAGTCTTATATCCATAGACATGTGTGGCAAAATATTAAAACTTCTGGTCAAGTATGCTCTGAGTTATGGCTAGCCAAAATATGAGTTTTTACAATACATCCTGTTTTGGGTGGGGCCTATTGATGACCTTACGATGTGAACGATGCGCTTGGCTTCCATTACAAATAGTGTAATTTTAGGCCTGCTGAAAGTAAACTGTGGCTGTTGCTAGGGTGAAATATGTCTGAGTGAGCAGAGCAGCCAAGAAGGGTTTGATTTTGAGTCAGCAATTTCCTCTGTGAGTGTTAGTGAAGTCTCTAGTAATGGTTCATTGATGCCAATGGTATGGACCTTTTCCACAGATGATTTTTTACAATAATTTCACGTAAAAAATTATATGCGATGCAAACAGGAAACACTACTACCACGCCTCTTGGTGGGAAAGAATTGCATGGCCGCATACGAGCCTGAGTAGTTCTGCATCTTCTCCCCGCTTAAAAATTGGAAATGATCAAAAATTGCTGTGTTGTGGACTGTACTAATTTCGTGGGCAAGAAAAAAGGACTCAGTTTCTACTTCTACCGGTTCCCTTTAAGAGATGTTCCAGATGAGAAGCAGCTCTGCTGCTGTGAGAAGGGCAGCCAGGCCCACATTCCAGAATCTGCTGTGAATATTTTGAGTCAGGTAAGACATTTTTTGCTAGCTACCTAAATAGCTGTATAGCTGATCAGCTACTTTAGTTATTTTTATTAATGTTCATCCCAGCCATCTAGACTATGTTCCCTCTGTGTTTCCTGCTCAGTACAATATCACAGCACATTGATTTGAGAAAAGGAAGTCACAGAGAATGAGCCAACTTCGATAAATGGACAGGCAGGCCAGACATAATGATGCACAATTCAAGGCAGATGAGAACAGGAGGAAAGAGGAGGAAATGTATAGCTATGTTCCACACTTTCTAGAAATTTGGCCAATATATATAGCTAGCTACACAATCTACAATTCACAGATTGGTATCCAATCTATAAATTGTACAAAGATTATGTTTTAAGAATTCTGCACAATCAATATATAATAATTGTGTGACTAGGAAGTCTGCTTGCTTTATCTTTGACAATTGACATAGTTTGCTCTTGGTCAATGCTCCCACATATAGCTATAGCTAGTTGAGCTGTCCCAGTCAGGGAACAGCAACATTTTTCCTAACTTCCACCATGAAATTCATTCTGTGGATCAGAGAGCTTGGTTACTGGACTAAAGGTAGCTATTGTAGGTGAATTTCAGTTGACAGAAAGATTTTCATTAAACTCACCTGCACAATCTATAAATTGAGAAAGAGTGGAACATAATTACCTAAACTAGTTTATTTAACTCTTTATTTATTTGTGGATTTGTATATATCTGGTTTTATACGAGTTGACTATTATATAGTTTCCATGTTAGAGGTATCTGAGTTTCCTGTATTAAAAATAAATCTACTCTTGCAACTTTATTTTCTTTCTTCATCTAAAGGACAAGGTTGAGGGGCTGTAATAGATGATGTTGATGGTGCTTTTGGGGCTTTGAAAATTCAATAACTAGATGGCTTGTATTGTATAATGTAAAAATTAGCTTAGCTATGTATAACAGGTATTTCTACACAAATGCACATTTAAACTTACTTTAGTGGAAAATATTTCAACGACACAAATTAAATGTAATGGAAGTATACCCATTTTGTACTGAACATTCAACTTTGAACAAGATACCAGCTGAATGTGAGCATCCCCCTCCTAGCCTACAAACCAGGGCATAGTGACTAATATTATTATACTAATAACTATAAATAATAGAGCTTACCCAGCCATGCGTGTACAATGTCATGCTAGAATCTCTCCATCCTGCCTAGCCCCAACCCAGGCATGATGAGCTTTATCAGAACTTTGGCTGGGGTCATCAAGATGCAGTTGGAAGAGTACTTGTCTAACTTACCCAGCCATGCATGTACAATGACATGCTAGAATCTCTCCATCCTGCCTAGCCCCAACCCAGGCATGATGAGCTTTATCAGAACTTTGGCTGGGGCCATCAAGATGCAGTTGGAAGAATACTTGTCTAACATAGCCAAGTAGTTATACCTTCCAAACTCTTCCAGTGCTTCTGATATAAACCCCTGGACGATCAATATAATAGCAGAAGTGACTATATTCAACTCTTGGCCACTAAGGCTGTTCTGTGAACCCCTGAACGATCAATTAATAGCAAATGTGACTATATTCAACTCTTGGCCACTAAGGCTGTTCTGTGAACCCCTGAACGATCAACATAATAGCAGAAGTGACTATATTCAACTCTTGGCCACTAAGGCTGTTCTGTGAACCCCTGAACGATCAATTAATAGCAAATGTGACTATATTCAACTCATGGCCACTAGGCTGTTCTGTGAATAATATTTCAAGTAGCTGGAGTTTATCTTGATACCGAACTCTTGCATTACAATCTATTCCTACTCGCTCATCTTTCCCACCAAGGGGCGTGGTAGTAGTGTTTCCTGTTGCATCACATATAATTTCTTACGTGAAAATATCATCCGCGGAAAAGGTCCGTATAGTTTGAACCAAGTGTAACTGATTCAGGGAGCTCCTCAGAGACTTCCAGTGATGAATCTGAAGTCAGACTTTCCAATACTTTATGGTAAGATGCTACCAACTGTAGAATGTATACAAGAGAACTAACTTCATCCTTGTATAGGGTGGCCATTGCACAATTACAACTTTTATCATCACTATCAACATTGCATGAGTAAGTTTTCACATAATGGTTATAGAAATAACTCTGTTGTTTCTACCCACCCACCCACCCCCAGGAAATATAGATACACAGCTCATTGTCAGCTAACACTGATGTTGGGATTGGCTAGGAAGAAACATCAGTGTGTTACTGCCAGCCTGTTTGGTTAAAAAGATCAGAGACACTTTTCAATCTGAAGCACACACAGAAATCAATTTTCCCAGTCTATAATAATTTCATTGTTGAGAGAACCTGCTCCTGTGCTCATCAATGCCTTTTTTTTTTTTCCGGTTTCTCAAAAGCATTACATAGTTATGGGGGTGATGTCACTCTAATTGCTTTGGCTGAACCAAGACTTTCCATGATCTTCCAAGATTCATCAGTAGTTCATCCACACAGCCTATATAACCAAATTAATTTTTACTAGCCAGCCAATAAGTAGGGGTAACAGTATAACTTGCATGTTGATGATGAAACACCATGCAATATGCAGTTTGAAGAACCCATGTATTCAGACAAACTGGACTAAATCCAGGATGCTCTGTAATGCAGTGAATACTAGAATCCTTCAGTGAATTTACTTTTCTCAGAATGGGTGCACTTTCTCTGCAGCACACACACGCTGTATTAATTTTGTCGCATGATTGTATGGCCACCTATAGTAACAAGGATGAAGTTAGTTCTCTTGTACACATTCTACAGTTGGTAGCATCTTACCATAAAGTATTGGAAAGTCTGACTTCAGATTCATCACTGGAAGTCTCTGAGGAGCTCCCTGAATCAGTCACACTTGGTTCAAACTATATACCATTGGCATCAACGAACCATTACTATAGAGCCTTCACTATAGAGCCTTCACTAACACTCCCAGAGGAAATTGCTGACTCAAAATCAAACCCTTCTTGGCTGCTCTGCTCACTCACAGACATATTTCACCCTAGCAACAGCCACAGTTTACTTTCAGCCGGCCTAAAACTACACTATTTGCAATGGAAGCCAAGCGCATCGTTCACATCGTAAGGTCATCAATAGGCCCCCCCCAAAACTGTAAAAACTCATATTTTGGCTAGCCATAACTCAGAGCATACTTGACCAGAAGTTTTAATATTTTGCCACACATGTCTATGGATATAGGGCTACTGAAAAATGCAAAATAAAAAAAAAAATTTTTTTCCATGTTGGTTACCCTTTAACAGTGTATTCTAAAATATAGTTTTACTAGCTTGAAAATGATGTTGAAGTACAGAATCCATTACCTTCAAATGAAATAGAGCCTAGCCTATCCTTGTGTACGCAATAATAATATTAATTATGGTTGCTTAGTGAATATTAATCTAATTTGCTCTCTTACACCTCTTAGATTTTGAAGAAACTTTTGCTTCGCATTTCGTGCAGGAGGGGGCATATCCCTCTCCCACACCCTTCCCCTTGAGCTGAATTAACAGTTTACCTTATTAGTCCCCCCCCCCCCCCCCCCCCAGTTCTAAAAAGTTGTCTACATCCCTGTAAGTTACTGTGTCTGAAATCTTAATGCATAAGTTTTAATCAAACTTGTAGTTTGGTAGATTCCCACAATATAATTACTGTATCTTAAAGATCAGATTGCTATAGTTTCACTGAGTTGATTTACGTTGTAGGTAATGGTTGTCTTCTTGCATCATGTTCACAGGATGCATTCATCCGATTGTGGAAACTCTATAGAGAAGGTCCAGAGCTCATTACTCCAGCAGATGACCTTAAGCTAACTGAGAACAGTTTTACTCTTCTAGATGGTGATGGAATAGAGAGAAAATACATCTTTACACTGGAGTCAGTACTTATTGGTATGTGCACAATGCCATGATATTTCCAGGACTCAGGACTCATGAAATCATGTGACTACATGGCTCTGTCTTAACTGGGCATTTCACCACCTGATAAAGTCATTATTATACTAGAGTCACAATCGATTATTATAACAACTTAAATTCTCAATATTTCATAGTTTTCACTTAATTATTAGCAGAAAATTCCAATAACTATCTTCTGTGTGGCCATCAGCTACAAAACAGTGTACTAGCTTGTATTTATGAGAAAACAGATATCTTCCTTAGCTATAATTATCATTCAGTAGTGATGTAATAATATAACTGTCAGTTTGAATTTTATTATACAGGGCATGAGGAGTGGGTCTACAGTGTAAGGTGGAGACCTAGACATGATGTATCAGAGCAGCCATGCCTTCTTAGTGCTTCCATGGACAAGACTATGGTCCTATGGTCATTTGATGCTAAATCTGGTTTATGGATGGAACAGGTTTGTTTTAATAATGCTTCAAACCTGTAACATGCATGCAGTCGAGACAAAACATAACCAATGAACCCACTACCTAACATGCATGCAGTGAAAACTAGTGGAACCACTACCTAACATCCTTGCAGCTTAACCAGTGAAACCACTACCTAACATGCATGCAGTGCAGATAACATAACCAGTGGAATCACTGCTAACATGCATGCAGTGGAAACATCAGAACCACTACCTAACATGCAAACAGTGGAGATAACATAACTGTGTTTTAGCAACACTATAGGTTTATTTATTGATGGAAAAATGATCTTATTGGTTCCTATTTAATAATAAGAGACCTGATTCATAAGTTTGAGACTAGCCTGTTTGGTTTAGGAAATGGTCATCATAGACAAATGTATCATACATAATATAAATGTCAGCAAACTTGAGGCAAAGTGGTGAGACCTTATAGGATGCTACATGCAGCTAACAATTGTTCACTTGTGGACATTTTTTGTACACAAAATAATGGTTATTCATCATCGGTTAGACTCAGTGACTATTGCACTTTCGTGGCTGACACTTGCTCTACATGTATTTATTCTTCACCCTCTGTAACAACTTCAATCTTGAATCACTGTATTTATTCATTCTTATGTACCATGTGAACTTATAAAGCTCATGTTGTGTATCCAGTGTCATCATTAGTCACTAGACCATGATTCCTTATATGTTTCACTCAAGGAGGCTTACTGTTTGAATCTGAATCTCCCTAGAAATGGTAGCAGATTTTAACTAAACATGTTGCACTCTCTATCGTGCATGCAAGATTGTTATCATAAGTAGCTATGTGCTGTTCAATTATTCTGACAACTGTTTTCTCTGCCTATAACCTTTCTATAACTGACAAATTAGCATAGTGTATTGGGGGGGGGGGTGGGCTAGCTTGACTGGACTTTTCAAATCCACTTTTTTCTGACAATAGTGGTGCACAGTTAACAGTTACAATATCTGTAGCAAACATTTGCATAGGCATTCTCCTTGAACAAAGATACATGCACTATGTAGTTTTAGTATTTACTTACTAGAAAAAAGTGATGACAACTATTTAATGTTAGAATACAAAGACGTAACTTGCAGTCCAATAATACTTTATATTAATATAATTAAATAACTTGCAGTCTAATAATAATGTAATTTGTAGTATATTGTTATAATATAGAATATATATAGCTTATTGTATTTATTATAGCTGAAAGCTAACTTACTTTAATTAGCTAAAATGAACTGGTGTATAATACACTATACACTAGGAATATGGTAAAAGATCATCACATGCGCATATTACTGATCTACTCATGCAACAAAATGAATGGCAGCAAAACACAACAACTGAAATTTTTAAATGATGTTTTGTAAAGAGTATATCTATGCCAAAAACAGTGCATCTAGAGGTCTATGAACGAGAAATGGTGGGATTCTTTAGTCAGAATACTAGAAGAAATTTGGGTCATAAATTCATTTATCTTGCATGTTTAGAAAGTCTAAATGTAGTTTTAGAAGCTATTTAACTAGCAGCTACTCATAGAGCTCATTACCTATAGTTGCTACTTTTTTGTTATATAGTCAATGGCAATATCATCTTTGCACAATCCTTATAGTGTAATTGAATTTTTGTACAAGTGTGATTGTCTTTGGTGTACATTAGCTAATCTGTCAAGTGTATTAACTAAAAAACTTGTTAAGATAATACAATATTATCACTATTTCATTTGATCAACTTTCAGCTCAAATCTGTCCCCACATTATCAGCTAGTATTCACAAAAGTATAAACTTATTAAAGAGGATACAGAAAGTCATACTCACAAGGTCAAGCCTAATAAAAAATTGCATGTGTCAGAAAAGTACCCCTGGATCATATAACCACACTGAAATTAAAAGTGCACAATGACAGGAAGAAGGGGCACATAACCACTGGTAAAATGCAAAGTATTTACAAATGCATGCTGTCCAGTAAGCTGTAGTATTATACTTTGTAGCTATATCTATTAACATAGGAGTTGCATGCCCCTATTTCTGCCTGGGTTGATGTGCCCTTGACAAGTTCCAGGGTTGGTCGCATCCTTGATAATTTCTCCTAAATATCCCAAGTTGATGTGCCCTTGATAAATTCCTTTATATCCTTAATATGCTCCCAAGTTGATGTGCCCTTGATAAGTTCAGGGCTGATGTGTCCTGATAAATGTGCAGGAAGAACTAGTCTAAAACATTGTATATAGTAGTTAGCAGTAATAGGATGTAATGTGGTACTGGGTACTGAAGTTTCTCAAGCCAGTGTATATAATATCTAACCAGAGTGACCAAGCAAGCTAATTTTGAACTATAGGGAATCTCTGTAGCTTTGCCAATGTGGAAGAAGTCTAGTCTGAGAACTCTTGGAACACAAATTATTCAGTATTGTTTGCATCAACATGGTCTGATATTGACATCCCAAACATAAACACTACACTAATGCCATGTACTGTATAATGTTGTATTATAGTAAAAAAAAAGAAAAAGAAAAAAAAATGGACTAATCTTAAAAAGTAGGTATAAGTGGTTACTTTCAAATCAGGTCAGACTCTTACTGATTGAATGGAGTATAATGCATAGAGCTAACAGAGAGGAAGACACATAGATTGGAACTCATAACAAGAAGTATGCCTTACCCAGAAGCAGCGGAAGCTGATTGTAGGTGGTCAGGCCCACCCCCCTCCCCGCCCACTATAGCTAATTAGACTAGGCACTTGAACTAACTGTAGGAGCATAATATCAAAATGCACACGTGAGTAATTTTTAATCTTGACAACCATTACCTACAATGTTTAGCTAAAAAGTGGTCAGGTTTTTGCCTGACCAGCCGGACCAGTTCCGCCACCCCTGTTACCTTAGGGACTCCAAAGTCAAAGTGCTACCCACAGAAACAGCATCTGGCTAGCTCAATTCTCAAACATGCACATGTGCAGGGTGTGATAGATGCCCAAGAGAAAGGCACACTTGCAGAATCACTCCAGAAATAAGTGGTAGAGCCAGTTTCTAGACAGAGATGGATGAATGAATGGTCACCTGAATCTTATTTCAATTTAAAATATGGAAAAGCATGGTATCATCAGAATGCAAGTACTAGAGGTTAACACAGCATACTATGAAAGCATAACACTTGGAGCTAAAATTAAAACTAGGCATCACAGGCATCTTGTTTATTCACCTTGTAGGATAGGCTGGGTTTTAGCTAAGTCAAGAGAGAGCTTTAGCCTGTTGTTATAATAGTCTCTACAAATCACACAGATCAAGGAAGGGTTATATGCCACAAATTAAACTGTTCAAGTAAACCCACAGACAGTGATTCTATTTACTCAACTTGTTACACTGCTTAATATCCAGGGCTTATTATCCGCCTTCAATTTCTGTGGTTTTTAAGGACTATATAAGTGAGACCTTGAGCTCATACGATAAGCTCTGGGGTAATACACTACTGCAAAATGAATAAGTTTATAATTTTACTAATTTGTGTACTCCTCATCTATATACAAACATGCTCTGGAGTTGTTTGTCGTTCTGGCCAACAGCTATGTGGCAATAGGTGTTTCACCCCTGGGAGAGAGAGATGCTTTAATAGAGTTGTTTGTCGTTCTGGCCAACAGCTATGTGGCAATAGGTGTTTCACCCCTGGGAGAGAGAGATGCTTTAATAGAGTTGTTTGTCGTTCTGGCCAACAGCTATGTGGCAATAGGTGTTTCACCCCTGGGAGAGAGAGATGCTTTAATAGAGTTGTTTGTCGTTCTGGCCAACAGCTATGTGGCAATAGGTGTTTCACCCCTGGGAGAGAGAGATGCTTTAATAGAGTTGTTTGTCGTTCTGGCCAACAGCTATGTGGCAATAGGTGTTTCACCCCTGGGAGAGAGAGGTGCTTTGGTCGAGTTGTTTGTCGTTCTGGCCAACAGCTATGTGGCAATAGGTGTTTCACCCCTGGGAGGGAGAGATGCTTTAATAGAGTTGTTTGTCGTTCTGGCCAACAGCTATGTGGCAATAGGTGTTTCACCCCTGGGAGAGAGAGGTGCTTTGGTGGAGTTGTTTGTCGTTCTGGCCAACAGCTATGTGGCAATAGGTGTTTCACCCCTGGGAGAGAGAGATGCTTTAATAGAGTTGTTTGTCGTTCTGGCCAACAGCTATGTGGCAATAGGTGTTTCACCCCTGGGAGAGAGAGGTGCTTTGGTCGAGTTGTTTGTCGTTCTGGCCAACAGCTATGTGGCAATAGGTGTTTCACCCCTGGGAGAGAGAGGTGCTTTGGTCAAGTTGTTTGTCGTTCTGGCCAACAGCTATGTGGCAATAGGTGTTTCACCCCTGGGAGAGAGAGATGCTTTGGTCGAGTTGTTTGTCGTTCTGGCCAACAGCTATGTGGCAATAGGTGTTTCACCCCTTCAAGGGGAGAGAGATGCTCTGGATGATCAACTTTACTGTTACAAGAAAGAAGTGACTAACAATTAACTCAATAAAAAGTAGCTATATAGCTGAAAGGATATGTCTAGTATTGTTTCATTTTAGAATCATCACCCCTTTTTAGTTCTTGATATGTACTTAGCTATTTTCAGTAGCCAATTTCTGTTATAAATTTAGCTGAAAGGATATGTCTAGTATTGTTTCATCTTAGAATCATCACCCCTTTTTAGTTCTTGATATGTACTTATAAATTTTTTGCTGCAACAATAATTTTGATAGAATCTCCTCAATAGCGCTATACCTAATTATAATGATTATGGAGATTCCTCAGTCCTACAGGGCTGTATACTGTTTATGCTATTTGAACTTAACTATATTCAGTGGTATCTATCACAAACATGCAAGTGAAAGGAGTGGGACAGTGATCCTTCTCTGTTGCTCTCTGCAATTGGAATGAATGTTGGAGCAGGAAGGGGAGTGTAGTTAAAGTATAATGGCTAAAGAGGGCTGAATGTTTGAAAGTACAGAAAACAGGAGGAACTACATCAAATTCTAAGAGAATAATGCTTAATTAAAGACATTCAAAAGAACAGTTCAACATTTACAGCTACAGAATTATTAAACTTCGCATCAACTTTAATTATCAATGATGCACCAACCCTGAAACTTATTAAGGATGAACTAACCCAAGCAGGAATAGGGGCATGCAACTTCAATAAATACAACTACAAAATATATTGCATCAGCTTAAAATCACATAAATTTGCAGTTTTTATTAAATACTTTGCACTTTACCAGTGGTTGCATGCCCCTTCTTCCTGTCATTCTGTGCTTTAAATTTCAGTGTGGTTAGAGATCCAGGGGTACTTTTCTGATACATATAGCAGTTTTGTGTACTTTATAATAATTATTAGGCTTGTCCTTGTTAGCATGTCCTATATAGTATCTTTGGAGAATGCTACAGAAAGCTGGCACTCTAGCTTTCTTGTTCCCCTAAATAAGTTCACCTTTGTGAATACTAGCTGATAAAGGATTTTGCAAAGCTGACATATCTATTCTGTGCTAAACTAGTTTCGAAATTCATTATTATAGTAGCTAGTTGGTGAGCTTTATGAGTAGATGTTGGCCAATAGCTTCTTAACTACATTTTACACTTCAGCCTCTAAACATTCGAGATACAGTGAATGGATTGGCCAAATATTATTTAAGAGCATGGTATCATCAGAATGCAAGTACTGGAGATTAGCACAGTATACCATGAAAGCATGATAAATCTAAAGCTTTGAGCTAGAATCTAGGCATCACAGACATCCTGTTTATTCACCTTGCAGGCTAGGCTGGGTTTTAGCTAAAGTGAAGAGAGAGTTTTAGTCTGATGTTATAATAGTCTCCACAAATCACACAGATCATCCATATCAAGGAAGGGTTATATGCCCTACAAATTAAACTGTTCAAGTAAACCCACAGACAGTGATTCTATTTAGTCAACTTGTTACACTGGTTTAATATCCAGGGCTTATTTTCCGCCTTCAATTTCTATGGCTTTTAGGGAACTATGTAAGTGAGGCCTTGAGCTCATATTATACTTTGTTTTGGAATAAAATAGTTCTCAGGACATAGCTACACCATTGCAAGATAATTTTATTACTTTGTATACTCCTTGTCTGTACACAAACTTGCTTTGGAGTCATTTGTCATACTGGCCAATGGCCATGTGGCAATAGGTGTTTCACACCTTCAATGGGAGAGAGTTGCTCTGGTGGAGTTGTTTGTCTTTTAGGCCAACAGCGATGTGGCGATGGGTGTTTCAGCCCTAAAATGGGAGAGAGATGCTTTGGATGATCAACCTCACTGTTGCAAAAAAGAAGTGACTATAACAATTAACTCATTAAAAAGCTATAACTGAATCTTAGAATCATTACACATTTTTAGTTCTTGATATATATTTTCAGTAGCCAATTTCTCTGTTATTTTAATTTTTTACAGAATTACAAGCATGGAAAATAATTGGACAGCATTTTGCTCAAATGCCAAAACCAAAACAGACTTGTTACAATGTTGTCCTTTAGCTAAGAATCTAAGAGAGCTTTCGATAGCTATTAAATGAGCAGAAATTTTAACTTGTAAAACTATGAGGTAGGTTAGTTATAATTGAAGGATTTTGCTATGTGCCAAGAACCAGAAGAAGTGAGTAGCTAGCTAAATTGCAACAGATATCAATAAATCTGACTTAAAACACAAAATTTTTAGTAGATAGCTATAGACCACTATAGACCGAGAGTAGACATGACCAGTCAATCCAGCATCCTAAATAGATTATTAATAACTCGTAAGAATACATGAGGATTAACAGCTCATTTTATTATCATACTTGTTCAAGTATTCCACACTATACACACATTGGTGATGTTTTGCATAGTTTAACATTGAAGAAACTGGTAAAAGAGTAATAGATAATAATGAGCAGCAACAACAAACTCTGATGCTACTATGGTGGAGACCCTTACCATTTGTGCATACTGTATTCTGATTAGGTTAATTTCACTGTTAATTTATTTTCACTCAGTTGTCGGTAGGTAAAGACATGTAGAGCAGATATAATTTTGACATTAAATGGACCAACATCTATATAAATGAAAATGTGAATTGTACTATTAATGTGAATCATTGAAACTAATGTCCAGGTCTATATGGGCTACATTTAAAAAGAAGCTAATCCACATAGGAATGAGAGGGGCTGTATGACATCATTTACATATCACATGTAAAAGTTATATGACTGCATATTAACAAATAATCGATGATCTGAATCAAAGACATATTCGTGATCTAAGAAGTCAAAATAGTTACATGCCTCTGGTTCAATTGCCAAGTCCATTATAATAGCAGATGATGTGGAAAATTCATGGGGAGTGGTTTTAATTAATGTTTTTTCAAAACTTGTTTATGAATATTATCACTGTTAATGATTATTAATTGCTATTTAGTAATGAATGGGCCTCACTAATCATCTTCCCATGTCACTATCATAATGACACTCACAATGACTCTATATGTGAATAATTTGTAGGTACGTGTTGGTGATGTTGGAGGTAATTCTTTGGGACTGTATGGAGCTGTGTTTGGCCCAAAGGGAGACTATATCTTAGCTCATGGATATCAAGGAGAGTTTCATCTCTGGAAGGAAATTACATTAGGTAGCATTATTGAAGTGTATGTGCAATTCTCATATCATTCTATTTAGCTAGCTTTTCTTTTCTAAGCATGACCTTTTCTTGTTAATGGAAATGTAACAGGGTGAACATGTCACCTTGTGCTTTTATCAGATGCCATAATTATGTGTCTACTAGGTCACTGGCAGTATACTGCTACAATTGGTGGTCATTATGGTCCAGTGCAAGACATCGCATGGGAACCAAGTGATGGAGAATTTCTTGCATCTGTGAGTGTGGACCAGACAACCAGAATCCATGCTCCCTGGGTTGTTGATGGAGTAGAAGTTACATGGCGTGAGATAGCTCGGCCACAAATACATGGTTATAACATGCAGTGTATATGTATGCTATCATCTGTTCTGTTTGTTTCTGGAGCAGACGAAAAGGTAAGTGATATTTCTTGCACAGTACACTGATAATCAGGTTTGATATGAGTCAGCTTTATATTTTCTAATCCTCAAATTGAATGCACAACCTTGCTTGATAGCAGTATAACATTCTATTTGTAACATAAACATTATTCACAATGGCACTTTGCTTGCCATATCTGCAAACAATCTAAAGCATGTGATTGGTACTAGAGAGCTTGTTAGATTGCTAAAACAATCCATTGTCTGCTTTATCCTGTAATGCATGAGCAGTTATAGCTTGAAACAACCAAATAGAGAGCTATCCTCTGTAATAGACAAGGTCTGTTTACCTACTAAGATTAGGAGCATATAATTAGGTAAGTGAGCAAGGCCACTTACTAATCATGATCAAATGATTCTGTGTGTGATTATGTACTATGTATATGCGTTTATACTAAATGGATGCTCAATCTAGATTTCTATAGTAGCTTGTAGCAGATTCCAGATTACATTAGCATTAATTTTCAATAGTCCTAGCTCTAGCCTACTCATACTACCAATGCATTGTTACCTCAGACTACTGGTGCTACTTAGACTATTGTACATTTAATCTGGATTTTGTAAAATGGGCCCTTGCAGCTACCTCTCCAGTTCTTAAAAAAACATAAGAATATGGAACCAGTCAGGAGCTTCTCTTGTCCAATAATGTGTAACAAACATACACTCCTTAGTTATCTGTGTATTAGATTCTTCGAGTATTTCACAGTCCAAGAAAGTTTGTGGATAATCTTTTGAACATAAGCAAAGTTAAATTGCAACTGGTAAGCATCAAGCTATAATAATTATTAATTTTATAAGCCTTTGCTTGTTTTTGGTCTTTGTAGAACCACACAGATTTTCCATCTAATGCTAGTGTCCCTAGTCTTGGTTTGTCAAATAAAGCAGGTAAACATCGGGACTGTTAAGTTGTGATCAATTTCAGCATTATTATTTTCTTACAGTGTTTAGTACTGAATCCCCAATAACTTTGAGTACTGTCTCAACAGATGATAAGAACTCTTCTGAGACAGGTATGCCTTATAATCGTTTCCCAATATTTGCCATTACTATAAGGTTTGCAGAATTTTTTTTCATTAGTAGTAAAACAAGCAGCTAGAGTTAGGACTGATAAATGACATGCTGTCATAAAGTTGTGGGAATATAGTCTGGACTAGGCCTTAAAACTGAAAATCAACTCACAAAACTGTAACAATTTACACTTTAAAAATGTTGCACCAATAAAGCCACACACTACATGATATACACAAACACTATTATTATACCTCACTTGTAAACCAGGCTTGAATTTGCAGGTTAATGCACTAATGAAGATAGTAGTGACAATTTTTTTTCAAGCCTACATTTCTCCATTATTGCTTTATGATAAGATTAGCTCCTTATTTCGATAAAGCTATCCTAGAGCCATTGAAAGGATGGAACAAGTGTTTTGGGTTTAATAGCCAAAGGTAGCTAAGTAACCACATAATATACAACAACAGTATTGGAAGGATGACACTGTATAAATTCATGGTAAACCACATGCCGCCTACTGAATACTCAGCTGCCATTGTAAGCAGCACTGTTAATTTGTATTCAATAATCACTCATATTCAGGACCAGATCCAGATACTATTCATTAAAACAACTCATTACCTTTAACAGCAACAGCAGCTCCATACATGGTCTTTTTCATGCAGAAATACCATTTAAAGATCAACTCCAAGCTACACTGTGGCCTGAAATTCACAAACTTTATGGTCATTCCTATGAAATATTTTGCATTGCCAGCAGCCCAGATGGGAAGTTTGTTGCCTCAGCATGCATGGTATGATGTAGCTAAAGTACATATGTAATTCTAAACTCTGCTAATAGATTATCTGTTGTTATTGCTCCAATATAGTCCACCTTTTAGCACAGTGATACTTAGTCGCACAATTCCTTTATTTTCATGCAGGGCATAGTGTAATAATACCTAAATAGAATATGTAAAATACCTTTGAAATTTTCTAGCTATTTTCTGCATTATGGTTATAGTCCATTCTTAAGCATGCACATTACATCAGCTGTGATAATTTTATGTGTTAGAATTATTGAGGCAAGTAGAACAAGCTCCACACTAGGAAGTTGAATGAAGCATCATTTCCAAACATGCATGCTCTCTCCTACAGTGTTATTCATTCTTATACTAGCTATAACTGGTTTGTTTTTAACTGTAAAGAGCATTGCATGTGTGGTTCAGCCAATATGTGTAATTGTAAATAGCTGGTTTGTTTTTAGATTCAGTCAATACACTTAGTTCATATTTAACAAAGTATATTATTCATGTACATGTAGGCTTCTAAGAAAGAATATGCTGCTATCTTGATATGGGACACATCTCGATGGCATCAAGTACAAACTTTAACTCACCACACACTTACTGTCACACAACTTGCTTTTTCATATTCTTCAAAATTACTTCTTGCTGTTTCACGCGACAGAACTTGGTCACTGTGGAGACAAAAAAATGGTGAGAATATGACCCTAAAATACCAGAGACACCTTCCTCTTTATCATTATTTATCTGTCATATTATTATTGTATAGGTTCCTTTTACCTTGAGGCTAGATTGGACAAGAGTACTCACTCCTATGTACATAACAGGATCATATGGTCTTGTAGTTGGACACATGATGATGCATACTTTTCTACTGGATCTCGAGATAAAAAGGTTGGATAATGTTAGGTTCTATAATAGTTATGAGGCCACTTAATGGTAAAATTTGTATTGAAGTTAACATGGTCCATGATAACACAGAAGGAAACTTATCATGATTGACTTCTATAATTTTTAAGTATTTTCATAATACATGAAGCCCTGTCCATTTTTTTTTAACTTTCATGCTTTGCTGTTTTCTGGAAGAGGTTCCTAGTACTTACACAACAGATATTCTGAAATGGTAGCAGTCTGCCATCTTATCTGTAGACTCAAATAATGTCTACTATGCAACTGCTACTTGATACAGGCACATATCTTTCAGTGCAGTTCACCTTTAAGCCCTCATTCACTGTTAATGAATTACAAAGGCTATAAGGCAGCAAACTATCCAAAGAGAACAAAAACAAGCTATGTATAGCCTACAATACTTATTTTTTTGCAATGAAAACTTGTAGCTACATGCTACATTTTCTCAAAGAATGTTAATTAATCATAATTTCATTGAAAATATAGCTATGCTCATTCTACTAAGTGAGACTAGCTCTAGGCCCAACTCTACCCAGTTCCTTTCCTCTTCTATCTTATACAATAAAGGAAGAATGTGCAAATGCATCGTGGATACTGAATATAGATAGCTATAATAATAATATGTAATATGGAAATAGATAAACCAAAGTAGAATGTTTCCTTACCAATTTAATATGGGAATATTTATCTGTGCTATTATTTATACCATAATACATCCGAGATGGAACTACAAATAGAGCAGCTATTTACTTAGCAACATGTGACTAAGTAGCAAGCAATGTTTTTGGTTGGTCAATTATTACAATTCAAAATACTATGCTCTGAATTACCAATAAATTCAAAGTGACTCAATAATAGTATTAAATTCTGGCTGAGCAAATCTGTCTTCAATACAATTAATGTGCTTCAAAATACATCTGTTTATAATAAAATGCTTCAGAGTGTCATGGAAATCTCCAGAATGACTACCATCATCTTATCTTCTAAGTATCTTTTGGCATCTTAGCAACTTAGGCTAACCAATATCCAAGTGTTTGGCTTCCAGAAGTTACTATTATTATGATTCATCATTCTCACTCTCAATGTCAAAGAAGCCTCTCCATGAAGTTGGGCCACTCTTCCTTGGCAGGATTATACACACTAATACAGTAGCCACATACACTAGAGAGTCTGCATATGAAGCCATACTTATTTTGTGTGTGTGTGTGTGTGTGTGTGTGTGTGTGTGTGTGTGCCCACTTAGTTGATCTAGCTGAAGGTTGGTCTGACCAAAACCTGACTAACCTTACCCTTTGCTACATTCATTCTAAAAATGCAAGTACACTGTAAGTACAGTATTTCCACACTTATAGAAACAAAACATCGCTTTCTGTTATTTATGGAAATGATTTAAATATGTACACATAAACATTTCCCCTCCTCTTCCATGAACTTTGTTAATTCTTGTTCCTCTAATTTTGGGCACTTTAATCACTCTATAATATCTATCTTTCATTACACTTTTTTCCTGTTTTATAGGCAATCCTATGGTCTGTTGTAAATGATGACCAACAATTCAGTGTTGCTTGCGTCAAAATGCTACAATTTGTTCATGCAGTTACAGCTCTGGACTTTGCTCCATTTGAGCATGGCAACAAGTATTATATATGACTTATAGCTGCAATGATTTTTTTTTTCTAACATTTTCTAGGTATCTCCTTGCCATTGGATTGGAGAGTGGTGAAATTTTGGTGTATGGTTGCTGTATAACAATGAAAGAGTGTAACTTGCTCGTGACATTGGATCCTATATATTGTCATGTTGCTGCTGTAAAGAAACTGAAGTGGAGGCCTAATTGTAATAAGATTTCATTGGCATCATGTAGTCTAGATCATTGTGTAAAGATTTTTAACATAACTGTTTAATCAGCACTAGCCAACTGTTTGCCTTTTAGAAGTACTTCACATGGTTCATGATAATCTTAATGCAGAATTTTGTGTGGGGGGGAGGAGGAGGTTAAAAAGATTTTTCTAACACTGCAATGGAGTGTAACATGAGAACAGAATCCAATCCTAATCACAAAATTCTCCTCATACATAGAACTGTACCTAGCTAAGCAAATCAATGAGCTATTCCTCTAGGTAACAATGACTAATGAAGATACGCTGATAACATTTCTTCTAAGCCTTCAGTCTTCAGTAGCTACTTCCTTTGTCTCACTTACATAACTGATTAACATCCAGCAACCCTGCCATGGACTCACCATTGTCTCTCTCTTCTATTGCCATTGATAAGATAATATTTGTAATGGCTAGCTATACCTCTACTGCAATAGTTAGACATACCTTCATTCACCCATGTACCTGCATTATACCTTCTACACTAACTTACTGCAAATCTTGGTGCAGTACTTCTATCCAACTGTTATATATTCTTCTGACACTTGATTTTTTTCTGATGCCCAGGTTGCTAGACATGTTAATATTGTAGTGTAGAAGTTGCTGTTAACCTGTCACTACATCTAAGATTTCAACAGCAGCACTGTTGTAAGCAATAAATGACTCCATAATACATTTATATACCTTGCTGAACAATAATATTACCAAAACATAATAGTGTAGCTAGCCATGTAACTAGATAATCTGTTAATTATTTATAATTTTGATGCTTTTGACTTAAAGCATTAACTTTCAATTAATTTTTGGGATTTTGCTTAAAAGTTAATAATACAGTGGAACCCCTCTTAACGGCCACCTTGTCTATTACGCCACTCACCTTGGTCCCAACTGCACCACCATTCAGAATTGTACTTTACAAACCCCTGTTTCGCGGCCACCTTCCTACTCCGTATTACGGCCACTATCTCACCACTAGCCAGGAAATTGACCTTTGTATTACGCCCAGATGCCCCGCCCACAGTATTATAATGGTACAAAAATGAGTCAAAGAATGCAGTGTGTACAATACTATATCAGTGGCGGAGCGACTGGTCCGGTTGGTCCGGTTTTAACCGGACCACTTTTTGAGGTTATGTATTATGATAAAGCTAGATCACATTAACAGTCACTTCACACTCGGTCACTACTAACTAGTGACTACATGTACTTGTGTAGTACTACTAGCTAATTAATTTAAAACCACATGCCAATGCAGCTGCTATCTCATACTGATAGCCATAATAATGTCATAGCTAATTGGAGCACATTGTCTGACTGTCAATCATGGCTAATTTGACTTCCATGACTATTCCTGATCTATCTGATGAACCTCACCACCCTCCCTGCTCTTTTGACTTCCCCAAGAGGGCATATGGACAAAAAGTTACTACTTCTTGTAATTTTAAGCATCACTGGTTTGCAGGGTTGCCAACCTGCTGTAGTGGAAAACTGTGAGAGGAGTATCAAGAAACCTTCACTGGTTTGCATCATGGCCTTTTCTGCACTATGATGAGGCCCAGGATGTAGTTTTTTGCCATACTTGTGTGAAAGCTTTTCATACGAGGAGGATCAAAACCAGTCATAATGCAGCAACTGCCTTGTAAGTGTCCATTAATCACTTGACAAGGAAATCTAGATCTGAACTACATCTCTATAATATACAGGTATCAAAGGGTTATTGCAATTGGAAAGACGCAACCAGAGCATTCAAGAAACACAAAGAATCTAAAACCCACATTGAGGCAGTAGAGGCCATGATTATCTTGCCAAAAACCACATCAGATGTTGGTGAGCTTTTAAGTTCTAGTCACAAAAGTGAAAAACAGGAAGCCAGAGACATTTTGAAGATAATTATATCAAGTGTGCGTTTTTTGGCCAGGCAAGGTCTTGCTTTACGGGGCCATGATGAAGCAAATTCCAATCTAGTACAGTTGCTTCGTCTTAGGGCTGAAGACAATCCATTACTTGGTAAGTGGCTAGAACGTAGTTGGAGGAAGTTCACTTCTCATGAGAATCAGAATGAATTCCTAGAAGTAATGTCTTATATGGTCTTGAGGAAGCTTCTTGGCGACATCCATAACTCTCCTTATCTTATGGTCATGGTGGATGAGACCACCGATGTAGCTAACAAGGAGCAACTTACATTTGTCATTAGGTGGGTGGATGAAAGCTTAGATGTCCATGAAGAGTTTCTTGGTTTGTACAACCTCTCTTCCACTACTGCTGACAGCATTGTAGCCTTTATAAAAGATATTCTTTTGCGTTTTGAGATACCTGCTGCTAAGTTAACGAGGTCAGTGCTATGATGGTTGCAGCACAATGGCTGGTGCTAGAGGTGGTGTAGCCACTAAAATGCAGGAGATTGAGCCCAGGGCAGTGTTTACACACTGCTATGGGCACGCTCTTAATTTAAGTGTAAAGGATACTATCACGGGGTCTGCTTCTTTGAAAGACTGCCTTGATACATGTTTTGAATTAATAAAACTTATAAAGTTTTCTCCAAAGCGGGAGGGCATGCTGAATAGAATCAAGGAGGAAACTGGAAGTGAATCACCTTCCATTCGAACAATGTGTCCCACAAGGTGGACAGTTAGGGCTGATGCTTTAGCCAGTATTCTGTCTAATTATAATGATATTCAGAAGTTGTGGGAAGATGCACTTGAAGCTACCTCTGATACAGAAATGAAGGCTAGAATTCAAGGCATTAGTAGTCAAATGACTACTTTCCCATTCCTTTTTAACCTACTTTTGTCGGAAATTATACTTAGACATACAGACAAGCTTAGCCAAAGTCTACAAAAGCCTACAATGTCTAGTGTAGAAGGTCATGAGATAGCAATGCTTACTGTTAAAACACTTCAGGGTATGCATTCAGATAGAGATTTCAATTTATTTTGGGATAGAATTGAAACTAGCAGAATCCAGTATGACGTTGAAGAAGCTACACTACTAAGAAGGCGCAAGAGACCACATCGGTATGGAGATGGTGAAGCTACATTTCCAGCAACACCAAAAGATCTGTACAGACCCAAGTATTTTGAAGTGTTAGATTTAGCAGTTATGAGCATAATGGAAAGATTCAACCAGCCAGGGTTCAAAGTTTACTCTAATTTAGAACAACTACTCTTTAAAGCATGTTCTGGTGAAGAATATGACAGTGAACTTAGTGCTGTATGTGAGTTTTATGGTGAGGATCTTAACCCCTGTGATCTTCAATCACAACTCAGGACATTACGAACATTGTATCTTGAGAAAAAGGGAGATGAGAAACCCTCAATTAGTGGCTTGAAATTTGTTCTTCAAAGTTTAAGTCCAGCTCAAAGGACAGTAATAGACATGGTCTGTCGAACTTTCCAGTTACTCATAGTTACGCAGCTGCTACAAATTGCACTTCTGAACGATCTTTCAGTGCCCTCAAAAGGATCAAAACATATACCATGTCACAAGTACGACTTAATCACTTCATGGTTCTTCAATATCACCGAGACATTACAGACAATTTAGACATAAAAACCATAGTTAATGACTTTATTAGTGCTCAAGAATCACGTCAGCACATTTTTGCTAAATTTTGAGTTTAATTGATTTTTTTTCTCTAATGTTCATTTTAGCAAGGGCTACAGTACAAATTTTCATCCCCCCCCCCCCCCCAAACCGGACCACTCAAATTTTTGTCTGTATATAGCTATAACAATCCTTCTGAGCGCTGCCTGTCCACTATATTTTTCATTCTCTCTATGTACGGGGTAGATCCAAAGAAAGGATACTTGTACGGAATCTCTAATCCATACGGTAAGTCGGGGTATTTCGGAATGGTTCGTGCTAGGTTCAGGGTGAATCGATCGAATGTATTTAGGACAATTACGTCATTATCAGAAAATCGCGCACCCTCCTCTCGATCTCCCCCACCAACTAGCTAGCTCCTAGCTAGCTCCTAGCTAGCTCTCTTGGATTTTTTTTCAGAGGTTTAAAAGATGAACGGTAAGTTTGTGTAGGAATGAGTCTAGTGTAGTCACAGTGCCTGTAATCATGGAGGAGACATTAGTGATAGAGCAGTTTATATTTTTAGCTGAGATATCTCTGTCCTCTGATTGTAGTCAGTCATTGAACATAGCTACAGAGCATTGTCACATAGAGTGTAGTCACAAAGCCTAATAACTTACCAAACACATATCCAGCTTCTATTTACAGGGCATAGCCTCACCTCCTGAAAGGAAGATAATGATATGACTTTACATATTGTATGTAGCTATAGCTAATACAGTTCATAAGACTAGTCGTGGTTACATAACCCACTTGGCTGATCTCTTCCTGCTATGTTTCTGACTTCAATTTTTCACAGGTGTGACGTAATGTTTTTTATTTTCAATAGAGAGTTACCAAAGAGGCACCATCAAGTGGATCCCTCATTGCAGATGAATCTCAGGCAACTATTGGTAATCACTATACATAGCCTATACTTTTATTAATAATTTATTGCATTCTTTGTGAGAAAGAAGAAACATTCAGGGTGTGTTGTGGCCAATGCAAGTTTTGTAAATGGTCAAATTTGGGAGTCCCGGGAAGTGATAATCCCAGAGGTAGTGTGTGTTGAAGGTGTCTTTTGCACAAATAAGCATTTAAGAAGCCAATCAATGGCAAGTCACATGTCATAATGAAATCAGCTTACGTATTTGAGTATTTATGGCAATAATTCTTGAGGTGGCTGTAGGGGTGTAGACAACTTTTTAGGACTGGGGGGGGCTAATAAGGTAAAGAGAAAAGAGCTGCAATTTGGCTCAAGGGGGAGAGTATGGAAGGGAGATATGCCCCTTCTTGCACAAAGTACGGGGAGCAAAAAAATCCAAGAGGTGTAAGAAAGCAAATTAGAGTAATATTTACTAAGCAACCATAAAATTAATGATATTTTAATATGTACAGAAGGATAGGGTGGGCTCTATTTCATTTGAAAATAGTGGATTCTATACTGAAACATCTAGCTACAGGCAACTAGGCTATGAGTCAAGAAGCAGCTGTTACAATGTTACCATATTAACCACTACTGTCATAAATACTGTTTACCAAACCACTACAATGCACATCATATGCTGTTTACAATAATAATAATAATAATAATAATAACTAAGCCAGAGCCTGAGCTTATTAGCTTATTCATTTTCTAAAAAATCTGCCCCCCCTCCCCCCCCCCCCCCCCCACCTACACCCATGAACTGTCATAAATGGTCTATACACAAGCTTTTGGACTTTGCCCTCTAGGGATCTAGCTAGCTGACTAACTTGTGATTAGGTCAAGTATGTGATAGCTAGGCACTAACCAACAACAGCTAACTATAATATTATACACATAGATGAATGTAATGTTTTGTATGGTATGTATATCTATAGGTGTGTGGAGACAAGGCCAATATGCCAAGTTGCAGTTAATGAGGAATCAAATAGCAACAACACAGAAGAAAAATTGTCACATATCAAACAATTTCTATATTATGCCAATGTAATTATTATTATTATTATTATTATTATTATTATTATTATTATTATTATTATTATTATTATTATTATTATTATTAACACCCCAAAAATGGGTGTACAAAAGAGAGAAATGGGCTAGATGGACACAGAAATACACTCTTAAATAGTTGTGCAAGTCTAAGATCTCTGATAAGATAGGAGCAAAAATTTTGCCAGACTTCAAATTGAGGCCTAGGAGTGTAAAACAACAATTAGCAGAAGGACAAGTCTGAGAAGATTTGAAGAGAGCAGAAGAACGATGGAAAACAAGCACTGTAGCTTGGCAGTACAATGTGCATTGAGCAACTTTATAAAAAGTGCAACACCAATAATATAGATTTTCGCGCAGTCTTCTAATAATGACGTAATTGTCCTTGCGACATTCACACTGAACCTAGCACGAACCTTTCGGAATATAAACAGAGAACACATTCGACGCTCCAAGCTTCTACACTGCACTAATCCTTGTGCAAGTATATAGGTATATCCAAGAACTCCTGCAGCAAACAATCCCCGTAGTTGCAGAGCAAGTTGACGGGTACACCCTCACTTTTTTATTCACTAGGTAAAGCATGAAAAGTATGAAGATTGCTACGAACTTTGCAACCATCCAGCAGAGACAATACCAATTTGCACCGAGCATTCTACAGCTACTTAGCAGTCTCCAGCAGAAATTTTAATGTGTGGGAGGGGCTGGTTCAGCCCCAGCTCAGTGTATGCAAACTAGGTCAAAGGTCAAATTTATTGTTGCTGCACAAACAATTATACTGCACACAAATATGCATGTCTAGATAACAAAGTACCAAGATGCCATAGCTGCTCTTGAACACACCACTAACCTTTCCTGTGGTAGACAGAGCACAGTTCAAGAATTCTTTCATCCCTCTAGACAATAATTTTTGTCAGAGTGCACTTTTCAACAATTGTATTACTTAATGTGCAATTTTCCTCCAAAACCCAGTTAAGGCCACCCCTCTATAAAGGCCAAAGTTTCATTCCCCAATGGTGGCCGTTATAGAGGGGTTCCACTGTAGTTCTATCTAACTCTCAATTTGGACTTTAGAGTGCAATAATATTATTATTCTTAATTCTGCTTAGTTGCTAGCAGGTTCTAAGACTATATCAATATGACCATTCTTCATCAGTGGTTTGAGTATAGGATTGTGGATTGGATTATCGAAGGATGGTTACAAATTCTGATACCAGTTTCCTACAACTGTCATCACAGCCACTCTAGTCCCACTTAATTTAATTGCTTATTAACATTTTATTGGAAGTACTTCACAGTCATAGCTAGTTATTATATAAATTACTTGGTTCTACCAACATTTCTTGCCATACATAATGTATAATATACTGTCTTTGTGTATGTGCTATGTGTGTCTATTGGACTTTACCATATATGTACATGATGATCATTAATTTTATGACCTGTCATGCCGACTACTACCCCATCATTCATGTTTGACCACATGCAGTCTTATGATCTGTAAGTTTTGTCTGTGTGCAAGTGATTCTTTCAATGAGAATTTCCTAGTAGCTATTTAGGCCTATGCTGAGTGTGCTCCTACCTAACTCTACAAACAGCAGATCATAGCTACATTATAGTCTTCTCTTAATTAAGAAAGTGCATGTGTTAGTGTTAACTAATCCCTGCATATATATATAGCTACAGAACCACATAATAGAAAAGGTCTAGACCAGCAGGCTAGCCCACAAACTATAATTAGTATACTAGCTAATACACATAAATTATATTTAGCTAGTAGTAGTGACCTTTTAGCTAATGCACAACAGTTATAAATTGAAAGTGTAAGTGCATATTCACTAATATAATACTGTCACTTTTCAGCTAGTTATTAATAAGATATCACGAACATCATTAAGTGGCATTGCTCTGTCACTATAAGCACTGCATGTCAGTAGGGACAGCTGCAACATGCAGTTGTAGAATTAGTGCACATTACAATGAACATAGCTACGTGTATATCATCCATGTTTCATAATAATTGCTACATAAGTTACAATTTTTATTTTCTACGAGTGTTTTATGTTTATGATACTAGCTAC
This sequence comes from Diacarnus erythraeanus, assembly GCA_964016965.1. NCBI lineage: Eukaryota > Metazoa > Porifera > Demospongiae > Poecilosclerida > Podospongiidae > Diacarnus > Diacarnus erythraeanus. Next base: position 3,297,364 of record OZ024680.1, read on the forward strand.
AAATCTGAACACTAGAATCCAGAACTATATATAAATGTAGGCAGACTGGTTTATGAGTGCTGAGACTATTCCAGCTATGATACTGAATTTGTAGCTAGATATTTTATCAACATATTCAGCATCTGTTTTGTAAAAATGTCTTTGGACAGAATTAGTCTCTCAACAATGACCAGCTATATCTTCTCACTTATTACACCGAGGACTACACACATGTCATCTTCAGCCTCAGCTTTTACAGAAAGAATACCACAAATTATATTATCACAATCAGAAGTGCTATATATGATGTACATATAATAGTTATGTGTAACTGTATTGACTAGCAGTTACAGTGTATCTAGTCTTATTGGATTGCTATAGCAGGTAGATATACCTTTCACTGTGTCTGTTTTGTAACCTTTTACAGAAGAACAGAGCACAATAGTGCATTCACAGGATAATTGATTGCTCCAAAGAGGACTTAAGTTGAATAGTACAGCATTAAATATAACATCCACACATAAAGTTCTCATGATAATAATAGAGTTATACAATGTTTAATTAGATACTTTTCTTCTATAGTTAGCTAAGTATTCTATCTCAAAATCTTTCATGCTTACTAAGACTCAAAAGTTTATCCACAAAGTAGCTATACAACGTTATACAATCTCATTATTGACAGCTTAAATTGCTAGCCTGATAACAACTTATTAAGGATGCATCAGGCTGAAAGATGCATTAACTCAGCAACTTATCAAAAGGTACATTAGCCTGGAAGCATTTGAAAGGTGCATCACATAGGGCCTGGAAGCATAATGAAGAGTGCATCACACAATAACTTAGCACATTATCTGGAAACTTTGCACAAATGCATCAACTCAGGAACTTAACCAAAGTCACATCAACCCTGGAACTTCTCAAGTGTGCATCATGCATCAACCCTGGAACTTGTTAAGTGTGAATGCATCAACCATGGAACTTATTTAAGGACACATAATTATATAAACTAGTATGAACTTATTAGTGTGCATACATCAACCCTGGAACTTATTAAGGGCACATAATTATGAACTTATCAAAGATTCATCATCCTGGAAACTTATTGAGGCTGAAAACCTATTGAGGACACATCATCCTGCAAACTACATCATCCTACAAACTTATTGATGACACATCATCCTGGATACTTATTGATGACACCTCATTCTGGAAACTTATTGATGACATATCATCCTGGAAACTTAATGCCTAGAAACTTATCAATGGTGAGAATAAGTTTCTAAATTCAATAGCCCTTTGTCAATGGCAATTCAACCAGAAATTAATTTTACCAATTGGAAATCTATCCAGAGTACTTCAACCTAGTTGAGAGCTTACAGGACAGGTGGTGTACAAACCCCAGAACATTAATTTGTTCTGATACTAAAATGTTAGTCTTGAGTTCTAATATGAATTCAGTTCATGAAGATACTGCTCCTAGCATTTTAATTACATGATTACATGTATTCATATACACCTAGAGACTGATAATATGCAAAGTCACACAAGCTTATTACTTTTTATTTAAGTGATTTGTTCACAATTAATTATTTTTTCCATTATTACTTTATGATCAAATTAGCTATCTTTTTGCAGTTAGATTATATCTCTATAGAATGATTAGGTTAATGCTCCTACATAGCCAAGTACAACCTTATCACACCAAGAAAAAAACACAGTTTGTGGCTTCATAATAACACATAAATGTTGTATAATGCATAGTAAACCATATTCTTGGCAATACTACCTTCTGAAATATGTTCAAACTGTGTGATTCATTATGAGGAGCTGAAATGTTGGTTTGTAGCTCATTTGTAATGCTTATACTATAGCCAGCAATCTCAATACTATATAGTTCACTGGAGTGCTACTTTAAATTTCAGACTCTCTCTTTTCTGTGTAGGGTGACAGAATGATTGTTCAATTAATTATTATGCACTCTAAAAATGAAGTAACTTATTAGTGCTTTTTATAGTAGCCTAGCCTATAAAGTACTTAATAAGCTGTTTCTATGTTTAATTGCTGGGTCAATTTGCATGGCTTCAAGAGGCTAGCATACAGAATAAAGACCTATTAGCTATAACCTGGCATGACCTACATAGAGCTAAGGCATCTGTATCAGGGCCTATAGTATACCTTCAACACTAAAGCTTCCTAGCCCTTAGCAAACTATAACCTGGCCTTTTAGGTGAGTAAATAGGATGTCTGTGAGTTTAATTGGCAGGTCCAATAATCAGTCGGCCTTCACTCAGTGGGGTTTCTGGAGACTACTGTATATAAGTGAGACCTTCAGATGAATAAGTATCTCGTTACAAAATGAAGGTGTTTGTGCTTTTAGCGATTTGTGTACTGATGTGCATACAAACTTCCTCTGCAGTTGTTTGCAGACCTGGAGAACGACCATGTGGCAATAGTTGTTACAGGCCTTCAACAGGACAAAGATGCTTCAATGGAATCGTCTGTAGATCTGGGGAACTGGGATGCGGAAATAATTGTTACAGGCCTTCAACAGGACAAAGATGCTTCAATGGAATCGTCTGTAGATCTGGTGAACTGGGATGCGGAAATAGCTGTTACAGACCTTCAGCCGGACAAGTCTGCCTAGGAGGAGTTGTTTGTAGATCTGGTGAAAGACGATGCAACAATGGGTGTGTCAGGCCTGGACAAAGATGCTTTGGATAATTTGAACAGCAAATGACTCTATAATCACTGTATAAAAAATTATAGTGATGCTAGTGAAAATGTGTAGCTGTGTAGATAATGTAGAAAGGTTAGTTTATGCTGCTTTGAGTTAAAACATTTTTTCTTTAGTTGTTTTAGCTGAATGAATATTAAATTTGGAAATAAAGTTTTTCAGTCCTGCAGTATTGAGCTTTTAGCCAAGTACTGCAAGTATTGGCTCACAATAACTCACATCACTGCAATATAAAATTATGATGTTATGAAAAATAAAACTTACTGTTGTAATGGAGCAGTCTGAACAGACTGATCCTGTGCGAGCTGTCAATGCTTTTGAAATTGTAATGGCTAGCCAGCGGAAATTAAGCTTTTCTGCTCTGGTGTTATTAGCTAATACTCTGTACTCTTAACATTGGGTAGGAAATACGATAGCTAAAGCTAACAGCAATAGATACAACTTTATCCAAAAGCCTGAGTATAAAAACAACCAATATATGATTCTTGCTGTTTACACCCCAGACATATTGACCTCACTCCCTCATGGAAAATAAGTAATTAACAGGCTAGATGGCCTACTTAAGAATCATAGGCTAGCTATAGCAATGTGCGGTAGATGCTGATGAACAGGCAATTTAATTTAGATGGCCTACTACTTAAGAATCATAATTATATAGCTATAGCTAATGTGTTAGCTATGTGCGGTAGATCAGATAGATAGTAAAGTTCACAAGGTCAATACCTATCTAGTCGTTTTGTAAACTCGCCATGTACCAGCTTACTGCTACTAAAAGTAAAGTAGAATTTATTAAGGCTGTTGTGAATGTTGTGCTTATCATTGAGATATTAAACTGCCGGGTTGTCTTTCCATTGCATCACAATGGTTAGTTCTAGTAGCTAGCTATTAGCTAACTAGTTTATAGCTAATTTAAAAAACAGGGTCTCTTCATATGGAGACTGGGTGTAGTATGTCGGTTTTGGAAGCTGTTATTAAAGCAACTAGCTAAGCTTCCTGAGTTATTGCTGACACTGCTGCATAAAGACCTTGTCTAGTCTTAATCAAAAAAGTGGGTTGGGTCAGTAATTGGTACTACTGTGTCTACTGGGATCAAGGCGGAGAAAACATTTTTGTTTTGGGGGGGGGGGGGGGGGAGTGTGTGGGAGTGTGTGGGTAGCTAGCCAGTTAAAATAACAATTAGATTTTCTTCTTCCATTAACTGATATAAAAATAGAGGCAAGGTCAAGTTTATGGAACTCCTTTTTAGACATGTAACTCAGTGAAGTTGTGTTGCCATTATAGCTAGCTATTTGATCAGCAAATGCTGTGCATGTGGCACTTTTCATTATGGTTTAACAGTTGAAATAGCTATGTACTAGGCAATTTTTAGGATGGTGGGCAATGCCCCCCCCCCTCCCCCCCTATTCTGCCGTCTATGATAGCATAGATAGCTAAATACATGATAAATTCAAAAGGACTTGTTTAATACACAGAGTTAATCCTGATATTGTATTCAGCAAAGCATTTGTAAGCTATACACGCTAACTATATTGGTCCATTAATTTAGCAAGGTTGCCTTTTCCTTTTTTGTGAGCTGGTCCAATAAAAAATCCATATTATAGCTACTACATAATTGTATGTGTTGAATGTTATTATAATTCTATTATACTGAAAATGCTATCCCACTATGTCATGCATTCTTTCTAGTAGTGCAATATATGGGATTCCAATACATTTATATGACAGGAAGTAAATTGTTCAGAATTGCTACCTTCCAATACTTGTGCACATGTCCCAAAATCATCACCAAACTATAATTTTATTGAATGATCATGCCACATCTATTATTGCATGATATCTGACAACATTATGTATGATTTTTATAGCCAGGTTGTAGTTACAAGTTCCAATATTAAATCTTGTTTATTTGTAGGTAACTTTATAACACTCAATTCATCTTATTGTGAGGTGAATGGTTGGCATTTTTCATGTCTAGTAAGAGATGGTGATGTAATTCAACTCCCATGTGGTGTTCAGAATCCTCCTTACACTTACTTTAGGAAAGGATATGACAAAATTATTGTTCACGGTGTTAATTATGAAAGTATACTGGTTTGACAGTGGAGCACTTCTTTGCTGCCAAGGAAATGTTACCATTATGCTTCATTGCTATAAGCTGAATATAACATGTGAGAGTGCTGTGTTTTTGACATTATTTTAACATTATTACTATGTTGTAGTTCCAGTTGATGGTTTTATAGAGCATTTGCATGTGAAGTCAGTTGATGTAGTCAAACTACTCATGAATGTAAAATAGTAGTTTTACTGTTAACATATTAATGTTCCAACTGAGAAAGTTACTTGAAAGATCCTTTTCTCCAGCCCAACTATAGGAGTATATACAATTACTGAAGCCTATCTAAACTGACCTTGACCTTGAATGTGTTTTAAAATATGGCTAGAAAGACAACTATATCACAGAAATCTTCACATTCCCTGCTTTTCTTATAATTGTCTAGTTACTAGCTCTTCTATAATTTTAGTAGTAGTAATTTTCATTTCACACAGATCTATAATTTATTAGATTCACCTATTGAAAATGCTTCTTTGACTTCACAATACTTGAAGCCTATAATTAATGAACCATTCACACTTTATTGTCCTCTGGAATCAAATCCACCAGCTACTTATTGGTGGACAAAGTATAGTAGCCTGGACAGAAAAAATTTGCAAACTATGCCAAGTGACATTTTCTTTACTGAAGATAAACGTCAATGGAGTGTTGAATGGTACAAGACTCACCACAATGGCCTCTTCATATGCCATGCTGCTAATTCATTAGGGGTTCAAAGTTACTCTCATGATACATTGTTCTTCCTACATACTGAGAGTAAGTTACATACATGTATTCTGCATGAAATGCAATACTTTAATACAAATGGTATAGGGACTTAATTTTGTGTATAGCTTTGAAGCTATTATTATAGCTAAATTATGTATACATAGATTCACTGTTCATTGTTCAATGATTATTTTGACAATCAGCCAAAAGACCATATGAATGTACAGCTACTATGCTATTATGTAATACTGTATTAAGTTATTATGCAAGGAATATTAATTAACCTTACTCTAAAGAACTATTATGCATCAGGTATCCCTCTCAAATTTTCCTATCCTAAGAAAAGTATACTGGCAATAGATTTAGTTACTTAGAAAGATAGCTTATCTCTACATACATAGCTATAGCAAGCCTGGATGACTGACAGAGTCTTAGTACAGAGCTTGCTTAAAGCTATATTATTCTGAGTGGATAGTGGAGCTCCATGCAGTTCAGACCACATCAAAGCCACTCTTGACTACCTGGGACTCAATTATTTTGGGCAAACAAAACAAACAGAACAAACCCCACATTAAGAAGTTGCTGTAGATAATATACATGAATATACAGATGATGTTTTATGCTCACTCATCCCCACAATGCTTTGCATTCAGTAATAATTATTATTTATATTAGCCTATCCACAGGTTATTCCTGCAGTTATTATCACACCTGTTTCAGTTCACCATAATTCTAACTTGACTCTGACTTGTGAGGCAACTTTTGGTGATGACCTTAATCTGATACCTTATTGGTACATCCTAAGAAATGGTTCAAAACAGTTATGTGGACCTCCAAATTTTTTTATTCAGAAGCCTCAATATTTCAAGACATCAGGTATTTGGACTAGCACATTAAAGATAAATGACTTCATATCAGAGGATGATATTCTTTATTGTGGAAGTGATTATGTATGGGCAAACTATTCTATACGGTTTCTAAATGACAAACACAGAGACATCTATCATCTTGGTATTATGATAATAATTATTATAACAACAATACTGATTGTAATATTCAAGATCTGCGGTACTAGTTCTGAAGACTTCAATACTTGTATGAAGAACTCAATAGAGCCTCCATGTAAGTAATACCACAAATGAAACCTAACTCAGAAGCATGTGGAACCTTAATTATGTGAAAGTGGCAGTTATGAAGTAATTAAGGTTTACGTTGAATGATCCCCATGATTTATGTCTCAGTACATTTTTAACAGTACATACAATCATGAATTGATACATCACAGAGTATGATTGTAGCACTTATTTTAAGCATTTTTACTTTGATAACCACATGTAAAGTGGTGGTTAAACTTTTCCTTTATTTAGCACTATGGTGTGTTAGCTAGCCGTGTGATGTCCTATGAATCTTCACTATTTAACTTGTGAAGCCTCAGCCTCTAGCTTATATTAGGCTAACTTTTAGAGAGTACGACAATCAGTTAAGCCTCAGAAGTACTGGATGTATTCATACACATGTAATCAGATGCTTTAGTAGGAGTGTTGGGACCCTTTTCCATATAAAAGTCACGTTAATAAGAAGGCTCAACTTATAAATGCACTGTAATTTGGTTTAGAATTGCCTGTAGAGGTATTAATGCTTCACAAGTATGTTGTTACATTTTAATGCATAGCTAAGATCTTCAAGGGCAACTATATCAAGCATAAGTATACTAAACATATGCCATAATGCTATTTGTTATGTTTTTCCTTTGTAGTTTATGGATTCACTTATGATGTGTTTATATGTGCTCATGATGAGATCCGAAACTGGGTAGAGCAAGTGATACTCTTGTCATTGGAGAATGAATATAATCCACCCTATAAAATCTGCTGGCATTTGAGAGACTTTATTGCTGGTCTACCAATCAATGAACAGATTGTGAATGCTATATACAACAGTAGAAAAGTGGCAATTATTTTTTCTGAGCATTTTATGGATAGTAAATTCTGTCAACTGGAATTAGAACATGCACTCTACAGGCAACTTAAGTCAAAAACTAGATGTTTATTACCAATTACATTAAGTGATGAACTAGTTCCCCCTGAACTGAAGAGGAGATTGACTTATATGGTATTACCTGATAATAAACATCTGATATCAAAACTAACAAAGCTGATTGGTAAGTTTAATGTTATTGTTTACTGCTTCAAGTTTTATTTGTTTGTTTTTCAATGTATGTCAATTACGTCAATATTATTAAACTCTGAAGTAGGCTTGGTCTACATAATTTTTATTCCATGTAACAGGTAATTATCAGCAATGAAACTTATTTGTCTAAACTGCCACAGAGTACAAAATTACTGCTTATTGATATAGTTAATTATTAGAGATCGAGCTGCTCTAGATATGAAATTTTCTCATACCTTAATACAAATACTATCTGACAGGTTTCTATCTACTTGGAAGAGAAGAAAGGTTGTGTGTGGGGGGGGGGGGGGGGACAGTTTTTTCGTGCATTTAGCCCATTGAAAAATTACAGTCTGTACAATGTTTTAAATTAATCAGTACTATACTTGAATCTGGCTTCTCAGATCACTCTAAAATCAACCTAGGCTATTCTAATTAAGGCCAGTTATTGATGATGATGATGATGATGATGAGCTATTTTAAGCATCTTATAATTTTTCATGTCAAAAAATAAAATCTTCCAGAGAACTTAAGAATATACAACTGTAATCAACATTCCTCCCTGTACAATAGTTATAGTGTGTTATTTTTTTGTAGGACCTTCTTTGAAGAAAAAGAACATTTGATTATATGAACAGTTGCATTAATTTTATAGTTTTCACATAAAAATCATGTAGTTTATTTGTTATTGAGTGATAGTGTCCTAAAGTTATAAATGAAGGGAGCTTAGCACCATAGAGTATGCCAACTATAATATTATTATACAGTGGCTTTCTGGTTTATCTAGTCTTACAGGTAAGATTCAAGTATGAAAGAAAAATTAATAACTCTTACTCACGCATCAAAGATTTCACAATAATAATTATCATCACGATGTTTCCCATCCTGATTATTTGATTAATCATAAGCTATGCATGAAAACCTGTTATTAGTATACATCCATTTTTTATTGTTAAGTTAGTTGTCCTAGTTTACTATAAGCATGCTATATAAAAGATCTAACAGAATATACAACACTATAAGGGTATGTGCTTCAATTATATCATCTGGGACTCACATGGTAATGTTCACTAACTAACAAAAGCTTGTGTTTATTAATGAGTATTATATCGAGCATTCTATTTTGAAGATGGAATTTGTGTATTTGGTCTAGTGGAAGACTTTAGATTTGAAGTTATAGAACTTGCCAATATAACTCATAATACATAGCTACCTAAGATAATGTCTGTTGATTATAGCTACTGCCGACTACTAATCTTTATAATAACCTGTTTTTTCTTTAAGGCTTAGACAAAACACTCAACTACCACTGAACTAGTAAAACAGGTATACAGGCTTTTGACTCAGTTGAATACTTCCTTTATCAGCTGAAATTATTATCTAAAGCTCATGATTAAGCACATGTTATAGTGATTGTTAGAGTAGGTATTGATCAGCCACTAACTTACTAATTATAATCTATTAATCCATTAACAGTGATCATTGTACTGATAGCTTCTGTTGTTTACTACACTCAACACCCACATCTCCACATAGATCAGGACCTCCCCATACACCCACCACAACTCCCCATAAATTCATAGATTAGTTCTATAGCTCTTACATACCATTACCTTTTTCTCCACATACTTTAATAGTTTATACGCTATTAAAAATTAATGATAATGGTATGGCTAGCTCATTACTGGACAAATTTGATGGTACTTCCTTTATCTTAGTTTACCAGAAAATAAAGTAACCAGTTCAAACTTTTTGGCAGTAAATACTACTAGGTGAAAAAAATTCATTGGACACCTTACAGTTCAAGCGGACACCACCACTTCACACTTACTAGTAGGTTGTATTAAAGCACCTGAGCATTAACACGATTGCTCATGCGCAGTAGCCAAAGATCATAGGCCTTTCAAATTCTTTGATCTCATCTTGCCCTCCAGCTCACAGCTGCCAGCGCTACTAATTTTATTTTTTGACCACTCTATGAGACTCTCTCTGACTTTGCCAGCTGCATGCATCTCCACCAAAGTCACTGCTACTGCAACAACAATGCAGTAATGCTGTATTATATTATATGTTGGACATCCTCTTTCTAGCAATAACTCCTTGCTAACTCCTTACACAAACTCACAGACCATATCCCTGTCGCTCCACAAGAGAGAATCTGTACCTCAGCTACCTACTGGCTAGAGATATGCAAATTGAATGATAGAGATGGCTACTGTGACCATGAAGGATGCTATAGACCCCTTTGAGATCATAATGTTGTGGAAACATGGACAGAATTCATAGACATGATGCCATCATGGATGTCCTTTTCTCTGCAGCCAATCTGCTGTTCTGGCACCAAGGAAAATGATGCCATCTTGATTAGTCAAGGGAAAACAAGCAGGAAACAAAAATGGAAGACACCTTGACAATACTGTGCTGGGTGAGGTCAATTTTTGAATGAAAAAAATAAAAGAAAAACAATCATAATGTTACATACTCCTACTAAATTTCTTTTTATTGCTATTACTATTGAGTTCTACTATTTAGCTTATAATACACAGCTGTATAGCAACAGTATTGAATATTATTCTCAGAAGTCAGGACAAACTAAACCACCTGAGTCATCGTCAGTACCTGGACAATCTTTAGATAAAAATTCATTATTGAACATAGCAAGTAGCTACTATCACATTATCACTTACTCAGAAAAATTGCTTCAGACCAGGTACCATTGTAAGACATGGTCTTTGCCCGTACCTTCAGATAAATGTATGCATAATAATATTATTATTAATAGAACCCTCTACTCCAAACTTTCAATAATTTATACAACCCCTTTACTCTAAAATTTAGACTCTGTTCAGACCCTTAAAAATGGGATCACTCCTCCACTTAATCTTGTATTTATAGAGTGCATAAATTATTACCTTGACTAAAATGTCTCCCTCTCCTCGTGGTAATTCTCTTGCCCTTACAACATGGAAGAGCTCATCTCTATCCTTACTGACTATGACACTATTATCAGAATGAGAGAAGGAGACCTCATACCCAGTGATCACCCCATAGGTTCTAGTTGGGGCCTTCCACACTATCACTGAACAGAAAGAGGTCACTGAACGAGGAGGTTGTGAATCTGTGCAATAAATCATGGTGAAGATTACTCATTTTTGAAGGACATGCAGCCAATTTCTAAGGAATGCAGACACGTAATATCTAACATACGAATATCTCCAGTTGTTTCTGACACTTCACACCTCCTTTCCTTCTCTCCTTCAGGATCCTGGTCACTCACTCCATTGCGTGCCACCACTCTAATGGTATACCCAGTCAGTGGCCTCAGTCCTGACACACTGTATGTCACTAGAGGATAGTCCTTTATGAAAGGATTCAGGTTGTGTTTCTTGAAGCTTCCTGGTAGCTCTGGGTCACTGTAGAATATGTCATAATAGTAATCATCCCTCCCAGTGATTAAGGGGCGTTCCCATCTGACTGTGATGGTATTAGCTCTGGTCCTCTCTTGATAAACTCTCAAGTTACGACATGAAGAGGGAGTCCCTAAATGGAGAGATAAAACATTTAGAAATTAAATGTTACACAAACACCTTCTCCTTCCAATAATTGCTCAGTTTTTGTAGACAAACTTTTGTATACATCACAGTTCAACCTCCCCTACCCATCACATGACACCCTGACTGCACCTAACTTACTTCTAACAACTCACTAGTGCATGGGACATGGATGTCTTCTAACGGACTCCTGTAATAGCCTCTGAGACATTCACATAGTTCACTGTCTGGCAAAATGCTAATGCTGTAATTAGGACATGATAGACATGCAATGTTTCCTGAGGAAGTCCAAGCTAAATATGAACCAATAGGACAGCCTGTAGAGGAATTACCACAGATTATTTATATCAGAGAATACTAATGACCAGACCACACCCATAACACAATTATTTTCTCTCACATTAAACTATACAACACCTCAAATAAGGACCAAATAAATTTAATTGTTTGTTGTGTATGTAACAAATTTGACTTAGGTGAGTGATATTATATAAGGTGAGGATATTTCTTATTAGTGACTCATAATACTGAATTAAAATCTAATTTCAAAACACATGGCAGTAATGGTACTGATGGCAATGCTTTCTCTTTCTAATAATATCAAATTCAAATAGCACTGTAAAATCTATCACATGACTATTACAGAATTTTGACCTGGTTGGGCCTGAGCAACAGATAAGGTATGGGAACAACATGAAGGATCATCAGTTATGATAGTCTAGAGACAAAGAACCTATGTAGAAAGGAAACTTACACAACACAAACCTTCCATCCCATTATAATATTATACTGCTTTATTTTAGCTAGTATCTAATGGTAAATACAAACAGTAATGAGTAATTATACTCCAATACAAAACCCTTCCCTCTCCCTACATATCATCCTGTTTAGACATTCTGAAGTGTCACTAATCCTCATTGAACATAACAATTATTTAAGCTATCTAAATAATGTATGGCTTTGTTTTGGAGTATATCGGAGCCTCCAACTTGAAGTGAATAACTTCAGTATAAAAATCACTCATTTTTTAGCAAATTCCGTAGCTAGCTAGTTTCATGACATGCATTATTCTTAATCATAATTATTTTATGACACACACCTACATAAGGAATATGAACTGTTTAGACAACTCTTTAAGCCTCAGGATAATATTATTTCACAGCTGTTAACTAGCTAGTTTAATCTCGCTATGCTTTCAATTGAATCAATTTCCTTAGTCCCTATTTATAAGTGTAAATTCGTAAAAATAGTGAGGTTGGAGGCTCTGATTATCACTGCCACTAGGTCCATTTTACTAAAGCAGATATGTATGAGAGTAAAGGTCTATGTTGTGTACTGTACTTTCCCATCACTTAGTTTTTCTTGTTTGCATACTTTTTTGCATTGTGACTTCTACAGATATAAAGGAAGATTTCCTGTTTTGTGTCTAAACTTGTTTTATATCATTTTCTCAGTTTGAGTTCAGTTGAGTTGTGTATATAGTCATTCCCTCAATGTTAAGAATTAGAAGTAAAAGTTATTACAAATATAGTAGAAAGCCTGATGTATGTTGTGCTTTATTTCTTTCTTCACTTCTTTCTTTTAGGGCTAACCAAATTCTTCCACCAAAGGATCACATATCAATGGAGGTAGGTAATTTCTCAGTGTGGGCAATGACTTTACATACTTGTTCATGGATAGAGTGTAATTTGTTAGAGCCCATTAGCTAACTAGATAGATAAACTGAGCAACCACTTTAGAACATTTCCCCCATTAGTAATGCAAACTACAATACATTAGTATCGGACGAATTCCTCCTCTATAAGATGTTTAGATTAATGATACTCTTATTACAATCAAACTTAATTTTAGTGTAAATTACTATTAAGTCACTTTTTTAGCCCAGTTTATTTACTAGCTTATTGAACTGTAGTAAGTAGCAAGGGTACTTGTGTGCATCTATATTGTTGGGTAAAAGATCATCATACATGCAGATATTACAAACTGCATAAGGACAAAAAGTTTAGAGATGAAAGTTAATTATATGATGTCTTATGAAGGTATTCGCTCAACTATGACAAAATAGTACAGCTACAGGTCCATAGAAGGAGGAACATTACATTAGCTACATTACATTGCAATACGTATATGTAGCTACTTTATTACGAATTATCCTATTCTTAATACCTGCAGCAGTAAGATTAAGTACTAGAGTTCCTTCATAGCACTGTGGGCTACCTAACTTATAATATATAGCACTAACAGTATGAATTATCACATTGTAAGCATACTAGTGTACATGGTTATGTTGTAATTCACATGGTTATGTTGTAATTCACACCTTATATATAATAGAATCTGTACTGTACATGGTTATATGTTGTAGTAATTCACATGGTTATGTTGTAATTCACACTTTTCATATAGTAGAATCTGTAAACTTGTTGTTGTTTTTTTACTTCCTAAAATCACATAGGACTAGAAATCAGCAACTCTTTCCAAGCTCTGTTTGACTAGTGGATTGAAGCATTCTTAAAACACCATTCTGTACCAAAAATTATTTCCTCAATAGAAGCTGTCAGAGAAGCATGTAGTAATGGGCTTGATTTCACTGAGGTGAATTGCCAACTAGTATGCCCAACTTGTGGCAGTTTATACATTATTATTAGTGAGTGCCTATCTGATAAAATACTCACCATGTACAGAGAGCTGTGTTGTTGCATTAGCTACAGTCTGGTTATTACTAACAGTGCAGGTATAGATGCCAGAATCTGATAGCTTTAGACTGCACAGTTCTAGGAACAGTTGTTTGAACAATCTCCCTCCTTGAGACACCTCCTCTTCATAGATGGTTACAAGTGAGTCATTCATTACTACCTCTCCATTCAGAGTCCAGGATATTTCAACATTAGGTTGGCCATAACCCACACAGACAAGGAAGGCAGTGTCTCCCACATTTAGAGATGTGTTATTGGATATTGCAACCAGTTCTAGCTCATCTGGTACTGCATGTAATAAAATAAGTCAAATTATCCAAGAATGAGTTGAAATACTTACCAGAGACAGAGAGTTGAGTTGTGGCATTGACTATAGTCCTGCCATTACTAACAGTACAGGTATAGACACCTGAGTTTGCTACCTCTAGACTGGATAGCTCAAGAAAAGACTGTTTGAACAATCTCTCTCTGTTAGACACTTCCTCTTCATAAATGGTTATAAGAGAGCCATTCATCACTACTTCACCATTGAGGGTCCAGGATATTTCAACATTAGGTTGGCCATAACCCACACAAACCAGGAGGGCAGTGTCTCCCACAATCAGAGATGTGTCATTGGATATTGCAACTAGTTCATCTGGTGCTGCATGTAAAGAAGTCATTATCACTAAGAACATAAAAAAGTATGCCCAACTTGTGACAGTTTACACATCATCATAGTAAGTGTCTATCTGATTAAATACTCACCATATACAGAGAGCTGTGTTGTTGCATTAGCTATAGTCTGGCCATTACTAACAGTGCAGGTATAGATGCCAGAATCTGACAACTCTAGACTGCATAGCTCTAGGAACAGTTGTTTGAACAATCTCCCTCCTTGAGACACCTCCTCTTCATAGATGGTTACGAGGGAGCCATTCATTACTACCTCTCCATTCAGAGTCCAGGATATTTGAACAGTTGGTTGGCCATAACCCACACAGACAAGGAAGGCAGTGTCTCCCACAATTAGAGATGTGTCATCTGATATTGCAACAATTTCAAGCTCATCTGGTGCTACATGTAAAAGTCATCATCACTAACAACATAACATTCAGTGAAAGTATGTCCAATTTGTGAATCATCATAGTAAGTGCCTATCTGATTAAATATACTTACCATATACAGAGAGCTGTGTTGTTGCATTAGCTACAGTCTGGTTATTACTAACAGTGCAGGTATAGATGCCAGAATCTGATAGCTTTAGACTGCACAGTTTTAGGAACAGTTGTTTGAACAATCTCCCTCCTTGAGACACCTCCTCTTCATAGATGGTTACAAGTGAGTCATTCAATACTACCTCTCCATTCAGAGTCCAGGATATTTGAACATTTGGTTGGCCATAACCCACACAGACAAGGAAGGCAGTGTCTCCCACAATTAGAGATGTGTTATCTGATATTGCAACAATTTCAAGTTCATCTGGTGCTGTATAATTATAATCAAGTCAAATTCTCCAAGAATGAATTGAAGTACTTACCAGAGACAGAGAGCTTAGTTGTACCATTGACTATAGTTCTGCCATTACTAACACTACAGGTATAGACACCTGACTTTGCTAACTCTAGACTGCATAGCTCAAGAAAAGATTGTTTAAACAATCTCCCTCCTTGATACACCAACTCTTCGTAAATGCTTACAAGAGAGCCATTCATCACTACTTCACCATTGAGAGTCCAGAATATTTCAACATTTGGTTGGCCATAACCCACACAGACAAGGAAGGCAGTGTCTCCCACAATTAGAGATGTGTCATTGGATATTGCAACAATTTCAAGCTCATCAGGTGCTGCATGTAAACGTCATTATCACTAACAACATCAACATTCAGTGAAAGTATGTCCAACTTCTGGCTGTTTATACATTATTATTAGTGAGTGCCTATCTGATAAAATACTCACCATGTACAGAGAGCTGTGTTGTTGCATTAGCTACAGTCTGGTTATTACTAACAGTGCAGGTATAGATGCCAGAATCTGATAGCTTTAGACTGCACAGTTCTAGGAACAGTTGTTTGAACAATCTCCCTCCTTGAGACACCTCCTCTTCATAGATGGTTACAAGTGAGTCATTCATTACTACCTCTCCATTCAGAGTCCAGGATATTTCAACATTAGGTTGGCCATAACCCACACAGACAAGGAAGGCAGTGTCTCCCACATTTAGAGATGTGTTATTGGATATTGCAACCAGTTCTAGCTCATCTGGTACTGCATGTAATAAAATAAGTCAAATTATCCAAGAATGAGTTGAAATACTTACCAGAGACAGAGAGTTGAGTTGTGGCATTGACTATAGTCCTGCCATTACTAACACTACAGGTATAGACACCTGACTTTGCTAACTCTAGACTGCATAGCTCAAGAAAAGATTGTTTAAACAATCTCCCTCCTTGATACACTGCCTCATCGTAAATGCTTACAAGAGAGCCATTCATCACTACTTCACCATTGAGAGTCCAGAATATTTCAACATTTGGTTGGCCATAACCCACACAGACAAGGAAGGCAGTGTCTCCCACAATTAGAGATGTGTCATTTGATATTGCAACAATTTCAAGCTCATCTGGTGCTGCATGCAAACGTCATTATCACTAACAACATCAACATTCAGTGAAAGTATGTCCAACTTCTGGCTGTTTATACATTATTATTAGTGAGTGCCTATCTGATAAAATACTCACCATGTACAGAGAGCTGTGTTGTTGCATTAGCTACAGTCTGGTTATTACTAACAGTGCAGGTATAGATGCCAGAATCTGATAGCTTTAGACTGCACAGTTCTAGGAACAGTTGTTTGAACAATCTCCCTCCTTGAGACACCTCCTCTTCATAGATGGTTACAAGTGAGTCATTCATTACTACCTCTCCATTCAGAGTCCAGGATATTTCAACATTAGGTTGGCCATAACCCACACAGACAAGGAAGGCAGTGTCTCCCACATTTAGAGATGTGTTATTGGATATTGCAATCAGTTCTAGCTCATCTGGTACTGCATGTAATAAAATAAGTCAAATTATCCAAGAATGAGTTGAAATACTTACCAGAGACAGAGAGTTGAGTTGTGGCATTGACTATAGTCCTGCCATTACTAACACTACAGGTATAGACACCTGACTTTGCTAACTCTAGACTGCATAGCTCAAGAAAAGATTGTTTAAACAATCTCCCTCCTTGATACACCAACTCTTCGTAAATGCTTACAAGAGAGTCATTCATCACTACTTTACCATTGAGAGTCCAGGATATTTCAACATTAGGTTGGCCATAACCCACACAGACAAGGAAGGCAGTGTCTCCCACAATTAGAGATGTGTCATTTGATATTGCAACAATTTCAAGCTCATCTGGTGCTGCATATAAAAGTCGTTATCACTAGCTAACATCAACATTCAGTGAAAGTATATCCAATTTGTGGTGGTTCACACATCATCATATAGCTAGTAAGTGCCTATATATCTGGTTAAATACTCAACATAATAATACAGAGAGCTGTGTTGTTGCATTAGCTACAATCTGGTTATTACTAACAGTGCAGGTATAGATACCAGAATCTGATAGCTCTAGACTGCATAGCTCTAGGAACAGTTGTTTAATAAACTTACGTGTCTCGCTAGTAAGCTAACTACTAAGTTAGGTAGTAAGTTAGCATGGAGTGGCTACCAACTCTCCATCTGGAATGCGTCAGTTAATACTGAAAGCGTACGCCGTTATAACTTGTAGCTAGATAGCTGGTAAAGCTTACATACCTATAGTTTTTATAGTTAGCTAGCTATTAAAAATACCTGCTCCATTGGTTCCTGATGTGACTGAGAGGAGCCACAGAAGTGAAAATACAAAGACTGAGGATTGCCTTTTAGACATCATCCCTTTCAGCCTTGATTGTTCTCTCTACGTTTGGGGAATCACGGGTCTACCGCAATATACGTAAGTGCATGCACAAAACATTAGTCTGAGGGGGGGGGGGGGGGGGTGGGGAAGGTGTTAGCTCGATTTGGGGCCTCAGAGTTATAGCCCCCCTTCCTTCCCCCCGGTCCCTAAATCACTAGGGAATTTAGGCCCACAGGGGGTTTATTTCGCAGATGTTTTACTGCCCCTCTCATAGAGATACAGAGCCCCCCAAAGCCTATAGCTAGTTATAATATTATCGCACACGATTAGCTACTGTCTCCAATTTCCAAATGGTGTTAGCTATAAAAACATGGCTTAAGAAAGCGATCTAAATATTATTTTACTCATGAGGATGGCAGACTGTTTTATATTGGGGGAGAAAAATCTAGGTATGAGAATAAAGAGAACCATCGTTGTCTTATAGTGGAGAATGTGGATGCAAGAAAAAGAATAATCTCTAGTATGCATGATCAAGCACAAGGTTCTTATCCCAAATCGATCACTCCTCCATATTATTGGCCACATGTACAACGATGTTTGTTCCTATGTAAGTCAGACAAACTAGCTAGTGCATGCATATTTCTTTTCCATGGTGAGCTAAGTATTTTCCAGGTTCTAAAATAATAGCTATTGCAGTTGAACTGTAGATATATATAGTAGCTAGCTAGTTAAATGCATCCTGTTTAGGAACTAGCACATGCATGTGTTATGGCTATGTTGTCTTCACGAGCATAGAATCTCTACTGCAAATATTCCTGTGCATGCATCACTGGTACATTAAGCATAGACCTACAGATTAATTTATACTAGCTACTACCCATTATGCATGGCAGCTAGAACTATTCTGTTCTTGCCTAATGCCAGATACCTATGACAATGGTGGCATGTGAGAACTGTGAAAAATGGTATCACTTAAAGTGTAGGTAAAAATGTGAACTTGTATCTGACTCTGTAACAAATTATGACCTCAAGTGTATATCTATTACCTACAGGTTACTCCAGGAGAAAATGAACAATGGATTTGCTCCATGTGTGCTATAAAAAATTAGCCAGCTATATAATATTATATTTTGATATAATAATTATCTATAAAAAATTTTATATATGAACAACTGTAACAGCTGTAGCTATAATAATAGTTTTCATAGTAGATAATACTTTCAGTTCTAACTTCTTCTTGCATTGAGAGTGGAAAGTACAGTGAAGCATATTAATAAGCATAGGATGATCACTGCATCTGCTTCTAAAATATAATACTAGCTGCATGTGCACAAGAACAAAGAAAGTGAAGATACATCTGTCTATATTTCCTATACTAGTGTAGGGTTCCTAAATCACCACGAAGTCCCCTAACCACTAAGTCCCCTAACCACTAGGGATTAAAGGCCCCTCATTCCTAGAATTCTAGTGATATGGGGACTAGGGGGCACAAATCGCTAATGATTTGGGGAAGGGGGGGCCCTATGGGGGGCTTTGGGGGCTGAAGCCCCCCCCCCCAAGTTAGTTAATGATATTCATAAATATCATTTGTACATTCCTTAGTGTTTATGTATAATAATAACTGTATTGATGATACTGTGAGAGCTAGACATGCAAGTCATAAAAATGATGTAACATACTTTTAGCAATTAGCATGTTCATTGATACTGTACCATGAATGTTTAGCAGGGGGGTAGGCAAGGGGGGTTAGGGGGCTTAAGTCCCCCCAGATTTTAAAAAATTATAATTATCAGGCTCTGGCTTAATTCTTTAGTTATTATTTAACTGCATAATTATTAGGATGTGTATTGTAGTGGTTTGGTAAACAGATGACAGTAATGGTTAACAGGTAAGCATGGTAACATTCTAACAGCTGCTTAGAATTGACTCATATAGCCTAATTGCTAGTAGCTGGTACCATGTCTGTGAATCTCTAAGTTAGTAGTTTAGCACATCCTTTAAAGTCAGATGAATCATTCAACAAATTTAAGGCCAACTAGCTATCAGCTTGAATTAGCCAGCAGTCAGCATGAGGTTTTTCAATCAAAAATATAGCTTGAAAGTGATGTTGAAGATGTTTCAGTATAGAATCCACTATCTTCAAATGAAATATATGTATAGAGCCTAGCCTATCCTTCTGTACATAGCTATTAAAACAGTAATTATTTGAATATTACTCTAATTTGCTCTCTTACACCTCTTGGATTTTAAAGAAAATTTTTGTTTCTGCACTTCATGCAGGAGGGGGCATGCACCCTCCCCCTTGAGCCGAATTGCAGCTCTTTTGTCTTTATCTTATTAGTCCCTCCAGTCCTAAAAAGTTGTATACACCCCTGCTTAGTGCCAAGCTTCATTTATGACACTTGTCTTCCTTACTTAACTAGCATGCTGCTGCAGTTGTAGCATATCTAGCCATACCATATAAACTTTTAACTGTTTTTTTATGTGCAATAATTATTATTCTCTTTATAATCACAATATCATAGTTTAGCACCTGGCTGGGGAGGGGGGAGGGGCAGGTCCTTCAATATTCATATGCAGTTAGCCCCCCCTTCCAAAATTCTGGATCCACCCCTGTAGTTTACTGAATAACGTCCTCTATGTACTGTATATAGTCTTTACATCTCCTGGCAATAATTTAGGTGTTATAACAATGAAGAAGAATTTTAATGATTCATGTTAATGTCAGCTTTTCAGTCCAGAAGAGATTCAGCAACATATAGTTACATGTTCTTCATTTCATATCTGATACTACCTACTACATAGCTATAACTGTACACAAGCTTGATGATTTTTAATTCTGCCCAAAACAAACAAAAACCAGTGGAGGATCCAAGATTTTGAAAAGGGAGGGGGGGGCAATGATATCTCTAAGGTGGATCTCAGGATTTTGGATAGTGAGGGGGGGGGGGGCCTTGAGGGCTGAATTTGCTCTTTCAACTGTAACAACAGTTACTAGAGTTGTTGACAAGATATGAAACATTGTGCAGAGGAGTAGAATACTAGTGGATGAAGGTGCGTGCAGGTAACTCCACCATATATTGATCTAAACTGCTGGAATTGAGCTAAATAACGCACACCACATTCCGTGAGGTTAATGGAATGCTCTGTACTTTGCTTATGGGACATACAGCTAACTTTTGACTGGTAAGGTACAAAACCTTAGTTAACTGTTGGTGTTTGAAATTTTGAAATTTAGCAAGTTATTGCAAATATTCGTGGTGCCAGGTCGACCCAAATAGACTTTAGTGTCAGGTTACCATAGGGCAGTTAGACATCTTCTCCAATTAGCTATATGGACAAATCCTATTTTGTCCATTACTTGAAAGACCACTGTAAAATCACTGTTCAGCTCACTAGCTATATCTCATCATGTTGTTATTGTTGTTGTTGTTGTTGTTGTTGTAACTGCTGCTGCTATAGTATAATAATCATCATTAATTTTGTTTGCATTTGCTACTTATGATGTCAGATGACATATATACATTGTCAAGACTCTTTCTACAGAAAAAACAATAGCTACTATTATTATTATAAAAAGAGCAATGAAGAAGTGTGAAATATCACCTGCACAAAACATTCAAAGGACTTCTACTTTTTAAAAACTATCTTATTTACCCTTCCTAAGCAGTTAGATAGATTGACCACTGGCTGAAGGTTTTAATGCAGGTAGGACGTTATTCCTTAGCATAGGACGTAAATCATTATCAGCTTGCGTCCTCTGGGACGTAAGAACTACGACGTAGATGGGTAGAGGACGTAATACGTTATGACACCGGGATTCTAAAAGTGAGGATTTTTGTTAAGAAGCCAGTGTCAGCGCGATTTGGGGCCTCAGGGATTGGGGATCCCGTCCCTAAATCACTAGGGAATTTGGGCCCCCAGGGGGGGGGGGGGGTATTTCGCTAGTGTTTTGCAGCCTCTCATAGGGAAACAGCCCCCCCCCCCCCCTCAAAGCCTATAGCGTGTAGTTATAATTATTGCGCACAATACTGTCTCGGTGATGATGGAAGGGAAGTATCCCTTCAAGGAAATTTATGATTATCTTGTTCACAATCAATGATGTTGACAAGAGCTATAAACATAAGAGATCTAAATATTTTACTCATGAGGATGGCAGACTGTTTTATATTGGGGGAGAAAAATCAAGGTGTGGGGATAAAAAGAACCATCGTCTTGTAGTAGAGAATGTGGATGCAAGAAAAAGAATAATCTCTAGTATACATGATCAAGCACATCTTGGTAGGGATAAGGTCTTATCCCAAATCACTCCAGATATTATTGGCCACAGATGTACAATGATGTGTGTTCCTATGTAAGTCAGAAATACTCTAGCATGCTAGTGTGTGCATAATTATTGTGACTGTATCTTTTCCATGGTGGGCATATGAGAGAAGGAAGACCAGTACCTACAGACAGCTGAACAGTATTAGCTGTGTGAACACATTAATCAGTAATACATTATATAGTCACTGTAATGTTCAGGAGACTGCTGTTTGGTCAGTGACTTTGAATTGAAAAAGTCTAGTATTATAATAATGTAGATATTGAGTATAGGACAGAGAGTGCATGTAGCCTTGTCTGTATTTGACATTCTTGATATTATTAAAACTTTAAGAATATTTAGCTACTTCCCACTCAATGACAGTTAGTATTGCTATCTAGAATTGCATACCCTGCAAACTCATAATCATTTGCTCTCTTTTGTTGTAATGTCTTCTTATGAAAGCAAGCACCCATTTATATTTCTATAGATAAAAACTTATGATAAGTGTCAGCATACTAATAAGAAGCTTCAGAAGCATAAAGGCACACTTCATCCAATACCTGTAATGGATGAAGCATGGGGGCAAGTTGGGATGGATCTAGTTGGGCCTTTACCTGAAACAGCTGATGGTTATAAGTATGTTATGACACTAATGGATTATTATACAAAGTGGGCTGAAGCTGTTCCACTGAAGGACAAAACTGCATCATCTGTTGCTGAAGCATTATATTCTGTAAGCCTCAAATACATAATAATATAATATTATTAATAATTATAACATACTCAAGGTTTGATTAACCCAGCCAAAATATCATTGTTGTTACTAGGTTATGTGCCGACTAGGGTGTCCCAAAGTAATTTTGACAGATCAGGGGAGGGAGTTTGTTAACCAGCTTTCTGCACATTTATTTGAAAAGACACACACAGAGCATCATATCACCAGTGCTTACCACCCACAGGTAAGCTATATATTTTGCAATTGAGCCTGATCAAGTTTAGTGACAGCAACATGTCTCACTCAAGAAAGTGTAACACTCAATGTCTTCTCACTATATTCAGAAATATAATGTTGAAGGCTAGCTACATTCTTCAGCCTCATGCAAATGCATGAACTCACTATGCACTTCTCAGAGCACCTCCTATACAACACCAAATAGAATACCCTAGCTTGCCCCAAAATTGCCATGCATTCTACTAGTAAGATAATACACAAAAATCATTTTGATTGAACAGACAAATGGGCTAACAGAAAGGCTTAACCAAACTCTCTGTCGATCACTTATTAAGTTTATTAATGAAGACCAAGATGACTGGGATAAGAAGCTAGACCCAATTCTCTTTGGTTATTGAGTAGCACAACAGCGTACTACAGGATACTCTCCTTTTTATATGCTCTACCATCAAGAACCACATCTTCCAGTTGATATTGAGCTGATACCTGACAAGAAGTCTGGAGATGATATAGACATTGATGACTACATTACAGCAATGTTAAGTGTTCGTAACAATCTGGGACCAGTGGCCATGAAAAATATTAAAAGGAGTCAGAAGGATTATTATGATAAAAAACATGGGTGTCAGGTAATACATGCATGGATTATAGTGTAGCTGTAATATAATATCTTTTATGCACATTTTCTGACCTTTGTTCCTCATTGACCATAAATATACATAAAATAAGCATGCACATGCCAGATGTGGTCACATTTTAGTCTAAAAGCTAGGTCTAAGCCATAATATCATGAGTTCAATTCCCAGAGTACATTTTCCTTTTTATTCCTAGAAATTTTATGTCCTAGGGTCAAAGGTTGGAGGATCTCTGCATATAGCTAGCAAAATTCATACCCTTTGTGTGGTTTATTACAGGATCTGCAGGTTGGAACAGTACTTGAAGAGAAGCAAAGGAAAGGTGGCAAGTTTGCACTAAAATGGCTGGAACCTTATTTGATAAGCCGTAATCTTGGAAAAGGTTTGTATGAATTGAAAACTTTAGTGGAAGAGTTTTGAAAGACAAATGCAACATCACCGGACTTAAGGTACTATAAAATCATAAATAGGCTATCTATTTATGTAGTTATATGATGAAAGATTGATACATCTAACCAACTTAGAGCAGAATCCAAGGCAAATTATATGGCTCCCTGTCATAACAACAAAGCATTGTTGCTAGGAAATTGTTTATTGTGGCTAGTTATACTTTGACCAACGGGATCTACAGTATTAAATTCTAGAAACCTTCAGGCTCATTAGTAGAATCCTATAGATGCATTCATTCAGTTTCTACAGCTTCCATAGATCCCTTAGTCTCAGAGTCTAACCATGATGTATCTATACTATAGGTTTATAAAAGAAGAGAAAATGATGATGAGCAAAAGCTAAGAGGAAGGAAGAAGAATCCACTGAATCCAGCTGCAATGCAGGTGAAGAAAAGAATGCATTCAAAAGACCAATCTCAACCAGAGACACCTCCAATGAAGCTGAAAATTACACCATCACCTTACACAAATGAGATGAAAGATGACCTTCTTTTTAGGAAAACAGCTGACAGATCTACATATTGATTTGGCTCAACAGCTGATAAAACATAATTTCCATGGATTGGAAGCTGCTTACTCCAGCAAAATGACGGTTTTCAAAGTGTTGAAGAAGGTATCCAAATACATTTCAATGGAAAAAACCATTGGGTAACTTCAAGTTCTCTAGGAGGAGAGGTTTCTGTTTATGACAGCAACTATCATGGTGACCTTACATCCTCATTCACTCATCAGCTAGCACATATATACAAAGGCTTTACAACATTAGAGGATGAAGATGGAGAAGAGATGGATCCAGAATTACTTATTAATATTCCACATGTAGCTACAACAGCAACTAGGAGCTAGTGACTGTGGGTTATATGCCATAGCCTTTGCTCTGCATGTTGCCATGAATGATATTCCTGAACAAATAGTTTTTGAACAAACATTAATGCGTCAACATCTGCATAGCTGCTTTATGAAGGAGAAACTAGAAGCTTTTCCCCACAATAAAGTGGACATACCAAAACAGCAGCCTTTAGATAGCTATTTTCCATTTTATCAGCTAAAGCTATTCCGTTCTTGCCTGATGCCAGATACCTATGACAATATGGTGGCATGTGATAACTACGAAAAATGGTATCACTTAAAGTGTGTTGGAATAGAGGTAAAAATGTGAACTTGTACCTGACTCTATGACCTCAAGTGTATATCTATTACCTACAGGTTTCTTGGTTTTGCTCCATGTGTGCTTGTGAAAATTAGCCAGCTGTATTAAACTTCTTGATATATTATTATTATACCTATAAATTTATATATGAACAACTGCATAACAGCTATAGCTAGCTAGCTATATAGTTTTTAATCATAGTAGCCAACACTTTCAGTTCTAACTTCTTCCTGCATTGAGAGTGGAAGGTACAGTGAAGCATGGAGGCATACTTAAGCACAGGATGATCACTGCATCTGCTCCTAAAATAGAATACTAGCTGCATGTGCACAATAACAAAGAAAGTTAGCTATGATCCATCTACGGTCTATTTATTTTCCTGTAGGGTCCCTAAATCACCACAAAGTCCCTTGCCCCTCATCCCTAGAACTCTAGTGATATGGGGACTACGGGGCCCAGATCGCTAGTGATTTGGGGAAGGGGGGCCCTATTTTGGGGGGGGGGGGGCATTTCTCGCTGACACCTGGATCCTAAGTGAAGATTTTTGTTACAAACGGCTTGCCATACGTCCACTAGGTTGTGAAGGGAAATCCTGACCAGAAACAAGAATGTCATTAACACTGGGCTATCTTGATACACCAGCTCAAAGATAGTTATCTTGATACACCAGCTCAAAATGTGTTACTGAGCACGGAACACTGAAAGGGGGCTCTACAACCAAGGGATAACTCAGGCCAGAGGCAAACATCTTCCCAATAGTGGGCACCTTTACCTGGGTGAGGTAGGTCTACACAGGTGCTGGAACAATAACACACACTTCCATATGGGTGGCATAACTTTCTTATATGCTAGTACTTTCATTGATGGTAGTCATTCTCTTCTCAGACATACTAGAGTGATAAGACACCAAAGTGAGCTGAACGCATCCTCATTGACATGTTCAAAAAGGAGGTATGATAACATTGCCAATAAGCAATATTACCATCTGTGGTTATATGTATCATTTTCCTGTTACACAATGATAAGAATATGTTGTAGGTTTGGTTGTAATTGAAAGCCTGCATTTAAAAACTTAATACTGTATAGCTATCAATATTGGTGATTATAAAAATACTGTACCTATCTGAATTTGAGTTCTCTGGAAGATAGCAGATCATGTCCAGGACCTATGCATTTTATTTTAACACAACATTTTTTTTCCTTCCAGGGCCACCATTCCTTCTCATGTCATTGTAAAACACACAAGATTCACAGATCACAAACCTCTACTTAGCCGAAACTCCACAGACCAGCAGCAATCAAAGGTCAAAAGTATGACAGGCTAGAAGTGAGGTGAACTAAGTGATTCCCTATGTCTAGCACAGTGACTCTATAGCTGAGTAAATGGTGAAATGGTCAAAATGTAAATGATTGAATGTGAGTCTCAATGAACGAGGGATCGGGCTAGATACGTAGCTAATACTTTACTAGCGCTAAACTGGGAGAGGGTGAAGCCAATGGAGTACAGCCAGACACATCAAGCCAAAGTTGCTTCAAGTTTCCCCTTGCCCTCCAGCTCACAAATGCAACTCACAGACCTTATCCCTATGGCTCCTTCTACTATCTTGAGCTACCTACAAGAGAGGATCTGTACCTCTGCTATCTACTGGCTAGAGCTATGCAAATTGAACAGCTACTGTGACCATGAGAATGCTGCCACTCCTTTGAGATGATAGTGTTGTGGAAACAGAGACAGAATTCATAGACATGATGCCATCAGGGATGTCCTTTTTTTCTCTCTACAGCCCTGCTGCTCTGGTACCAAGGAAAAAGATGCCATTTTGATTAGTCAAGGGAGAACAAGAAGGAAACAATAGTGAAACACACTTTGACAACACTGTTGGCATGAGGTCAACAATACTAGACTTGTCATTATTGTAATAAAAGTCGTTCACTACAAACAATAAAAAACAATAATACTATAGCTATGGTGTTATATTTTTTATTGCTACTACTATTGAGTTCCACTATTTAGCTTATAATACACAGCTCTATAGAGTAACAGTATTGTCAGAAGTCAATACAACTTAACCACCTGAGCCATGGTCAGTACCTGGACAATCTTTAGAATAGAAAATTGAACATAACAAGCGCTTCACATCCTTTACTATATCACTTACTCAGAAAAATTGCTTCAGACCAGGTACCATTATGAGATATAGTCTTTGCCCGTACCTTCACATAATAATAATAATTATTATTATATAATAGCTAGAATCCTCTACTCTAGACTTTCAGTGATTTATACAGGGGCGGATCCAGAATTTTGGAAGGGGAGGGGCTAACTTCATATGAATATTGGAGGACCTGCCCTCCCCCCCAGCCAGGATGCAAAAAATGAGTAGCTACAATGTGATTATAATAAAGAGAATAATAATTATTGCACATAAAAAAAAAAGTTAAAAACAGTTAAAGGTTTATATGGTATGGCTTGATAGGCTACAACTGCAGTAGCATGCTAGCTAAGGAAGACAAGTCCCTTGGGTAAAGTTTGGCACTAAGCTGGGGTGTAAACAACTGGGGGGTCTAATAAGATAAAGACAAAAAGAGCTGCAATTTGGCTCAAGGGGGAGGGTGCGGGAGGGGGATATGCCCCCTCCTGCACGAAGTGCAGAAGCAAAAATTTTCTTTAAAATCCAAGAGGTGTAAGAAAGCAAATTAGAGTAATATTCAATATTTTTATATGTACACAAGGATAGGCTAGGCTCTATTTCATTTGAAGATAGTGGATTCTGTACTGAAACATCTTCAACATCACTTTCAAGCTATATTATTTTGATCGAAAAACCTCAGGCTGACTGCTGGCTAATTCAGACTGATAGCTGGCCTTAAATTCACTGAATGATTCATCTGACTTTAAAGGAGTGCTAAACCACTAACTTAGAGATTCACAGATATGGTACTAGCTACTAGCAATTACCAATTTTAGGTAGCTATTACAACGTTACCATGTTTACCTGTTAACCATTACTGTCATGGTTAAATACTGTTTACCAAACCACTACAATGCACATCATATGCAGTTAAAAAAAAAAAAAAAAATTAAGCCAGAACCTGATATTTTTTAAAATCTGGGGGGCTTAAGTCCCCCAACCCCCCCTTACCTACACCCCTGCTAAACATTCATGGTACAGTGTCAATGAACATGTTAATTGCTAAAAGTATGTTACATCATTTTTATTACTAGCTCTCACAGTATCATCAGTACAGTATAATACATAGACACTAAGGAATGTACAAATAATTTATGAATATCATTAACTAACTTGGAGGGGGGGGGGCTTCAGCCCCCAAAGCCCCCCCCCCTGGATCCGCCACTGTTATACAACTCCTTTACCCTAAAATTTAAAACATCTCTGTTTCAAATGGGATCACTCCTCCACTTAATCTTCTGAATAGATTCACAGAGTACATAAATTATTACCTTGACTAAAATATCTCCCTCTCCTCGTGGTAATTCTCTTACCCTTACAACATGGAAGAGCTCATCTCTCTCCTTACTGACTATGACACTATTATTTTCATCAGAATGAGAGAAGGAGACCTCATACCCAGCGATCACCCCATAGGTTCTAGTTGGGGCCTTCCACACTATCACTGAACAGAAAGAGGTCACCGAACGAGGAGGTTGTGAATCTGTGCAATAAATCATGGTGAAGATTACTCATTTTTGAAAGACATGCAGCCACATTCTAAGGAATGCAGACACGTAATATCTAACATACGAATATCTCCAGTTGTTCCTGACACCTCACACCTCCTTTCCTTCTCTCCTTCAGGATCCTGGTCACTCACTCCATTGCGTGCCACCACTCTAATGGTATACCCAGTCAGTGGCCTCAGTCCTGACACACTGTATGTCACTAGAGGATAGTCCTTTATGAAAGGATTCAGGTTGTGTTTCTTGAAGCTTCCTGGTAGCTCTGGGTCACTGTAGAATATGTCATAATAGTAATCATCCCTCCCAGTGATTAAGGGACGTTCCCATCTGACTGTGATGGTATTAGCTCTGGTCCTCTTTTGATAAACTCTCAAGTTACGACATGAAGAGGGAGTCCCTAAATGGAGAGATGAAACATTCCAGAAAAAAAACTATACAAACACATCCTTCCAATAATTGTTCAGTAAACAAACCTTTGTATGCATCACAGTTCAGCCTCCCCTACCCATCACATTACGCCCTAACTGCACTAGCTTACTTCTAAGAACTCACTAGTGCATGGGACATGAATGTCTTCCAACAGACTCCTGTGATAACCCTGGAGACATTCACATAGTTCACTGTCTGGCAAAATGCTGATGCTGTTATTAGGACATGGTCGACATGTAGTGTTTCCTGGAGAAGTCCTAGCTATATATGAACCAATAGGACAGCCTACAGAGGAATTACTACAGATTATTTATTTATATCCAATACTCTACATAGGAATGACCAGACCACACCTATAACACAAAACAAAATTATGCCTCAATTTTCTCTCACATTTTGCTTAAGGCCAAACCCTACGGAATCCATCACCGACTCAAATAAGGTCAGACCAAATAATTTAATTGTTTGTTGCGTATAACAAATTTGACCTAGCCTTAGGTTAGTGATTATATATAGGGTGAGGATATTTCTTATTAGTGACTCATAATAATATTTACCTACTAACCAAATTGAAATCTAATTTCAAAGCATCAATTTCTCCATGGCAGTACATACATCAATGGTATTGATGGCAATGCTTTCTCTTTCTAATCTGAATATCAAATTTCAAATAGCACTGTAAAATCTCTTATTTACCTTCATAGCTTAACCATGGATAGTCACATGACTATTACATTTCTATTAGAATTTTTGACCTGGTTGGGCCTGAGCAACAGATACTTAAGGTATGGCTTAACTAGGTGCTACATGAAGGATCATCAGTTATGATGGTCTAGAGAGGCAGAAACAAGGAAACTATGGAAACTTGCACAACACAAACCTTCCCTTTAGTTATATTGTTTTAGTGAGCTTTTAGTAGAAAGCCAGATGTATGTTCTTTCATCATTTTATTTTTCAAGGCTAGCTCAAATTCTTCTACCAAAGGATGACATATCAATGGAGGTAGGTCAATGTACCTTCATTTCTCAGAAGGCTCATGAGCATTTACATACTATAGAGTGAGTAATAGTTACAGCAATTATAATACAACTAGATAGATAAACTGGGCAACCACTTTAGAACATTTTCCCCATTAGTAATGTAAACTACAATACATTAGTATCATAGGTGGATAATCTTTAATGCTAATGTACTAAGAACTCTGTCGACACTGCTAATCAATGAAAGAATGGGGCTATAAATGTCACATCTTCATGAAAGATGGCATCAGACTACAGCTTCATTACATGCATATATGGTCGTGAGTCTCTCTTCATAAGGGACTTTTTAACACCATTTTAGTCATGTAGGCAGGTATACAGACCTACTTACATTGATGTTATCTTTTGGTGGAGGTACTAAATTCTAATTAGCCATAATAGTAATGAATGTTGCACAGATCTTGAAACTTAAGAACATTAAAATTATAGTAGTGTAATTAGCAGCTGAAAATGAAGTGTGAGAAGAAATTGAGGCATAATTTTGTATTTTTCTATGGGTCTATCTGGTCATCCTTACATAGAGAGTGCTACTATACTCTCAGACTATAGATATATAGCTACTATAAAGATTTTAGTGACAGAAATTTCCAGAATTGTCCTATAATGGAACTTATAGGGAAACAGAATATACAAATAAGTTGGGGGAGCTCTATTTTACTAACCCTAAAAAAAATTTAGTACCTATCAACTGTTGATTATAGTACATACATGCACGCATTCTATGTATATCAGATATGAACATATTGGTTACCTGGACAGGTCAATCTTGGTGAAGACCAACTTCCTACTCCAGCACCATTAACTGCTCTTACCTTAGGAAAAAAAGACAATTAATTATGCAGAGTATACACACACATGTATGTATGCATATTCTCGAACAATGAAGTTAACTCATAGTACTCACATATTGCTACAGGAAGTGCGAAGTATGCAAGTTTATACTTTGCTTAAAGGGATATTTTACCATTCAGTATAATTATTTTCTTCTATCAACAATAACAGGATATACCCAACAGCTAAGTTATTACTATATTATTTCCCTTCATATTGAATATGTACTTTTACTGTAACTGATGAAGCTCTCTCTCCTTCATTAGTAACATAGTAATTAACATTTTGAAGCCTTGTAGGTCGTCCCACATTAGAAAATTCAATATCATATCCAATGATTTGTCCATTAGGACTTGATGGAGTCTGCCATACAATTGCAGTGCAAAGCTGTTGAACTTCACGTGGAGCACTAGGTCCTTAACAAGATAACAAAAATAATAATAATGATGAAATACTACTTTTGTGTAGAACTCAAAACTCACTTCCTTCCCTTGTCATTCCGCTGACCAGACATTGACGCAAGTGGCTATCGGGGTCCTGATCACTGACTCCATTGTGAGTGGTTACTTTAAGCTGGTATGATGTGAATGGACGTAATCCAGATACTATGTAATTTACTCTGGTATTGCTATTCCTTAGATTTTTTCTTTTACAATAAACTGTCCTATATTATCAGGATCACTGTGCAGTACTCTGTAGAACAAGTCAGACCTTCCTGTGATCTCAGGCTGAGTCCACCTAATTGAAATTGTGGTATCAGTTGTAGATACAACTTCCAAGTTACGACACGTGCTAGGAGGTGCTATAATTATAATCCATGAAAGTTAGTTTAATGATGTTGAAACTAATGGATACAAAGATTGGTTAATCTATTGCTTACAGAGGTTTAGGATTCTATATATGATTTTCCCCTTTAACTCTCAGTAGTCTTTCATTATAACAATGTCAATTTGAGATTCAGCTAGAATAAAGGTATGGTATATTGGAAAATCAAAGGTGAAAAACATGAGCCAGAAAGTAATAAAGATTAAGATGGAGACTGACCACTACAAATGCGAGCAATTATTATAATTGACCTTATACTATAATTGTACAACTAGATAGATAGATCAACTAAGTTTCCACTTTAGAACATTTTCTCCCATTGCTAACAATACATTAGGTGGTCAATGCTAATGAAGAATTCCTCAAAAGACGTCTCTATAAAGTGTTTAGGCATAAGGACAGTACTAGGCAACAATGATATCTGATGACTCTTTACCCAGCAATATAGGTGAACACAAGTTACAGGGGGGTAGGAAGATGATTTTAGGTGGGGGGGCACCATTTAAGCTAAAGACCTCCCCCCCCCCGTTCTTACCCAGCCATCTGAGATTACAGTTTCAGGGTCTTAATAATAAAGTTACAAATTATAAATAGTTGATAAATTTTTCCAAAATAAAACTGAGATGTAATCTTCAGCTATTTTCTCTGGTTAGCTAGGTATATCAGTTCTTGCTGTATGAATAGATAGTTCAGCCTACAGTGAGTCATTGTGCTTCTCAAGTATGTCTTCAGTCTCATCAGAGAAGAAAATGACCTTTCACATTTCAGCAGTCACATTTGTCACAGGAAATGTGAATTCAACACCTTATCTACTTCACTCAGCTTATCCTTATAAATAGCACTTTGCTCTATTTCTTTATGTGCCATGCTATTCTCATGTTCCTGAAAGTGCTGTAGAGCAGGTTCCAAACCTTAATGAAAAACTTTGACACTTGCAGGAAGTTTTGCCATGAAAGAAATATTTTGAACTTAGATGTGCACATACCAACTAGGCTTTATTTTCCTTGAGTAAACTTTAAGCTTTCCTTCTTTATATTATTCTTTACTCTGATGTGCTTGACTCACCATGGAATCAGACATATCCAATGGATGATATAAAATAGTTAACTATTCATACAGCACAGACGATCACATTTACAAGGAACACAAGAGGAAATACCACATTGCCAATCCCCAAAGGAAAAAAAAAGGAGACTCTTTATGTAGGAAGATCATAATTATAAATTATTATTATATAGTTATTATAGCTAAGTTAAGTTGTTTCTAAGTGGCTGACTTGCTCAGCCAGAGTAGTTCAGCCCTTGATTGCTGCTCATAACAATATCTGTCAAAATTCACTTAAAGCAGATAGAGTTGAATTATGAAGAGAATCAGTTTTTATTGCTTTTACCATACTGAAAATACATTCAGCTGAAGCATTGCATGAGGAAGTGACATGAGGAAGTGACAGCATCAACTTAGGCAAATGCTTGAGATCTACCTCTAGTAAGACAGCAATGATATTAGCAAAAATGGAGGTTAATAGTGGAATATAGTAGTGAAAACAAGAGGCCAGGAGGGGACCCTCAAAATCAGGAGAGTTGGCAACCCTGATACCATGGTTTCGAATCTCTTTCCCTTAAAGGGTAACTGACATGGAAAAAATTTTTTTTTTGCATTTTGCATTTTTCAGTAGTCCTATATCCATAGACATGTGTGGCAAAAGATTAAAACTTCTGATCAAGTATGCTCTGAGTTATGGCTAGCCAAAAGATGAGTTTTTACAATACATCCAGTTTTGGGCGGGGCTTATTGATGACGCAATAATGTGAACGATGCACTTGGCTTCCATTGCAATAGTGTAGTTTTAGGCCTGCTGAAAGGTAAACTGTGGCTGTTGCTAGGGTGAAATATGTCTGGGAGTGAGCAGAGCAGCCAAGAAGGGGTTGATTTTGAGTCAGCAATTTCCTCTGGGAGAGTTAGTGATGGTTCATTGATGCCAATGGCATATAGTTTTGAACCAAGTGTGACAGATTCAGGGAACTCCTCAGAGACTTCCAGTGATGAATCTGAAGACAGACTTTCCAATACTTCATTGTAAGATGCTACCAATTGTAGAATGTGTACAAGAGAACTAACTTCATCCTTGTATAGGTGGCCATTGCACAATCATGGCAACAAATACTGTGTGTGTGCTGCAGAGAAAGTGCACCCATTCTGAGCAAAATAAATTCACTGAAGGATTCTAGTATTCACTGCATTACAGAGCACCCTGGATTTAGTCCAGTTTGTCTGAATACATGGGTTCCTCAAACTGAATATACACAGCACCATGGTGTTTCATCATCACCATCAACATGCAAGTTATACTGTTACCCCTACTTATTAGCTGGCTAGTAAAAAATTAATATAGGTTATGTGGATGAACTACTTACTGAATCCTGGAAGATCATGTAAATCCTAAGCAATTAGAGTGACATCACCCTCACCACTGTGTAATGCTTTTGAGAAACCAGAAAAGAAAAAGGCAATTTGATGAGCACAAGAGCAGGTTTTCTCAACAATGAAATTATTGCTATACATATATGTACATACTGTTATAGATTGGGATAATTGAATTCTGTGTAGCTATGTTTCAGATTGAAAAGTGTCTCTGATCTTTTTAACCGAACAGGCTGGCAGTAGCTACCACTCTGATGTTTCTTCCTAGCCATGCAACGCCAACACCACCTTGTTAGCTGATGATAAACTGTGTATCTATATTTCCTGGGGGTGGGTGGGTGGGTGGAAACAAGAGAGTTATTTCTATAACAGTTATGTGAAAACTCACTCATGCAATGTTGATGGTGATGATGAAACACTATGTATTCTATGATATGTAGTTTGAAGAACCCATGTATTCAGACAAACTGGACTAAATCCAGGATGTTCTGTAATGCAGTGAATACTAGAATTCTTCAGTGAATTTGCTCAGAATGCATGGGTGCACTTTCTCTGCAGCACACACACAGTATTTGTTGCCATGATTGTGCAATGGCCACCTATATAAGGATGAAGTTAGTTCTCTTGTACACATTCTACAATTGGTAGCATCTTACAATGAAGTATTGGAAAGTCTGTCTTCAGATTCATCACTGGAAGTCTCTGAGGAGCTCCCTGAATCTGTCACACTTGGTTCAAAACTATATGCCATTGGCATCAAATGAACCATCACTAACTCTCCTAGAGAAAATTGCTGACTCAAAATCAACCCCTTCTTGACTGCTCTGCTACATATTTCACCCTAGCAACAGCCACAGTTTACCTTTCAGCAGGCCTAAAACTACACTATTGCAATGGAAGCCAAGCGCATCGTTCACATTATTGCGTCATCAATAAGCCCCGCCCAAAACCAGATGTATTTTAAAAACTCATCTTTTGGCTAGCCATAACTCAGAGCATACTTGACCAGAAGTTTTAATCTTTTGCCACACATGTCTATCGTTCACATTATTGCGTCATCAATAAGCCCCGCCCAAAACCAGATGTATTGTAAAAACTCATCTTTTGGCTAGCCATAACTTAGAGCATACTTGACCAGAAGTTTTAATCTTTTGCCACACATGTCTATGTATATAAGACTACTGAAAAATGCAAAATGCAAAAAAAAATTTTTTTCATGTCGGTTACCCTTTAAACTCACACCATGCAAACACTTGAAGGTTCTGACTCAGAGATTCAGAAGTACAAGCCTCTCTTGTATCAAAAAAAGGAGTTTAGCTTCTTTTGAGCCATGTCATGTGAGCCTTAACTCTTTAGGGCCCATAGGCGGATATATCCGCACATTGAAGTAAATGCCCATAGCGTATATATCCGCACTTAGGAATGTTGTTAACTTTTTGGCTCCAGCAACGCTAAACTAACAGGAAGCTACACAGCAGGGGCCTCTAATTGATGTTAATGATGTCTTACTTCATTTACAAACATATAATGGCCAGATAAACTCTGGCAGATTTCTTTTCAAGTAGGGTGAGTGTACTGGATGAAATTATTACTGAGGGAAGATGATGATGATTTTGAATTTAGAATCAGATGATGAAAGTAATGACAATAATAGATGTAAAAATGCTAACATGACTTGTCTTTCTTTTGCAGGAATCTTTCCAGACTCAGCTCTACCCTCTCCTCACACAAGTAGCAGCACACTCAATCTGTGGAGCATTGGTTCATATAATTATTACATATCACCATCATCATTTACCATCACTTTTTTTTTTATCTCTGTCACAACCTTTTAGTACCATAAAAGCAAGCTTTATTAACACACATCTTGACCCACATGGCCACACCCCTTCTCTAAGACCGGATTTTATGCTATTTAGCTACAGCTATCTACCACTCCACATTTAAAATCTAATTGTATAGTAGGCTTACCTACCATTCTGAAGATGTATCTTCTCCCAAGTCTCAATCACAGTATAAAATCGCAACGCTAAAGGCTAGCTACTTAGCATAGAACTACCAACTACTAGATTGTTTACTGTTCTGTCGCTGCTTTCATTATGGACTCCTGTTGTTGTTTATAAGATGTTACTAGGAGACAAATCTTGACAGAGACCCCGAAGGACACGGAAAAGCCACAGAGAAAACTCCCTCAAGCAACGCCATCTTTGATTTTTTTTTTTTTAAATAATCTGGTCATAAACGAATGTGCTCGTTTTCTAATTATGGGCCCTATAGAGTTAAGTAAATACATGTATGATCATGGATTTTGTGGTTAGTACATGTATTTTACACTTTATTGTAGCTACAAGTAAAGTGTAAAAATAGTGAAGCACTTACTATCACCACACAGAGTGACACACACTATACACAACTACAAAGGTCTGTGCAAAGTGGGGGGGCACCAGCACCCGGTGCCCCCCTGCTTCCTATCCCCCTAACATAGGCTGATGCTGACACAAAACATATTCTACAAACACATAACTCATAGGTGTGTACAAACTTTGTAAAGCACTTCCTACAACACTGTAAAGGGTTACTAAAAGCACAACACTCAAACAGTATTCAAAAGCCCTACCTCTGTTAGATTTTATGTGGCAGAGCCTCCAACCACACGAATTTATTGGTATTTTTCGGATTTACACCTATAAATACGGACTACAGAAATTGATTCAATTTATATGGAAGTATAGCTAGCTAACGAACAGCTGTGAAATAACATTGTCCAGAGGCTTAAAGAGTTGTCTAAACAGTTCATATTCCTCAAAACAGGTGATAAAAACAGTAAGTATATTTATTGTCAGTTAATTCATGATATTTGTTTACTGGTGCATTGTTATTAGATTTTATATAGCTATAGCTTGTTCCAGTGTCTCTCCTATCAAGCACTATGATAGCTAAGACTCTCAATTCTAGCTCACAGTCTAGTCTATTTTTTATCATTACTAATCACAAGATACCTGCACACGTAGGTGTGTGTCTTATAATGATTAAGAATGATATAGGTCATTAAACTAGCTAGCTTTACGGAATTTGCTACAAAAATACGGAAAGTGAGCAATTTTTGTACTGAAGTTAAATTCAAGTTGGAGGCTCTGATGTGGCCACCTGATTATATTATATAGATTCAATACATCAGTGGTGTAATAGCTAGCAAAAGTAATACATAATGTTCTATTTTTTCAGTATGCAGTCTTCGTGGAAATATAGTTTAAGTATATCTGAAACCAGTCATCTCACTACTTTGTAGTATATTGTACAATAATAATAAGTCATGAAGCAAATTATAATTTAAATGCTAGTAGGCTACATGTAGCTAAGTGCAGTGCTTTTTGTGCTATATTACCACTAAAATCTTGGTATAGGTAATAAAAATCAAAGTTAAATGATGTTCTGTGAAGGTATATGCATAATTGTGACAAAATAGTGTAGCTACAGGTCCACGGAAGGAGAAACATTATAATATTACACTATACATTGCATTATGCAATACATTTTTGTCCTATGGATTAATAATACCTATAACAGTGCAACATAAAAAATGATCTAAAGTATTAGACTCTCTTCATAGCCTTAGCCACCAATGTGGGCTACCTAACTCTTATAGTAGATAGCACGAACAGAGTACTGACTATGAACTACAGGATTATAACATTGTATTATTGAGCACACTCTGTAGATAGCTAGCTATAGTTTCATTATGAGTAGTTATTAGTCAGATTTCTTACCAGTGCATGAAACACTTGCTCCTTCTAGTGGTGAGTCATTCCTATAGAACCCATTTATGCAGTTACACTTTCCAGTGGCTACAACAGTTGTGATAGTGTTTCCAGGACATGGAAGACATGATCCATCATTCAGAGTGCGATATGTCCCAGCACTGCAAGCTGATAGACAAATCCTTTGAGTAGCTACACAGTTTTAGCTAGCTACTTACCTTCACATGACATTGAGTTTAATACATATCCTGCATCACACTGGCAGTTGGCCCCTCCTGTTGCTTTAGCACTGCATCTGTGATTACTACTGGATGCTATTACTTCAAGGGTTGTGGTATTGTGGGCATTAGGGGCACATACTGCATTAAATACTATGTCTGATGAGCCTTGTACTGGAAGAGCAGTCTCGGGATAGGTCACTAGGCCCTCAACCCTACGAGGACACACTACATAGTACACTATGATTCTTATTACATCTCCACAGGTCCCTTCGTCCCTGATTCCAAGGTAAAACCCCTCACTGTTGGAAGG
The DNA here is from genome assembly GCA_964016965.1 of Diacarnus erythraeanus. Classification (NCBI taxonomy): domain Eukaryota; kingdom Metazoa; phylum Porifera; class Demospongiae; order Poecilosclerida; family Podospongiidae; genus Diacarnus; species Diacarnus erythraeanus. Next base: position 3,336,211 of record OZ024680.1, read on the forward strand.
ACGAGTCAAAGTATGGTTTTGACTGACTTGTCTTCTTGCACCAGATGGTTGCTTTATACGAGATGATTCAACAGTACCAAATAAAGGTTGATAGTTACTGGGATTGGTTCGTTCTGCATCACTTGCTATGCCATTACGGTTATACTGATACAGTGTGACATAGTCCTTACTGCATGTACTCCTTCTTACACAGGAATAAAAATCGAAGGTTACATTGAAGTACACTTCCACAGCATCTTCATAGCTAACGTACTGCGAGAACAACCAGTTATTTTGTCCTGCTGTGCTAAATGTACAAGTTCTCATGTTCCACTGACAGCTACCCGGAGCGAGTTGGTCCCAATTGTTTGAGTCACCGTCGACGTCCCTTTCTTTCCAGACTGGAGGAGGGATAGAACCGGCGAACAGATTCGTATAATCGTATGTATCCACTAGCACCTTCCAATTCTGTGGGAAAACGTGAGTAGCAGTATTTACTTCGCCAACCCTGCAAGATGCATCGTGGTCCCCGGGTGCTTGACCAGAAGTGTACAGAGCGAGTGCCAGGAGAATTAGCAAACGATACATCTCGATCACCGCTTTGGATGGTTGCGAGATAGTCAACAGCCGCTAATGTGCGTACGTCTAGCACAGCGACTCAAAATTTATTAGCTATAGCTGAAAACGATCAATTGAATGTGAAATTGAATGCGAATCTCAATGAATGAGGAATCGGGCTGCCCAGCACAGAACCTTTACTAGCGCTAAGGATTTAGTATGGGAGGAAATGAAGCAAATGGAGTACAACCAGATACGTCATGCTCTAGTATCTGGAGTCTCCATGAAAAGTCCAAACTCACAGGGATAAAGTGAGTGATGCTACCCTGCTGTTGGTCAGCTTACGCAAAACTATCTCCTCCAAGCTAGCTATCTCGACTCTGGTCAGTCCGCACTCGGACTAAGTAAATGAGAGATGCACGTACGTATCTCGGGTAGGCTGGGTTCACTTCTAAAGCAGAATTTGTTTTAAGCCAAAGTTGCTTCACTCATTCATTCCCAAATACAAGATCAAGTTTCCCTTTAATCTCATCTTGCCCTCCAGCTCACAACTGCCCAAGGCTACTTTGACAACTTGATGAGAATGACTTTGCCAGCTGCATGCATCTCCACCAAAGTCACTGCTACTGCAGCAACAATGCAATAATGCCATAATAGATATTTCTAGCAAGATTAATCTGCTGACTCCTTAGACAAAACTCACAGACCTTATCCCTGTGGCTCCTTCTACTATCTTGAGCTACCTACAAGAGAGGATCTGTACCTCTGCCTAGAGCTATGCAAATTGAATGATAGAGATGGTTACTGTGACCATGAGGATGCTGCAGACCCCTTTGAGATCATAAACAGGAAAAGAATACATAGACATGATGCCATGAGGGATGACCTTTTCTCTACAGCCCAATCTGCTTCTCTGGTACCAAGGAAAAAGATGCCATTTTGATTAGTTAAGGAAGAACAAGAAGGAAACAATAATGAAAGACACTTTGACAACACTGTCCGCAACAATACTTTGTCATTATTGAAATAAAAGTAATTGTTCACTACAAACAGAATAATACTAGCTATGGTGCTACATTTTTTTTTAAATTGCTACTACTATTGAGTTCCACTATTTAGCTTATAATACACAGCTCTATAGAGCAACAGTATTGTCAGAAGTCAATACAACTTAACCACCTGAGCCATGGTCAGTACCTGGACAATCTTTAGAATAGAAAAATTGAACATAACAAGTGCTTCACATCCTTTGCTATATCACTTACTCAAAAAAATTGCTTCAGACCAGGTACCATTGTGAGACATTGTCTTTGCCCATACCTTCACATAAATTGCATGCATAATATTATTAATAGAACCCTCTACTCCAAATTTTCAGTGATTTATACAACCCCTTTACCAAAACACCTCTGTAGATGACCCTCTGTTTTAACCCATAAAAATGGAATCACTCTCCTCTGAATAGATTATTCACAAAGTACATAAATTATTATTACCTTGACTAAAATGTCTCCCTCTCCTCGTGGTAATTCTCTTGCCCTTACAACATGGAAGAGCTCATCTCTATCCTTACTGACTATTATTTTCATCAGAATGAGAGAAAGAAACCTCATACCCAATGATCACCCCATAAGCCCTAGTTGGGGCCTTCCACACTGTCACTGAACAGAAAGCGGTCACTGAACGAGGAGGTTGTGAATCTGTGCAATAAATCATGGTGAAAATTACTTATTTTTGAAGGACATGCAGCCACATTCTAAGGAATGCAGACACGTAATATCTAACATACGAATATCTCCAGTTGTTTCTGACACTTCACACCTCCTTTCCTTCTCTCCTTCAGGATCCTGGTCACTCACTCCATTGCGTGCCACCACTCTAATGGTATACCCAGTTAGTGGTCTCAGTCCTGACACACTGTATGTCACTAGAGGATAGTCCTTTATGAAAGGATTCAGGTTGTGTTTCTTGAAGCTTCCTGGTAGCTCTGGGTCACTGTAGAAGATGTCATAATAGTAATCATTTCTCCCAGTGATTAAGGGGCGTTCCCATCTGACTGTGATGGTATTAGCTCTGGTCCTCTCTTGATAAACTCTCAAATTACGACATGAAGAGGGAGTCCCTAAATGGAGAGATGAAATATTCCAGTAAAAAACTATACAAACACCTCCTTCCAATAATTGTTCAATAAACAAACCTTTGTGTTTATCCTACCCTACCCATTACATGACACCCTGACTGCATTAGCTTACTTCTAACAACTCACTAGTGCATGGGACATGGATGTCTTCTAACGAACTCCTGTGATAACCCTGGAGACATTCACATAGCTCACTGTCTTGCAAAATGCTAATGCTGTTATTAGGACATGGTCAACACTTAGTGTTGCCTGGAGAAGTCCTAGCTAAATAGGAACCAATAGGACAGCCTGCAGAGGAATTACTACAGATTAATGAATATCAGAGAATACTCTACATAGGAATGACCAGACCACACCCATAACACAATACAAAATTATCTCTCTCTCATTTTGCTAAATTTGTTTTAGACCCAATTAGCTAGCTATGTAGAATCAATCACCATCTCAAATAAGGCCAGATCACATACATGCACACACACAATTATGTATAGGGTGAGGATATTAACCATCAACTTAACATTAATCCCTCTATGGTAGTAGCTACATACATCAACAGTGCAGTGGGTGACTATGCAATACTTATCTGAATATTAATAGCTAGCACTGTAAAATCTCTTATTTACCTTCATAGTTTATCCATGAATAATGGTTACAAAATAGTATCACATGTCTATTAGAATTATGACCTGTTGGGGCTGAGCAACAGATGATTAAGGTATGGATTAACTAGGACCTACATGTAGGATCACCAGTTATGATGATCCAGAGAACAAAGATACTATGGAAGTGATAGGAAACTTATACTTACACTACACAAACCTTCTTTTAGTGTGCATTTAGGTATTAATACAAGTAATGAAGTTATTATGCTCCAAAAAATACTTAACCCTCTCCTCTCCTTAGATATTATCCATTCTGAAGTGTCACTATCCTAATTGTACATTCATTCTGTAATCAAGCCTTTATACTGACTAACAATTATTCTGCAATCAAACTTTGATATTAGCTACCTATAATATCCTCTGAATAACAAGATGATATGTAGGGAGATGGGAGATTTGTTTTGGAACATACTGTTTGTACTTACCACTAGATCCATTTTACTAAAGCAGATATGTAATGAGAGAAAGGGTTTAGCTATGTTGTATATTTTACTTTCCCATCACTTAGTTTTCTCATCGAATACTATGACCTCATCTATTTCTACATTCCCTTCATTAATGTTTTTCATCTTACTTGTTTCCATTCATATTTTAGTAAACCATCAAGGGCTGATGGGGGGGGGGGGGGGGGTGATTGGGTGGCTAGCCACCCCCCTATGAGTTACATAATTATATTCATTGAACACTGATACTTATAATAAAAATACCATAACTAATCATCAAATAACAATGAAGAGTCCCCCATTTTTCTGGGATTCTTTTGTTCAAAAATCTTACATATTGTTTCTGTTTCAATGATATGATCAAATCCATGCACTGCCAAAACTCCTAGGTTTACCAATCGCTCTTCAGTCATGGTAGAACGAAGCCAAATGTGAACTTGTCTTAGACAGGAAAACGATCGTTCAGCTTCAGTACTGCCTATTGGTAGAACTGACAAAATGCAGAGGAGCTCCCTAACATTAGGAAAAAAGATAGAGTCAGCATCTTCAGAAAGGAGATGTGTCAGTGATTTATCCTCTGTTATACCACAGCAGTGTTACTTCCAACGATGTAATTCACTGTCTAGGTCATCTCTTGCTGGAAGAAGGTGAGACCACTTGGTGAAAAGAATTTCACTTAGATGTGAAATATTTCTGGAATCAGACCACACAACTCAAAGTGAGCTCTTTTTTCTGATGTAAATCGGGTTTCAAGCTCCATAGTGATAGAATCCAGGAATTATAGTCGTTCGCCAGTAGTCATAAGGACAAGTGACATCAGGATTAGACCTAGTTTGCCTACCATGTATAACACGAGGCATTTCTTCCTTACTGCCTACATCAGTAGCTAGCTTCTTTACATTTGTATATATTCGGCTGTGCTCTGTTTCAACCTTTTTTCTTAATTCATGGTAAAATTTGGTAACTTCATCAACTTTCTTGAAGCCAAAATAAACTTCTTGTAATCTACCTTGCAAACTTTCTGCAATTGGTCTGATGGGTTCAAGAAGTTCCTTTGAAAGAATAAAGGCTGCTATGTGATCAAAGCTTGTAAATGTATGCCGCAAGCCATTCACACTACTTCGAGACTCTGAATCCCAATTCCAGTTGTTGCTATTTGGATATAACTCTTTATCACCACTGGGGACACAAATTTCATCCCATGCTTTCACCAAGTAAGTATAAAGTTCAAGAATGGTAGTGAAAGTATTGTGTCTCTCAACCCATCTTGTTTTACACAACCCATTAATTTTTTTCTTTCGCATTTCTGGGCAAAAATGGTTAATCACATGCTCTAGAAAACACTGCCTCTTTGGTGAATTTCTAAAATATAGAAATGCTTGCTGGCAACTATCAAACATATTTTCTGATTGCAGGAATTTTAGTAGAACTACAGATAAACAGGTTTAAGCTATGCAGGCAACAACCTTGATAGTCAGCATCAGGAGCATGTTTCTTAATATGTGATTGAACTCCGGTACAAGGCGAGCTCATAGATGAAGTAGTATCATAAGCTTGTCCTCTACAATTTTTTATATTAATTTGATGATTTTCTATGACCTTAAGAATACTCTCTGCAATACTTTCCCCAGTTATTCTAGTGAGAAAGCAAAAATCAACTAAAGCTTCATGGTTTAGTTTGAAAATCTGAGTGATCTACCTCCAGAAAACGCACACATACTGCTAATATCTCTTTTCTATGCGAAGTAACCTCATCTGCCATAATTGAGAAGTGAGGTGACTTTCTTAGACACCTTCAATAAAATTCCCGGATTTGATCAGCTGCTATACCCAAAATTTCATTTTGTATAGTTTTGCTAATATATCTAGCATTTTTTGGACCATTGAGTAAATGTTCTTTAAAGGGTAACTGACATGGAATTTTTTTTTTGCATTTTGCATTTTTCAGTAGTCCTATATACATAGACTTGTGTGGCAAAAGATTAAAACTTCTGGTCAAGTATGCTCTGAGTTATGGCTAGCCAAAAGATGAGTTTTTACAATACATCCGGTTTTGGGCGGGGCTTATTGATGCACTTGGCTTCCATTGCAATAGTGTAGTTTTAGGCCTGCTGAAAGGTAAACTGTGGCTGTTGCTAGGGTGAAATATGTAGCAGAGCAGTCAAGAAGGGGTTGATTTTGAGTCAGCAATTTTCTCTAGGAGAGTTAGTGATGGTTCATTTGATGCCAATGGCATATAGTTTTGAACCAAGTGAGACAGATTCAGGGAGCTCCTCAGAGACTTCCAGTGATGAATCTGAGGACAGACTTTCCAATACTTCATTGTATGATGCTACCAATTGTAGAATGTGTACAAGAGAACTAACTTCATCCTTATATAGGTGGCCATTGCACAATCATGGCAACAAAACAAATACTCTGTGTGTGCTGCAGAGAAAGTGCACCCATGCATTCTGAACAAATTCACTGAAGAATTCTAGTATTCACTGCATTACAGAGCATCCTGGATTTAGTCCAGTTTGTCTGAATACATGGGTTCTTCAAACTACATATCATAGAATACAGGCAGCACCATGGTGTTTCATCATCACCATCAACATTGCATGAGTGAGTTTTCACATAACTGTTATAGAAATAACTCTCTTGTTTCCACCTACCCACCCACCCCCAGGAAATATAGATACACAGCTTATCATCAGCTAACAAGGTGGTGTTGGCATTGCATGGCTAGGAAGAAACATCAGAGTGGTAGCTACTGCCAGCCTGTTCAGTTAAAAAGATCAGAGACACTTTTCAATCTGAAACATAGCTACACAGAATTCAATTATCCCAATCTATAACAGTATGTACATATATGTATAGCAATAATTTCATTGTTGAGAAAACCTGCTCTTGTGCTCATCAAATTGCCTTTTTCTTTTCTGGTTTCTCAAAAGCATTACACAGTGGTGAGGGTGATGTCACTCTAATTGCTCAGGATTTACATGATCTTCCAGGATTCAGTAAGTAGTTCATCCACATAACCTATATTAATTTTTTACTAGCCAGCTAATAAGTAGGGGTAACAGTATAACTTGCATGTTGATGGTGATGATGAAACACCATGGTGCTGTGTATATTCAGTTTGAAGAACCCATGTATTCAGACAAACTGGACTAAATCCAGGGTGCTCTGTAATGCAGTGAATACTAGAATCCTTCAGTGAATTTATTTTGCTCAGAATGGGTGCACTTTCTCTGCAGCACACACACAGTATTTGTTGCCATGATTGTGCAATGGCCACCTATACAAGGATGAAGTTAGTTCTCTTGTACACATTCTACAATTGGTAGCATCTTACAATGAAGTATTGGAAAGTCTATCTTCAGATTCATCACTGGAAGTCTCTGAGGAGCTCCCTGAATCTGTCTCACTTGGTTCAAAACTATATGCCATTGGTATCAATGAACCATCACTAACTCTATTGCTGACTCAAAATCAACCCCTTCTTGGCTGCTCTGCTACATATTTCACCCTAGCAACAGCCACAGTTTACCTTTCAGCAGGCCTAAAACCACACTATTGCAATGGAAGCCAAGCGCATCGTTCACATTATTGCGTCATCAATAAGCCCCGCCCAAAACCGGATGTATTGTAAAAATTCATATTTTGGCTAACCATAACTCAGAGCATACTTGACCAGAAGTTTTAATCTTTTGCCACACATGTCTATGTATATACGACTACTGAAAAATGCAAAATGCAAAAAAAAAAATGTCGGTTACCCTTTAAGATCAGAATTACATTTAGAAAGTAACCTCAAAATTGAAATAAAATTTCCTTCATTGTGTGTAGGGGGGCTGGCAAACTCAATCTTGTCTTGTTGGTGGCCCTGCAGAGCAATTCTTTGTTGTGCACATGTAATCACTTCTTCTACAATAATAGGCAGCACCTTTGAATTGAACTTAAAATTTTTAGACCTTATATCAGAAAATCTGTTATCAATTCTTCTTTCAGGATTGGAATAGGTCTGTTTGTATGCTCTATCAATAGCATGTAAATGGTACCCCTTTTTAGAATGTTTTTCACACAGTTCATCAAAAACTCTAGTTAGCAGATCAAAATAGTCAGAAACATGGTAGTCTATTCAATTGTCTTAAATGTTCAAGTTCATCATCGCTGATAGATACAGGTCTATCAAGTTCAGGAACATGAACTTGCTCACTGTCATCACTCTCTGGGATAGGCTCTTTCCAATCCACACCATTGTTCATCTAGCTAATAATAGAACATAATTATTATAGGACACCTTTCCTCATTATGATTAATAATATTATAGCTATCAAAATCTACATGCATGCAAGCTCTTTCACTAACAGTGTGTGCACTAATAATCATTAGCTAGAAAGTCAAAATTTATAAACTCCTTTCTTTAGCCTTATTAATGGTTTATATAGAAGATGACCATTAGCTACTATTACTTAGATATAGTATTTTCATGAATAGTTCAATTCATTATAGCTAGGTAGCTAAAATTTTAGGACAAAGTATAGGATAATTATGAGCAGAGGAAACTGCTTTATAGTAGCTAGAGCTAAGACTGTGCTTGAAAATAATTTCAAACAATACACAACTTTACCCTTTTTTGTTTCTTCACCTAGCTCGTATTGTATGTAGCTACTCATTCTCTACCACTGATTAAATAAACTGTATTGTTGCAAAATCATAAATAGGCTTAGTTGTGGCTCAAATTTTTATGATAATTCCAGTAGTAGCTAGATGCTATCATTCACTTTTTCATTATAGCTATCCCTTGATCAATTGTTTTTGTTTGTTTGTTTCTTTGTTTCTTTGGTTTTGTTTGTTTTGTTTTTTTGTTGTTATTTGTTGTTGTTGTTGTTTTGTTGTTGTTGTTGTCATTGGCAGTCTTCTTTGCCAAGGCATTACATTCTGATAGACAGGATTGATGTCATAATCTGTCATTTCACTAAAGGCCCAAGATCCCTGTGTAAGCCCTACTAAGTGAATTCCTAAAAGCTCAACTGTGATCTATTGAGTACTTTGACCCCGTCAAATTTCATTCTGATGTTCATCTAATCTCTCTGACAATTATTTTGCGGTGTTTTCTGTTAACTAGGGGGTCTTAGCCACAAGACAGCTTACACAGACTTGAAGGTACCATGGAGAAGTATATCTCACTAGTTAAATTCCACTGTAGGCTAGGTAGTTACTAGACTCTACTTACTTTCTTATTATTATTATCTCAAGAACACAGCCACATGCTCATCAAAAAATAATCATGTGATCTGATACACTATGAGACCACAGAAATGATAATTGCTACACCACCATTGTTTGCATCCTGTTGTAGGATATTGTCCTCATCCATGGTAATTTCCAATAAGTGTATTGATTGTGTAGAACACCTGCATTATTGTACTAAATCCAAGGGTGCTAATTTAATAATATGTTAAGTAAATTTGTTAGTCTATTTACTAACTAAAATAATCTTTTTTTCATAGAGCTGAGACATTTTCAATTATTGTTATGGTTTAGTATAATAATAATTTTTTTTTCTAGACCTAATATGGATATTTTTATATTCACTTTATTCATTGTAAGATTACATCCTACATTGAGGTGGGCATTTTTCTTTACTCACAATAGCACCTTCATTGTATCCATAGCTACATAAATGGTTGCCTCTACATTAAACTTGACTGAACATTTCTAGAAGTGATGAGGGACTGTAGTGATATGCATTGTCCCTTTTCTCACAAACTTATTAGAAGAAACTTTTTTTGCTTTACTTTAAGGTAATGTTTATTAATGGGTACAAAATTAATGTTTCTGTGCTTTGAGGCATTTAACTATTTTGACTTTATCATATATTATTATTATTATAGTAAAATTATTATACACCATCAGTCCATGATCTTAATATTTTTATACATAGGTGTCTTCAAAGCCACTGTTGTTTAGTTAGTAGTTTTGGACTATTAGTTAGTTTTCAGTTAGTTATTGGAATCTTACAACATTTTAGTATAGTTTTAGTTACAAGAGCCTGGTATTTCTTTTAGTTTAGTTTTAGTTAGTTACAAGAGCCTGGTATTTTTCTTAGTTTAGTTAGTTAGTTACAAGAGCCTAGCATTAGTTTTAGTTCTAGTTAGTTACAAGACCATAGTAGCTATTCTGGGGCAGTCAACTTATACAATCATAGTTGGAAATGTAATTTTTTGCTTCCATGGGATAAATGCTGCTTGCTAACTACAAACATTAGCTAATACAATAATTATTATTATGTGTATCAGAGGTAAAGGTGTGGCCAGCTGGAGGTGTGCTCACTAATGTTAGATTCAACCTCTGCTCTCGTTTAGTTTTTGGTGCAATATGATGTAAATAGTTTAGTTATAGTTTTGGCAAGTAAGTGAACTACAGTTTAGTTTAGTTTTAGTAGTGAAGAAATTAGTGAACTATTATCCATTTTTAGTTTAAGTTTTAGTTAACGAATACAACAGTATTCAAAGCTAGGTGAGAGAGTAACTGTGGGACCAAGTTCCTGCTTTTCTCCACTCCTTTAATGTTATCTGGTGACCTTCTTCAGTGGAAAAAATTGTAAACATTGACCAACCATTGTGCACATAATCATAGTTAATAGAAATGATGTAATGGTTTAAGGTAAACAATATAGCTAGCTAGTTAGTTTCTGAAAGCCAAAACCTTTCTTAGGGAAATTATCTTTGTAATTCTAATAATGAATGGTGAAATTAGGGCACAATACTCCCTTCCTACAAAAACATACTCAAGTATTTTGTGTAAATATTCAATATTTTTTATTCATAAATATTATTTTGCACTAAAACTTTTGCATTCTTATTCCTACTTCCAAGAATTTTTTTTTATTCCTGGTTTTTTTTTTTTTTTTTTTTTGTTTTTTTCCTGAAAGAGGTAACTGTTCTAGCCATGGTAAATTCAAATGCACTAGTCTTTATTTAATATAATATGGGTATTATATAACTGCAACATCCCTATACATTGATTTTCTGGAAGATGTTTACTGTGCATACAATTTTATCGAGAGTTTTTTTGTTTGTTTGTTTTTGTTTTGTTCTTTGGTTTTTTTGTTCTTGTTTGTTGTTGTTATTGTTTTGCTTGTTTTTTAAAATGTAAATTGGTCATATAAAATACACTCAACTAACTAGCACCAGAAAAAGTTATCACTTTGCCTAATTATATCAGTTATACATCCTAGCAGTATCTGAGTCTTGTCGGCAGAGACTACTTCTAGATGCCTTTTTGACTTCTTCTTCTGCAGCACACATTAGATCATCCATCATTAACTTTCGCTGTTTTTCAGGCCTGAGGGCAGCTCTGGAGGCTGCTCGAAAGATAGCACTTTTAATATCACCACCACTCATCTCAAATTGGGAGAGTTTATCATAATCCACATCTGCACTCACTGGAGTCTTGGGAGGAATCAATATCTATTAAAAAGAATAAATACACAGCCAAAGCTATATGAAGTAACTCCTACATGGATGTGTGTTACGTATAAAAATATGTAGTCAGGATTACCTTCCATATATCCTGCCGCAATTTAAAGCTTGGCAAATCAAATGATAGCACAAACTTTAGCCTCCTGAAGAATGCTTTATCTATGTTATCCATCAGGTTAGTAGTCAGAATAATGATTCCAGTGAACCTTTCAATATGGTACAGCAACACCCCAACATCCACATTTGCATAACGATCTGTAGAGGTCCTTCAACAACACAATGAATAATCAATGTAGCTATCATACATGAAATCTATTAAACTTACGTCATTGTTGTTCGAGATCCAAAGAGTCCTTCAGCTTCATCAAACACAACTATAGCATCACTGTGTCGTGCTTCCTCAAATATTGTTTCAATATTTTTTGTACTTTCACCAACCCACTTACTCAGCAATTCTCCACAGTTTATAACCTGTGATATGAGATATAATATATTTTGTTTAATACAAGTAATACAATAGAAAAAGAGATGCTATACTAGTGTTGACTATAATAATAATATTTAAGTCAAACTTCATTACATAAGTTAAATGTCTTTCCTTAGCACCACACTAAGTCCACTGTGTATAATATATCCCTAGGTCTCAACTCTCATTCATGATAATACATACATAATATCACAAGTCAGAGGGAAAACATTTCAGGAAATAACATGTGAGAATGAATGAGGTTCACAAAAAGGAAGACCAACAACCCTTACATAGTCTGTTGAGAGGGATAGGGCTGTTCTGTGACAAAAACAGTTAAAAGTAAAGTTCCTTGCACCTTCCCTACAACATTAAGATAGTACTGAAAATGAGTGTAATTGTAGCACCTCAAAATGTCTGAACAGGGTATGGTCTAGGGAGATTGGAGGGGAAACCTCATTTATTCCTATATTGGAAATCAATCAATGTTTTTCCTTTCACTTGTTTCCATTCATTTTTTAAATATCTGTAGTTAGACCCTGATGACTGTGTCAAGAACTGTGCAAACATTTGGCTGTTGATATCTAACTAAGCACTACCAGGAGACATTATTCAATTATTGCCTAATGTTTGCATAACTCTCATAAAATAACATCAACAACTAATAGAAACTGAGAGAAGTAGGTTTTTGGTGTGAAGGAGTTGAAATCAAGGAGGAACAAGATTAAAGATACTAACTACCATCCTCCAGAATGAACTTAGCAGAAAGCCAGATATATGTTGTACTTGCCATTAGCGTAATTCTTTATTATCCTCTGCTAGCAATTATTGGCCACAGACTTGTACTGAATAGGTGTAGCCAAATTCTATATACTGTAAATCCCATAATATTAGCAATCCCTTTCTGTTAGCAAGTTTCATATGTGCTAAACTAACAGTAAATAACTCATGTGAGCCCACACATGTGCTACTTCAGCTGCTACACAGGCTGCAGCAGCTGAGAAGCATTGTGTGCCTGTTTCCACACTCAATCTCTACAAAGATGAAGAAAGTGAACTTCTTTTCTATTGAAATGTGCCAATATTGACTATGGAAAGACTAGGAGAGATGTTAAGTATGTTGTTGAGTCATACTTGCAAAAGAATAAAAAACATGCCAGAAGACTTTGTTTTAAGCAATAGATGGTGGACTTACTTTCTAATAAGGAATCCTCAGTGAAGTCTTTGTGCAGGAGATGCAATGGCAAATGTTCAAATGAATGCTTTTAGCAAACGTAACCTGGACCACTACTTCAGATTTGAGTTTGACAGGAATGGTTTTTATGCTCATCCCAAAGCCATGACAAAATGGGTATTCCCCTTGAGCCACATCCACCACAGAACACATAGCAAAGAAAGGTCAAAGAAAGTGCAACACAAGAGTTCTGGAACAAAGGAACATATTGGATATGACAGTGCAACTAGCAAGATTTTATCACCTTTCATTCTCTTCACAGCTAAACAGAGCGACCCTTAATGGTATACAGGTGAAGTGTCCGGCACCCATTATGCTATAAATGATAACGAGTGGTTATGCCATAATTGAGAAGGGTGGATAGAATTGTTCCATCATTGGTTGGACAAGCATTTTCTTTACAATGTAACATCACATCGACCTCTCTTGCTTTTTTGGATGACCATAACTCACATTTTTAACCAACTCATATAGAACATGCAAAGTAATTTTTTATTCCCCCTCCTTCCCCACACAAATGTCTTTTATGGTTCCTGGAAGACACGATGGCGAGCTAAGCAAGCAAGTGAAAGCTGCAGAAAAGGCAGCTGTAGTATATGGTCATTTCATTACAGCATCAGCAATAGTCAAATTGATTGTATTTGTGAGTATGTTCTGTAATCATTGTATCAATGCTGTGTGTACAATAAAAGTTTAGTCTGCTGTCTAGTAAATTCGGGTGAGTTTGGGTTATATCTGACATTACTGGATTCGTGCATTATACTTGAAGATGCTACATAAAACTGTCGATAACATGGGCGTAGAAAGCAAATTTTGAGTGGTGGGGCCCCTGTCCTAGAGTTTAAGTAGTTTAACAAGCCATATCCATTTCTGAGATAGCATTAATTTTTTTAAATAACCAGATATGACAGTGAGATTATTTTACCACCTTGAAGGGGGGGGGGAGGTAATTAAAAGAGGTGGGGTCATTGCCCTTGACCCACGCCCTTCCTACAACCCTGGATAAGGATGAGATCCAAAACTTTTGTAAAGGTAGAAGAGTTTGATTCTAAAAAAGAAGAATGGTCTCAATATGTGGAGTGTCTCAGATATTATTTTGTTGCAAATGGTGTGAAAGACCCTGAGAGAAAGAAGGCAATTTTTCTCACATTAATCAGATCAAGCACCTACAAACTACTTTGAAGCCTGGTGTACCCATCCTTAACAGGAGAGAAGAGCTACAGCGAACTGGTGCAGTCACTGACAGACCATTTCGAGCTAAAGCTATCAGAGATAGTTGCTTCAACACCAGATTCAGTAAGTTGGGAGTACTGCAACTTCGGTGAAACATTATAGACAATGTTGAGGGACAGGCTGTGTGTGATATCAATAATTTGTTTGCTCTTGGAAGCAGAGCTGATCTACCAGAAGCTCAGAGGCAGAGTGACTAATGAAGCTGCAGCAGAGGCATCCATTCGCTGAAAAGAGTGGAGGTGAGAGCAAGTCCAGTGACCTTAAGTCTGGAATTTTCAAGGTGGGCCAAGAAGTACCAAGGACTCTAAGAAAAAAGGTACATGTTATCATTGTGGCAGAGAGGGCCACATGGCATCCAAATGCAAATTTTACCGGTCATAAGTGTGGGAAAAGAAAATACCTCAAGACAGTGTACTGAAGCAAGACTAAGAAACCCCCAGGAGGCAAGAAGCAATCTTCTGACCCTCAGAAAGTATGTTAAGTTGGGGATGAGTACTAGTACTGATAGATAGTTAATGGGTACAGTGTAAGTGTAGCAGGTAGATACATGAAGATTGTGTGGAATATGAGGACTTGAGCTCTGATGGTCTATTATGCCCATAATGTTGACTGTGTCATTTGTTTTGTTTTTGTTTTTAATGTCAAAGTGCAATGAAATCTACATGGTAAAGGGTCTTGGCCACAATAACATCACATCACTTAAACTTAGTTTCAATCCAAGCAAGAATACTGACAGGCGAAATATGGAATGTCAATAGGAAAGATTGAGTGACCTGGGTAATAATTGAGCTGCAGTTAGTTCCAGCTTAGCTACTTATAGTTCACTGGTTTTTAAGGATAGCGATACAGTCTGGAATCAGTTGTGAAACAGACGTAGGTTGGAGTTGCTATGGACAATCCAGAAGAAAAGCATGTAACCTGCAAGTTCGAAAGGGTAGTCAGGGTGATAATTGAGTCTGACGCTCCAAAAGAATAACCACCTAATGCTTTACACTCTGTTCTGCATAACTATCATACCTACCAACTATCCCGGCCACACTGGGAGTAGCCTGCAAAGACCACTGCTTTCCAGTACAACTATGCAATTCCTGGTCTTTCTTTCTTCTCCAATGTCCTTTTTCATCTCCAACAATAAATAAATTATCAATAGGTAATTAGTAGCTCAATTTAGGGTGTGGCCATGTACCACCATCTCTAGAATATTACTCATTCTTATTAGCAGCTAATATCTGCCTTCACTACTGGTGATGATGCCATGGATACTAATGACAATTAACTTTGTTTCTTTCATTTTTTTTTAAATATTCTCCTTGTCCATCTTCAATACAAGATATGTGATCTGCTTCAATTCAAGCAAAAATATGAGTTTAATCAAGCAAACCAGAATTGATGGGTTGGTAGGTATGAACTATGTACAATAAACAATAGCTAGAGTAGGTTTGTAGTCTAGCTTGAGCTATTTTCCAACAACACCAAATGGCCCTCTATTCTTATATGGTGGTTACCCTTTACCTAGCAAGCTATTGGTCCTCATAGTAGTTTCTTTGGTACATAGACCTACTTCCATTGATGTGATCCTTTGGTGGAAGAACTAAATCCCTCTAGTATTATTGAGTTAGCCTTGGAAAAGAAGGAAGAAAAGAAGGAAGGAAGGAAGGAAGGAAAGAAGGATAAATTATCAAAATTACAATCCTTTGGTGGTGCTCCTAGAAACTATCTACATTGGTATGGTGGATTCTGTATAGTTGGGGTAGACCTACTCCAGGTAAATTGTTGAAAAGTGAAGGAAGAACAGCTTTGCTACCTGTACCTCCTAGAAACCAGATTACTAATAAATACCTGGGACTTTCTCTAATTTTGTGCTAAGCCATGGAGATTATTGGAAGGAATACAATACAGTACAGTACAATTCATAAAATATCATTCATTAGGTATTTTGGAGAGCTTAGGTAAAACCAAGTTACTCTACCTCAGGCTATACTGTCGGATCGGAAATTTATTCATTTTACCTTCAATGGTTTTCCAACTTCATACCCAATTGCCTCAGCAGCTAATGATTTGCCTGTTCCTGGAGCACCATGTAAAAGTACAGTGATTCCTTGCTGTTCTGTAGTAGCAAATCCCCACTGCCCAAACAGAACAGACCTTCATTATGTATACATGTTAAAGAATGAATTATGACCTATAGAACAAATACCTTGCTTTTTCAAACTGCACTATTTCTTGCAAAGATTTGGCTAGATCATCACGCAAAATAACCTTGTCTAAACCAGCTGTAGGAACCACTCGACGATGAAAATCCTACGAAAATAACACACACTGAAGTAAATTACCAAAGATGGTAGGTATATTAATGCCTGACATACTTTCATCCTCAATCTTCCCCTGAGTTGTAAGTTAGCACCTTGTAAAAGATCATTCTGGGACACAACAGGATTATCTCCATCTCTGGAAACAGCTATGGATAAAGCTGAAAGCACAGCGTTCTTAATGAAACCTCCAGTGAGTTCATAACGAAGAGAAAGTTCATTCTATTATGGATAAAAAATATTAACCTGTACTGTGTCATTATCAAGGTTGGTTATGTACTTCGGCAGCAAATCACATTTAATAGACAAAGCTGCCTTTGGGAGCTCTAAAATTACATGTAAACAAACATTAAATATTATAATTTTTCTTGAGAGAATTTATATGACTTGCCTTCCACCATTAAGATAGATTCCTTGACAGATTGTTATAACAACAAATACATTGAATCCTAAAAATGGTCATTATCTATAACCTACACTTAGTCAGTCACATGTCCACTCCTTGAGGTGGATGAAAATATCTGGTGGCTATAATTATATGTCATATGACTCTGACTTCTACATACTAAGACAAAGAGCTGGTACAGTAGATACCTAGATATGAATACTACACTGTATTTTTCCCGAGAGTGGTGGTAAGACCGAATGAGCCAGGGTCACTAATAGTACTAACAGTTCCTTCTTCATCAAGGGGTGGGGGGTCTGGGTACAAAACTACAGTGATAACACTAACCAAGTCAATATCATCAGCCAACTTCATTTCTTTTGGTACGTGTGACTCCCATATAGCCTTACGGAGCAAATGGTCTGGCTGTCGAAACTCTATTGCTATCATGATTCTCCTATGCATGGCTTCATCAAGGTCATATGGTCGGTTGGTGGCCATGATGATCATACCATCATGTCTATAATAATAATTGTTATTTTATTTATTTATTTATTTATTTATTTAATTAATTTTATTTATTTATTTATTTATTATTACTACTATTACTATTTGAACCCTTTATTCCAAGCCCCTGAAATGAGGACAGCTCTGTATTGAGGACACTTATGAATATAACACACCTTGTGTATTAACATTATAGAACCTAACCCCCTGAAATGAGCCCATCCCACTATATCTCAGGAAAAGAGGTTCTACTGTAAATGAATATTTATAATAATGTCATGTAGATAAGGATAGAATTCAGTAAAATTCCTACTATGGTTACAATAAAATCTAATGTCTAATAAATGAATGATCATATAATATGTGTACTGCATATTATGGCAGATTTTAATATTGTGTACTGTGTTAAAAGATTTAGTGCCTATAATACATAAATAGTAACTTCAAAAATACCTTTCAATTTCAGTCAGCAGCATATTCACATCATGGCTTCCCTTCTCCCTGCTCTCAAAGATGGCTTCACATTCATCAAAGAACAAAATTGCATCATTGATTTTGGCTTCACGAAATATGAATTTAAAGTTTTCTCCTGCACTCATGCTTCCAAGTGATGGGAAATTTATCAAAAGGACCTATTCAAATAGTTAAAAAGATGCTGTCAAAAAATCCAATGAATATCTTCAGATAGTATTTATTATAGTTCAATATTACATCCTACTATGTATATACTCCCATAGGGATATGAAAGTTTTCCCCAAATGTGACTGGCTGTTGATCTGTACCTTCTTCTATGCTTAACTTAAAAACTAGAACCATACTTCTGTAATAGCAGGTCCTAAGGGCAGGGGAAGGTAACGTGCATTGAAAGGGTTTACTTCAGAAGTGTCATAACAACATTTCATGCTATAATCTTTTGATATACTAGTTGTAGAACATACATACATGCAGCCACATAGTTCTTTTACCGATTACAAGCCCCCACCCAATACATCCTCTTTTATAGTGACTATAAGGTATCCAGAGTATGGTAAGACTAATGTTCTATACACTATGTAGAATATTAGTTCTGATTGCTCAGTATAAACCCATCATAAACCTACCTTTTTGCCAAGTTTGTTAGCTAGAGCATTAGCCATCATGGTTTTGCCAGTGCCAGGGTGACCATGAAACAACATTACCATTCCAGCCCCATATGTGATAGCATCATCTAGGCCTATCTTCTTACGACAACGTTTATAAGAGTCGAAGGTACTTACAGTGTTCAAAAGGAGATCCTTAATGTCCTCACTTAAAATAACCTATTAAAAATAAATATAGATCATTATTTATATCTTGTCTTACCAAATAACCTGGTACTTAGCATTAGAGTCAATAGTCACCCTGTACTTACATACAGACCCAGGTTTGCAAATTCAAAAAGAATTATCTGTATACAGACTCAGGTTTACAAAAGCATCTTCATATTATAAATTTTTATTATAGACTTTTATCATATATCATAGGCTTGGAGATTAATACTGTTTTCATAGGCTTGGAGATTAATTGGAATGCTATCTTCTGGAATTTGTGTATTTAGGTACATGGTACATGTCTAAAATAATGTGTCAGTATAAATATAAAAATTGCACTATTTTCTGAACAAACAACGTAACTGCCATTTTAACAGAATGGTTTAAAAAAGCAAAAAAGCTAATTTTTTTAACAAGGTTCAGAGAACATAAGAAGTAAAAAATATAGTCCAGGGACTAAATACAGAGAGTAACCTTATTGCTCCACATGGTATATATACAGAGAGTCCTTATTGCTCCACTGTTATGTCATGCTATATATAAATACAGAGATTGTCCTTATTGTTCCACTGTTATGTCATGATATATATAAATACAGAGATTGTCCTTATTGTTCCACTGTTATGTCATGATATATATAAATACAGAGATTGTCCTTATTGTTCCACTGTTATGTCATGGTATATATAAATACAGAGAGTCCTTATTGTTCCACTGTTATGTCATGATATATATAAATACAGAGATTGTCCTTATTGTTCCACTGTTATGTCATGATATATATAAATACAGAGATTGTCCTTATTGTTCCACTGTTATGTCATGATATATATAAATACAGAGAGTGTCCTTATTGCTCCACTGTTATGTCATGATATATATAAATACAGAGATTGTCCTTATTGTTCCACTGTTATGTCATGGTATATATAAATACAGAG
Organism: Diacarnus erythraeanus; assembly: GCA_964016965.1. NCBI lineage: Eukaryota > Metazoa > Porifera > Demospongiae > Poecilosclerida > Podospongiidae > Diacarnus > Diacarnus erythraeanus. The sequence continues at coordinate 3,355,831 of OZ024680.1, forward strand.
AGTCCTTATTGTTCCACTGTTATGTCATGATATATATAAATACAGAGATTGTCCTTATTGTTCCACTGTTATGTCATGATATATGTATATAAATACAGAGATTGTCCTTATTGCTCCACTGTTATGTCATGGTATATATAAATACAGAGAGTCCTTATTGTTCCACTGTTATGTCATGTTATATATAAATACAGAGAGTCCTTATTGTTCCACTGTTATGTCATGGTATATATATATATATAAATACAGAGAGTGTCCTTATTGCTCCACTGTTATGTCATGGTATATATATATAAATACAGAGATTGTCCTTATTGTTCCACTGTTATGTCATGTTATATATAAATACAGAGAGTCCTTATTGTTCCACTGTTATGTCATGGTATATATATATATATAAATACAGAGAGTGTCCTTATTGCTCCACTGTTATGTCATGGTATATATATATAAATACAGAGATTGTCCTTATTGTTCCACTGTTATGTCATGGTATATATAAATACAGAGATTGTCCTTATTGCTCCACTGTTATGTCATGGTATATATAAATACAGAGATTGTCCTTATTGCTCCACTGTTATGTCATGGTATATATAAATACAGAGAGTCCTTATTGTTCCACTGTTATGTCATGGTATATATAAATACAGAGAGTCCTTATTGTTCCACTGTTATGTCATGGTATATATATATATATATAAATACAGAGAGTGTCCTTATTGCTCCACTGTTATGTCATGGTATATATATATATAAATACAGAGAGTATCCTTATTGCTCCACTGTTATGTCATGGTATTATTTTTCATCACTTAAATTAGACAAAGATAAAAATCATTGCTAATCATTTTTAAAACTAACCTGGTCAAATTGGGTTTTAGGATAGTAAAGATGAGATCCCTCCACAATTTCAGAAAATTCTGTATCTAGACCAACACAGAAGTCCAACATCCTTCGATCAATTTCCACTTTAGAAGTCGTAGGATCACCGGTCAATCCAGAGTTATGCACAACTATCATGCCCTCCCTGAAATAATCAGGATAAAGAACTAAATAAGTTAGTCATTACAAAGAGTGGTTAGTTATAACTACACACAATGATCTATCACACATCAGACTGCTGTAAATGTATATGTAGAGGATGGGACACCCTGTGGACTTCATGTTTGTGTGTTATTCACAAATTAAGGTTTTGGCAGGCACTTTACTATCATTTGGCTTCTCCTGGTCCTTCAAATATAATATGTAGACATGTGGTGGCAATTAAACAGTTTAGTAATGACAGGTCATGAGAGATATGTAATGTACACAAGCTTTCTGGACTAGAATCGTGATTCTCTGATGGTGCTTACTCAAAGTGAAAAGTCTATTGTTATTTTGAATGATGCCCAAAGTTGCTGCAGTAGCTGAGTGAAATGTTATGCTAGAGAATTAGATTATCTACCTGACATCACCCACTCCAGGGACAATACAAATAATTAATAGTTGGTGATTCAGCCCTTTTTTATCAAGTGAAATTCATGAAGATACCAAATAGAGAAAACAGCTCAGAGGATGCTATAAAACATTTTATACTACAGCTAATTCTTTACATGCAAGTATGTAGAAAATATTATTCTTTTTCCCCCATTCTTCTCCCTGGGCCAATCAATCACATGGCTCAATGGACATGATACTTATTCATTTTCATCTCCAAAGAAATATTTTAGAACTCTTGATATTAATTCAGGAACTACTGAAGTATACAAAGCATTTTACTTAATAGAGCCCACTTTTCAAATATCCATCTCAAGAGATGTGTTCTGCTATCCTTATATCTTTCCTTGAAATTTGGAAGGCCTGTGCATGATACTAGATGTATTCAGTTAACTGGTTCATTACTCAAAGTTATTATACAGCTTCCAAGTTCCATTAACACTTGGAGGGGAGTATATATTGATTAGTGAATTTTGCCATTAACCTTTGCATTACCTGACTAGAGTTGATGTCTTGTAAAAATACATCCTGTGTTTGATCTGATCTCTGAGGTTCGGACAAAACAGCCTCAACAACTCCCCAACATTGAAACTTCCCGAATTCCCATACGACATCAACCCTTCAAAAGTATTAATCTAAAAATACAAATAATAATACCATCAAGGAATCATTATTATTTTTAATGCATCTCTGTCATATATGCATCACTGGTAATTATTATTATATTAATGATACCTTGTTAGGTTGAATAACAAATCCGATCAATGTGAGTAAAACACTTTTTTCAAAAGAACATAAACCTCTTGACGCAACCATTCTTTCCAATCGAGGAACCCACTTGCTAGCCTTTCTTGTTAGCTATAGAACACACACAAAAAGTCAGTTGTTAGTCTATCTATAAAAATGTGCACATCTTATGTCAGTATTGCTAGTATGACTAATACATACAGCAAGTCTTCTTTCACATTTTTTCTCCAACAGTTTTGCCTTACTCTCAGCCTCCCTCTGTCAATGGTATATAGAACATAATTATACAAGGCAAATGATATGTGCATTATAAAACAATTAAACTTACCTTCTGTCTCAGTGTCCTTCCATCTCTCATATCCTCATCATACTGTGCTTCCAATTCAATCCTTGACTCCATAGACTTAACCTTTAATCTTTGTGCAACCAACTATTGACCATAAAATAATCACATTAATATTTTGGATTGTTTTAGAATTAATATTTGATATTATTATTATTTGATTGATCAAGCCAACTATTAAAGTACACTTGGAAAAAATGGCATTATGCATAATTAGTGAGCAGGGATGGCAGAACAGATCAGACAGATCAGGCAGTTGCCTGGCCAATAATTTTAAGCTGCTCTGCTATTTGCTTCTGTTTATTTATAAGAGGTAAGTGTTCATAGACTCAATTTGGGCACTTTTTAAATTATAACAATTTGAATGATAATAATGTGCATGTGTGTGTGTGAGTATTGGGGGGGGGGGGGGGGAAGTAAATTGCCTGACCAATCATAAAGTGCTTTCTCCATCCCTGTACTATCAGCAGAAATACCTGGAAATGGTCATCGAGGTAGTCCAGATCACTGACGTAGGGAGTGATTTTGTCATTGCTAATATCAGAATCATCAGCCTTTTTGAAGCACACAATATAAAAACAATCATCTGACTTTGTCAAAGGAGTTATACTTACAGTATCCATTGGTGTGAGCTTGCTAGACTTTTCCTTTTCTCTCTCCTGACGTAGAAGGTCGTCAAGATCTTCAACATCCTTTGTGACTAACTCTGCTGTTGTGTCTTCTTCCTTTACTGCAAATTTTTCATTAGTGACATCGAGCTAAATCAATAATATATTCTGTTTTTTATGATCATCAAATAGGATTACTATTAATTATAATAATTATTATGATAATAATATTAATATTATTATTATTAAAAGAAGAAGTAGCAAGAAGCTAATTAAGTAAACTATAGAGTTATTATGGAGTTAGTGACAAACAAGAAATACAATAATGCAATGGAGTACTCTAGCAGTTTAGAGTAGAGTCCTTCTTTGGATAACTATTTGCGGTTAACTTAAGACGGGTAATCTTTAGGCTCACTAGGTCATGACAACTCCTTTTTTAGTTGAAGGCACAAACCATGCTGTTTTAATAATATTGATATTAATGACTATAATATTATACATTGGCATATGTATCAGCAATAGTTAACTAATAACATGATTAATAGCTATATATAACAGATCATGGCTATTCCCCAGACTTTAAACCTCATTTTTAAATACAAAATGGGTCTCATTGATGCTATATGGCGTGTGGGGTTCACTTCACTCACTCCACAGTATGTATATACAGTTGAAAACGGCTAACCATTTCAACACTGGCTCCTTGTAACTCTGATGGTGCTAATGGTACTTGTATTCCAATATTCTCTTTGACTGAAGATTTTTCCTGAAAGAAATAAAACTAATCAAATGAAAAAAAAAATCTATATTCTTAGTTTTATTACCTCCTGTTTTAGTGTTGGTGAGAAAGAAACTTCTTCAAGACTCCTAAAGTATTCATTCCCCCCCTCTTCAGCTATGATGTCAGCCAAATGAGTTTGTTCCAGCTTAAGTAACTCATAATCTTTAAGAGGTGCCCCAATAAAAGCTTTACAGAAGACCTAAGATAAATTAAATACACACACAGGAGTTAATACCACAGATATCTGGATCATGCCCAAATAATAAAAGCCTTACAGAAGACCTAAGATAAATCATACACACACACAGGAGTTAGTACTGCAGATATCAAAATTTGCTGTGGTTAATTCTGAATGAGTGAATGCAAACTACATATATAGAACTATGACATACTTCATCAAAAGCAATGTTAGAGTGCAAAATGTAGCTCCTCTGAACATCAGGAAAGAGTCCTTGCTGCATGTGTTCTCTATCAGGATCCAAAAAATTTATCATCTCACAAATAGAGATGTCACAGGCCTTACAAACTGTTAGAGTATCATTACCATAGAGATTTGAACTTCTACCAAACCTAAAAATAAAGAGAAAATCATATGTTGTCGCTGGTCCCAATTTAAAAAAGTTGTAGTGCAAGGTACTAATTCCCAGGAGTGGCAGAACAGGTCAGACAGACAAGGCAGTTGCCTGAACAATATAAGCTACTCTGCTACTCTGCCTTTGCTTGTTCATCAATTTTGTAAAAGGTAGTGATCATAAAATTATTTGGCATATTTGGACACTTAAAATTTATTGACAATGTGAACGTGCACACGCGTGTGTGTATGTATGTGTTGTGTGTGTGTGTGTGTGTGTGTGTGTTGTGTGCGTGTGTGTGTGTTGTGTGCGTGTGTGTGTGTTGTGTGCGTGTGTGTGTTGTGTGCGTGTGTGTGTTGTGTGCGTGTGTGTGTTGTGTGCGTGTGTGTGTTGTGTGCGTGTTGTGTGTGTGTGTACTTGTACATCATCATGTATGTCCCATGAAATGTTTGATGAAGGTCTAATTTTCATACAATCTAGTACACAGAACCCTAATCCGATACCTCTATATAATGATACATTATTAGTATATGTAATAGGATGGCTGGCTGTGGTATTTGGGATTAATAGCATGAGCTGCGCAGGTTGAAGGGAGTAAAATAGCACGAGGCGCAGCTGAGTGCTATTTCCCTTCCTACCTGTGCAGCGAGAGCTATTAATCCCAAAATGCCACAAGCCAGCCATCCTATTACATATTAATCCAATATCCCACCATTTTAAACAATAATCATGAAACATAGGTAGGTATAGTTAGCTACTTAGCTAAACATAATAACTATGAACATAAAAAAGTTCCTCAAAGTTTACAGCGCTTTGTTTCTCTTCACTCTTCCACTAGACAATACCGACAGAGCTACTCCTGCCATTGTCTTCACAATACTGAAACCATACTACCGTGTAGTTATACTAAACTATAAACCTAGTACGTGTTGATTGACCAATCAGATTATTATTACAGGCAAGCTATAGGTAAATTTGTAATGTACGTGTTGATTGACCAATCAGATTATTATTACAGGCAAGCTATAGGTAAATTTGTAATAGCGTTTCATTGGTCAGTTGCTAATACTAATAGATACAAGCTTCTATGGACCATTAGCTTCTATGGACCATTTGTATTGCGCGTAAACTAGATATTGGATTATTAATAATATTAATATAATTAATAGCCCTAGCCCTAATATTACAACTTGAATCATTCCCATATCGAGCTATAACACACCTCAAAGCAGCCACGTTATTTCTTGACTGAGCAATTTGGCTGATAAATGCATAAATTAACACCATGGATTCTTTCTCTGATAGTTTCAGCTTTCGAACAAGACGAATGATTCTAGGTAGACCTTTCTCACCCTTCTCTTTCTCACTAACTTCTAGCTTTGCCTTCCAAATTCCGAGGATACGTTCTTGAACCTGCATTTATAATGGTATTTTGTCACTATTCTCAGCTTGCCGTCTTCAATGGGCAATTCTCTTTTGTCTTTGAGACTGTTCGCTACATCTGTCTTTGCCAAAATTACAGGCTGTTAATATTTCCTACCCAAAGACCTGATTTAGACACTGAGAACAAAGGGACTTATAGTTTTTAGAAAGTAAAGACTGCTGTGATTTATAGTCTATTAATTGACTAATCCATTACTCAATTAGTGTCACCATAAATCTATGGCTAGTCAGTGATATCATAACAGAGAAACACGCAATAATTATGTGAATGATAGTAGTCAGCCCCTTATAGTGTACACAGATCTATAATGTGGTATAATTAGAGAGTGGCAGTAGTCAGCCCCTCATAGTGTACACAGATCTAGAAGTGGTATATAATTAGAGAGTTAGCCCCTCAGTGTACACAAATCTAGAATGTGGTATATAATTACAGAGTTAGCCGTTAGCCCCTCATAGTGTACGTAGATCTATAATGTGGTATATAATTATAGAGGGTTAGCCCCTCAGTGTACACAGATCTATAATGTGGTATAATTAGAAAGTGGTAGTAGTCAGCCCCTTATAATGCACTAGGATGCTAGTTATCAATGTCTAGCTGCTAGTCTGGGATTATTGTAATGGTGAGCTTGCCTCTTTGAAATGGTCTTGTTAACTGAACATACAATTTTTTGACCCAAAAATTTCAAATCAGGACAGGTCACAATTTAATTCCTGTCCCTGTCCCATAAGAGTTCTGATGTAGTTATTGCTGGAGCTAGAATGTGGAATTTTTATGTTAAAATTTGGAATTGGGCTATATAGATATCTACCACAGAAAGAATGATTACATGGTAAAGAGAGATACCCATTACGCTCTTGCTAGCTCATTATTCTCCACTACCTTCCTTTGACAGATAGGATTTACTGCTTCTAGTAGTAAACTCACCATAGTCAAAGAAGAGACAACTTTTAGTTCTTTATTGCTATCCACTTCTTTTCCTTTAGTTGTTGGCTCCATTAAGATGGTACGGAGATTTTCTTGTGCAGAAAATATAGAATATTTTGTAACAAAAAAGGCTTCAAAAAGTTTTGATGCTTCTTCATTCAGCTGAAAAAGAGAGAAGATGGCAATAGAGATGAAGTGTATTAGTATTCTCATTCCTAGACATAGAGTGGAATTCCTTTATTCCAAATCCCAGAAATCCAAATACCACTCTATAATGAACACTTGGATATGCTCCAACTAACAGTTTATGCATTGATGACTATCCCTTGAAATGAGGCCATCCCTCTAATCATCATTGTATACCCTAGAGTCAGTTTAACCCAGTTTTCATTACATATAACCAAGTCAGATAGCCAAAAGTTAGCTTATGAAGTGGCAAAACTATAGCTGCTTCATGTCTCTACTACATTCCTTGGGAGGAACAACTTGTGATGGTTTCCTCAGAGCAAAGATAGCATGGTACAGAATGAAGTTACACTATACACTGAAACCAAAACAGTGGGACTACCAAACTAATAACCAGGTGTTTATACAACATAGTTCTACTGATTGATGAAGCAGGTATATTATAATATGACAATCAACTTGGGACTTGTGCTGGTTCTGAACCAGTAAAGCCTAGCACTTAAAATCACCTAGTAAATCCAATCAGTGAGAGTTAACAGAGGTCTCATCTACTCAGGGTAATTAAGGCCAGGGCCTGATGTAATTTTTGCTATTTTTTGTTTAATAGGTTTGAGATCCTGCCATTTATTATCAAGATCACTACTCACTCTTTCCATATATAATATTTGTGTATACACTACTATACTTTTGTTTTGTATCATAAACAACAACTTGTTGTTTATAAATATTTTTTTACAACAACTTTATTCAGACACGCCCAAAATTGCATAAAATCAAGATTCCACCATTAAAGGAGCAACCCAGGAGAGCTGTTTTTACATGAATATGGAGAGGAGGTGGTGATTTATTAGTCTGCCATAGCGATAGCACATAACTATTACCGTTTAAGTTCTAGCCGCAATAAACCTAATAATTAAGGCAAACCTGACTATTTGATTGCACACGCTACTTCACTTCAGCGTGACATTTCAATTATCGCTCCGACCAAACAACTAATCTACAGCCAAATTATTATTTTCTTACTTAAACCAGAGACTAGCTTAGCAGCAATACACTTGGACAACAAACGCACTCCTCTTGCCACACTCCAGACATAATTAGTTGCTTGATGACGTATCACATAACGTCACCACCCCCACGTGCCTAGCGCCTGCTGCAATTATTCATTATTATTATTAGTACACATTAATAATAATTAATAATGTACAAAGCGCGGGAATTCCTGAGAGTGAAGCTACTTTTGACCACAGTGTTTTGATAAGGCAAGTAATTATAACAGCATAGTAATACAATAATACAATAACTAAAATTACAAAGTGATGTTAAAATCTTTCTTTCAGACTTCTGCATATCTTCCTCAGCCAACCAACTAGCCATTATTACACTGCTTCTTCAGCCTAGAAACAAAGAGGGATAATAGGTATAATTTATAAGAAACTATGTCCATTGTGAGGCCTAGGGGCAAAGTGTAAACTAGTAGAAGGTCAGCTTTCAAGGACAGAGGGAGAAATCAAGGAGAGTAGAATTTATATATGTTGCCCACAAGGGGTGTGAGTCTGCCGGGAGAATTATCATAATAATTATTATTATGAATAAACCAATAATGAAATGTTTGTTCTATACATATAGCTAGCATGGCTGGCTGTATTCGACAGGTCTCACTTATTGTAAATTGCGGTTATGCCCGGGTTTCTATCTATGAAAATTCTTCTCCCAACCGCAGAGGTCGCTATGCTCGGCAGAACATAGACATTATTACAAGGGAAAACAATTTCAAGTCACAATTTAGTGCTTATCCTAGTTACCGGCTTCCTGCTGGATATTTTGATAAGACTGGTAAAGAGAATTACTCACAGTTCTTCCGTGACTGTAACAAGATCCTCAATGGTTTCTCATTGAAGTTTAGGTCAGATTGTGGCTACAGCAGGGAGTCATACTTGGACACCTTTTCTTCAGAGAAATGGTCCACATTACCTAATATAGAGAAAAAGCAACACAGCATGAGCAACTGTTCTCGATGCTTTGAATTACACAAAGAACACCAAATCTACTTCCCTTTAAAACCCTATTTTCAACCCAAACCTGTCATAACAATTGACAGGGAGGCTTTTCAACAACAAGGGATTAAAACCTTTACAAGCAATGTGTTTTCAGACTTAAACAGAGCATACCAGAATGAGTCTAGCACATCTTTTAGTGAAGCTATAGTCCAAAATAAGTCTCTTGGCTTGCAAGAAAAAAAAAACAGAGCTGAAAAAAGGAAGGAAAGAAGAGACTTGGAAAAAAAAATAACCAAGACCATAACTGAGAGGTTTGCTCAAAGTGCTGCAGTTAGTATGCTTGCTGAGGGGGAATCTAAACAGAAATATCATCGAAAAAGGTTAGCCCAGTCATATTGTACTCCCGAGGAGCCAAAATCAAAAAAGAAGAAAACCCACTCACCTGATTTTAATAAAGTATCATGGGATACACAAGAATTGGAAGCAACACTACAAAACTGGCCTGAAGGCACTACCATTAACTGGACCACTATAGCAAAAGAGCATGGAATAACAGGGGGAAATGCAGGCCAGATAGTGAAGGAGTTTGCTGAAGCAAGACAAATTGATCTCTCACATATCAATACTCCCAAGAGAAAGCCTACAAAGAGACCATGCAAAAAAAAGCTACCGAATTTTGGTATAGCCATTCCTAGCAATCCACCACTGGCTAAAATTGAATCAGAAATTGACTCAATGATAAAATCTGGCAGATTTAACCTTGGTGTAGAATGTGCACCCCATAAAGTTACAAGATATGTCCAAGTAAATAGCACCCTATCTCCGCAGGAGACTATCATTTATGGTAGGAAAGTGCCACTACAGCAAATTCGTCAAGACTTGCTGAACAAACACTTAAAATACATGAGGCTGACACCAACTTCCACAGTGACTGGCATGACTACAGCAGAGCTCACAGACAAGTTAAAAAGGCTTGACTACTTAACTCTTAATGGAGCATCACATGATGCACTGTGCCAACATCTCATTAAATCAGAGAGATCGAGATTCTTATGTATGTGGCATGATCATGCTACCATTCTGAAAACTGGTTTCATTATGATAACTGTACATGTAATGTATGACCCTATGGTTTTTTATACAGATGAGGAGTACATGCAAAATAACCCTAAGGCAAATGTTAGCATTCAATCTGAGGTGGAACAGCCTGAGATATACCTCATTTCAGCTGGCTCTTCCAAAATAGAAGATCAAGCAGAACTTATAGAAGATCGGCTTAACTGCTTGCTAGACCTGCCACATCCAGTAAAAACAGATACTGGAATACTTGTACAAGATACTCTTCGTTTTTTTACTGGAGACCACCCTGCCACTCAATTTGAGCAGGGCACCAAACAAGGGGGCATGTACAAGTGTGGAGCTTGTGGGTGCCAAGAAAGCTTATTCGGGGATCAAGCACATTCTTTGACCCACCCCTGGCGACCACTCAAGGAAATACAATCTTTGGCTACAGGTGGCATTTTTGGTAAATCTGCAGCCAGAGTGCTTCACCCCTTTGATCACCTGAGGGTGAGTGATTTAAAAAAAGAGCTTGAGGGGAGGGGTATTATTATTAAAACTGGTACCCACAAAGACACACTTCAAAGAGAGTTGAATGAAATTCTCAGAGGAATAGTGAGAGTTCCAGCATTATTGCTTACCAACCCAACCCAGACCTTGTCCTCCCTAAACTTGGACAAGTATGAAGTAGTGGCTAGTGAGCCACTACATGACATCAAAGGACACCTCATTAACCTCATAACAGAGCTACCCAGCATACTCCCCCCAGGTGATACAACTACCAGGTGTACTCACCTGATCAGAAACTGTTTGGCAAAGGAGAAGAAATCTGGAGCAGATCTAAGAAGAGCAGTGATTCAAATCTATCTCTTGTTGAAAGAGCTTGACTGTAGCTCCAAAATTATCCTCCTTCTTGTAACAATTATCAAAATAAGTGAAATTTCTTATTCATATGATGCCCACAGATGTCCAAGACAACTCCTGCAGTTGTATAACACCAGTTGGATACACATGGAACTGTGCAGGGATCTTTTTGGAAACCCCAAGCATTTAACTAGATCTAAAATGTTTGGGCATTATTTACATGCTCTTACTGTCCATGGACCAACACAGTATGAGCTTGCCTGCTTGCGTTCTTTGAACACTGAGAACCAAGAAAGATTTTTTGGCACGGCAAGGACAATAGCCGAATCATGCACAAACCATCACCCTGAAAACATCATACCCCACATCATGCTCCGAATTAAAGCAAAACAAGAGCAACACCTTGCTATTTTATCAGTACAAAAGGGTGATACCCAGGTTTCTCATGTGGCGAAAAACGTACCTCCATTGTTGGGTACAACTGTCAAATTATCTTTTCTCAGGCATAGAGAAGACAGCTGGCAGCATCATTTACAGAGGATAAGCCCATTTCTGATGGCAGGAGAAGGTATTTGGTGGAAAAAAACACCAGATGGATTCCATTTTCATGATGGGGATGGAGATAGTGCCAGACAGTTGAATGATCCGTTCTTCCTTCTTCATTTTCGTCAACACTCCATTACTGATGTTGAAGAGAGGAGGAAAGATTGTTGGAAGAAAATTATCACCAACAAAATTGTTATTCCTGCCAGAGAAGTTAAAGTATATAATACCGGTGGGCTAAGCACAGGAAGAATACTATATAATAATCAAACAGCTACATTTGTTCCCTTTGCAGCCCCTCCAACCACAGGTGTTCATATTAGTTAACATGTTCATGGAGGTCTCTAGCTATGCTATAACTATAGCCTATTATTATTATTATTATACTATAATATTATACCAAGCTATTATGACTATACCTAGTGACTAGTTAGAGTTAAGGGCAGCTTAATAGTTTGTTGGATGAATATTTTGTTAGCTACTTGTCTAAGCTTTAGCTATGTTAGCTATTATGTCCAGGAGGGATAGAGCACCAAAAAAGTACTCCAACTCCGCTACCGATGAGACTATTAAGCCCTAGCTAGAAGCTAGACAACTTCCTAGAAATAACAACACTACAAGGCAATTATTTACCTGTCAAAAAATCTTCACTCGCAGCGTGAAAAGTCCAAGCACCTTTCTCTGCCTTTTTAATATTTATTTCCTCGTGTGCTCCAGTGGCCACACCCACCCTGCTTGCTTGTATTATTACGATTTAGATTAAGCACGTGCACTTGTTGACGTCATGTAATCATATTCATAAGAGCTACCGCGCGCTAGCTGTTTCTTGGAGAGGCCCTGGCCTTATTTGCCCTGAGTAGCTAATATGTGGTTTCTGCAACAAAAACCACAAGGATTTCAAAACTTATGCTGGTAAATTATGTGGGATGATGATTGTATAAATATGGCTAGGATACACTAATATACCAGGTTTGTTAACACATGCAAATAAACTCTCAGTTTCACAAGATATCAATATTAATCCTCATTATGTCAATCCTTTAGCAGCAATTATAGCAACAATCCCTTGGTCAACTGCTGTAATCCTTTTTTAACCTGTATGTCATCCACTCCTACTATAAGCTGCTACACAGGCCCTACTACACAAGATGATGTAGCCAGGTCTCCATGCTCTTCAAAGGTAAAAATTCATTTTTACCTTTTACCAGTATATTGTGTAGCTAGCTATTAATATTGTTCTACATATAGTTTTGGCCGGACGTGTAGCTATCATGGTAGTAGCTAGGGTCACTCACATTATCTGTGAACGGTTGAGTTGGGTCAGTGTCAAGAGCTGCTAACTGGATAGTGTTGAGAAAATAAGACACATCTGGGCATACTTTTTTAGCCCTCTCCAGAAAAGATACGGTATCTTCAAGAGGAATGTAACCTTGTACTTTTGAGTGGTCAGACATCTTGCTTATATTACATCATTCATAAGAGCAAGGGGTGTGTGCGCTACTAGTGGTGCAGTGTGGCGGCGGGTGGGGCTGCATGTATACCGTACTCTGAAATTTCGTCCTACGGAAGTGATATCCATTCTCCTATGAAAGCACTCCCTGATCAAGTAACTGCAAGATTAATTCACCTTTAGCTTCATATGTTAGTCCACATTAACTCTTTCACGGGCAGTAGCGCAATAATGCGCTAGCGTGAACCCCCCGCTATTTGGAGGTAGCGCATTAGTGCGCTGCAGCAGGTTTCCATCACATCATCAGTTTTAAACTGTCTCTTCTAGCACTACAGCATTTTTACCTCCTCATGGAAGCTATACACAGTTCAAGGTACTTGCCCTCCAACCCAGAGTTTTTATTAGAATATTCTGATGCTGTGCCAAGCGAAGAATCTGACGACGACTTTGACGGCTATGTACATGACACAATTAACGATGACAACGATATTTATAACGAGGAAGCCAGCCTACACACCACTTCCACCGGAACATTGTTTACTACCTGTTCCACACCTCCCACAGAAACTCCAGAAACTCCAGTAACTCCAGTTTTACAAGGGTTACAACCCTTACAAGTTAAATCACACTTGAATGTAACTAAGCTAGTTATCCCTCCCAAAACACAAACAAATAATATTATAACATCACATTTTCATTTAACAAGACAACAGCATTACTATTAATTACTACATAGATTCCAACTTCACCGGCAACCCAGGTCTCAACATCCAGATGGTAAGGAAGGACCCAGTCGACTTCTTTCGACTCTTCTTCAGTCCTGAAGTGATTGATAATATCTACATTCAAAGTTCTTTGTATGCTGAACAACAGCATCACACCCACAAAGACCACTTAGACCATCACCCCCATGCACGTGCCCACGACTGGGTCAGGAACCCCCTCAAGAGATATGAAATTGAACCCTTGATAGCCATTCTATTGACAATGGGTGTATTAGGGTTTCCTACATTAAGGTTAGGATCCTTGAAATATAATGTACCCCAACACAAAATTAATAATTATACCATAACTATGTTCAGATCTTACTGGAGTACCAAGTGGCCATTTAGCAACACCATATTTAGCAACATCATGTCTGGTAGACGATTTGAGTTATTGATGTCCTACTTGCACCTAAATGACACTTCTCAAATGCCAGATCGATCTGACCCAGACCATGACAAACTATATCGCATACGACCTTTCCTGGACAGAATTGTCAGTGCTTTTAGTGAAGCATACACACCATCAAGGGATATAGCTGTTGATGAAAGTATAATAGGTTTCAAGGGGAGGCTATCCTGGATCCAATACATGCCAAAAAAACCTACTAAGTGGGGAATAAAAGCTTGGGTATTGGCAGACTCCAGAACTGGCTACGTCTACAATTTAAAACTTTATTCTGGTAATTCAAAGGCTATTCCAGTTCAGGTAATAATTAAATTATGCCATTAAAAATACATAGGCAAAGAAGATGATACAACAGCAAAGGGCGCACATAGAGTGGTACTGTCACTTATTACAGGACTGGAGGGGAAGGGATATCACATCTATATGGATAACTTTTATACATCACCAGCTCTCTTCACAGATCTGAAAAGAAAGGGGTTTGAGGCATGTGGTACCATCTGCACCAACTGCAGGGGGCTATCTAATTCTTTCAAAATGACTACCCTAGAAAAAGGTACAAATAAAATTGGGTTTGAGATTTATTTTAGGTAAGGTGAATAGCCAGAATAATAATGATAAATGTAGAAATTATATTGGAATTTGTAAAGTGGCAAATGTATTTACAGTGTGATCAAGAAAAGCACTAAAATATAATGTAAACTAACCCATAAACTTATGATTCTTTACTTAGGTGAAATTCACACAGAAAGATCTAGCGAAGGCCTCATGAGTTTAAAATGGAGGGACAAGAGAGTTGTTACAATGCTGTCAACGTTCCATGATGACACCACTGTAAATAAAAGGAGGAGGACAAGATCAGCATCTGGAGGTGTCAAAGAGATAATGAAGCCACAGATGGTAGTGGATTATAATGCCAATATGGGTGGGGTGGACCGGTCAGACCAGCCGATTTTATATTATGGCTATGCCCACCGCTGCAAGAAGTGGTGGAAGAGAGTTTTCTTCCACCTCTTGGACCTTGCAGTGGTGAATTCGAACATATTATATAATCAAGTGGCAGAGAAGCCGCTAAATCAGCTGGATTTCCGTTTGGCATTGATATCTGGACTACTAGATGGTCATGCCAAACGGACTGACCGGCGCCACCTCGCCACAGAGCTAGACCTTCCCCTCCGATTAAAAGAAAGACCATTCCCCGAACCCATCCCCACAGATACTCTGTACGGAGGTCGACCTCAGTGTGAGGTGTGTAGGGCAAAAAAGAAAAAAAGATCACAAACAAAATACTACGTGGATACTACTAGTTTAGGCTACATCTCTTAACTCCACACTTAACTGTATTCACCTACCATGAACTGTTGTTGTAACCCTTCCAATATTATTATTACATTGGCTATAATTGTCAGATTAAAATTAATTTGGTGCTTAAAAAAATTTTTTTATTACCATTTTATATTTAATGCACTAACAAATTTTTCAATTTGATGATAATTAGTATGAAGCATCTCTTGAGTAAATTCTGGTTCTTTTAGCCATTGTCTGTGTTAAAAATGCAACTAGTATAAATGTACATGTAACTTTGCTCCGTGAAAATAACTTACTCTAGTAATATCTTGGCTTCCTTGCTGTCATCTGGCCTTCTTAACCTACAGACATGGAATTGAAATAGGATATAAAAATTAGAAGAATGAGTAGCATTGTGGAGGCTAGCAAACCATAAATATAGAAATATTTTCAGAAGCCATAATCATTCCATAATTACCTAGTAATTAATCTATCTTGAACAACAAAAATTTCAACTCAAAAATTTCCAGATTTATGGCACATGGAAAGTGTAGTATTCCTGTGTGTACTTATTTGGTAGTGTAAGAATGTTTATCTGAATAGAATGTTTAGAATGAATAGAATGAATATTGGATAAAATGTATCTCCTCCAGTTAGTATTGTGAGGGGTTTTTTTGTCTATACCTTTTCAGTCAGTCAGTGTTGAGTAAAAAAATATTATCAGATCTGTGAACTGTCCTGAGGGGTGGGGAATCAGATCTGTGAACTGTCCTGAGGGGTGGGGAATCAGATCTGTGAAATGTCCTGAGGGGTGGGGAATCAGATCTGTGAACTGTCCTGAGGGGTGGGGGATCAGATCTGTGAACTGTCCTGAGGGGTGGGGGATCAGATCTGTGAACTGGTGGGGGATCAGATCTGTGAACTGTCCTGAGGGGTGGGGAATTTGTAAATCTCCGATGTACATGCATGCGTGTGAAATTTTCCACTGCCTCATGTAAAGAAATAGCTAACTTCATTTTTTTCCATGCATGTCTGCTAGAGAATGTCTGACTGTACAGTGTTAGTTTGCTATGGAGAGAGAGAGAGACATGTAAAGCTAAATTCACCAATTGAGAGCAAGAAAGATTTTCCTTCTGAGAGTGACATACAAAAAATAGCTAAAGCAGTTCTCCTTTCACCAGATGAAGTGAAGATGTGGTGTGAACACTTACAAGAAAACAGAAAGCAAGGTGCTCTAAAGCTGCCGAGACAAGGAGATATAGGGTTGCCAAACAAGCTGCAAGTGTCACATCTAAGCAAACACTGGCTAGTGTTGTCACAACTAATGAATCTACTGATGACAGGGCATACTTCTGTGGCCTTTGCCATGAATATGTTGAATTGACAGCAGAACAAGACTGGATTGGTTGCGAAGTCTGTGATTCCTGGTACCACTTTGTGTGTGAGTATTGATAGTGTAGTACCTGACAAATATATTTGTGTTGATTGTCAAGATGTTTGAAACTTAATTTTGTTTTTGTCAAGATGTTTGTATTAATTTTGTCTATAAATATACATATTAAAATATTGTGTATTTAAAAATTGTGAAGTGCTCAAAATTAGTCATGTAGATAAATTTAATCTTGATCCTAGGAATTATTATTTATAAAAGAAGATACTCATTTAAAAAATGCAAATCCTGTACATACCCCTTCCCTCCCCATATTATTTGGTTAGGAATTTGTACTGTCTGGTCACTCCCAGGGGTGGGGAATTTGCTAGGTGGATAGTGCAAATCCCCAGGATGCCCCCACCCTCCCCGACTTTGGAATAGTGGGGCATAACAATGATAGGTGCATAAGAGAAGAAATGTTGTGGCTCAAAGGAGGAGGCCTCACCACTAAGAGAAGACCAAAACCAACCTGTCACCCTACATAGAAGAAAAAATCAAGTGCAGGTGAAGGTCCAAGTAGATTACAATCTTATTGGTTGTAGGAGGAAGTGGACCTTGAAGCAGCAGGAGTCATTGAACCAGTATAGCTTGCTGAGTGGACAGCCCCAATTGTCTATGTGGTAAAAAACGATGGATCTATATGTCTCTGTAGAGACTACAAGTTGACAGTAAACCAAGCAGAATCATCCCATCTACCACTCACTGATGATGATCTGTTCATGTCCCTAGCAGGAGGAAAACTGTTTTGTAAACTGGATTTGGCTCATGCAGTTACCACTGGATAGTCAAGAAAATCCACAACAATCAACATTCAATACCAGTGTAGAAATGTTGGTATCTTGTCAGCCCCTGCCATCTTTTCTTACAAACAATAGAAAACCTCTTCTTAGTGTCTGTATTGACAAGATCTTGTGTGAGAAGGTCCCTCAGTTTACCCTGATGCCATCTGCTCCAAGTACTCCCCTCAACTCCT
This sequence comes from Diacarnus erythraeanus, assembly GCA_964016965.1. Taxonomy (NCBI): domain Eukaryota; kingdom Metazoa; phylum Porifera; class Demospongiae; order Poecilosclerida; family Podospongiidae; genus Diacarnus; species Diacarnus erythraeanus. Next base: position 3,373,693 of record OZ024680.1, read on the forward strand.
CACAACTGTGCCAGTCACCCCAGGATTCCATTATTGGAGCGAATGAGATGGCAGAACAGACTTCAGGCACGATGACTCCCTCTTTTCTGTCACCACAACATTCTATTGCTGAGATAGATAATGAGTCCCGACTAGGCTCATCTATCAAGGTATGTCTCCTCAACGTTAGTATTGTAAATAAGTTACCTAGCCTACACTCATTTGTTTATTCATCTAAAATGTGTTTTACTGAAACGTGGCTTTCTGATTCTTTTTACGACAATGAAATATTTCTTTCAGGTTATTCTGTATATCGTAAGGATAGGTGCTCTAGGAGTGGTGGTGTAATTGTGGCTGTCCGTGACAGTATTTCAGTTTCTATTTTTCCCTCCCTGAATGAGCTAGAGGTAGTGTCTGTAGGTGTAGCTCAAAGTCCATTCTATTGACTGACCATTTTATGATAACCTTCAAGCAGTTTGTGATCAACCCTTTCATCCAAAGGCTACTGTTGTATTTGATTATGGTAAAGCAGATTGAGAGGGCTTAAACAATTACCTTCTTGACCGTAACTTGGAAGTTTGTTTTGAGTCAGACAAGGTTGAGGAAATATGGGCTATGTTAAAACTGTATATAACTGATATTATGCCTCAGTTCATTCCCAAAGTCAAACTAAGGAGGAATCAGTCCCCTATTAAAGTGGTTTACAAGTGACTTTCGGCATAAAAGAAATTGCCTACAATAATACATTGACCAGGAGAGACCTAACTGACAATAATTTAGCCAGATTAGCTGGTCCTTCAACTCTGAAGTTTAGGCGGCAAAGAGTAATTTTGAGAAAGATTTGATTTGCAGTCTTGGGGCTACTAAGTGCACCAAGATATCTTAAGGAGGGGAGTACAATGAAAAAAGGCTGCTGTATAATTATTTTACTCATGTATTTGTAACTCACATACTGTTCGCCAGTGTGGTGTCCACACCTTCTCAAAGATATTGTGAGGTTGGAAAGAGTTCAGAAGCGAGCGACTAAGTATATATAAGCAATGATTACTATATAAACGCGGTTAAACTTTTATTTCAATAGGTTGCCTCATTTGTTACCACCTACAAACCTTCAACTGTCCGTTCAGTCCATCAAAGATCACCTCTTTAAGTATTTTTTCAGCACTTAATGGACCACTTTGTTTCAACAAATACTTGTGTACATTTCACATTCTTTGTCCTTGCTCTCGCTGTGCATCACTTCCTCCATCACCACTCTTAATTGTATCTTAATTGTATCTAGAGCCACTTTCTTCTTCTCTTTTTGTTAATTAAGGCAGTCTGTAATTGGCTATCCTTTAGTATTACTTTATCTCCTTGATCTCTTATACTCAGTTTCTATAATTCATTTTGGTTTAGTAGAGTAGGCGAAGTAATTAAGGGGCAGGGGTATTATGAGACACCAATTCAAAAATGTTAGTTTTGTAGCTAAGACTTCCTTGCATCTTTACATACAAGAAGCTAGCTCTGCTCATTGATGTATTATGCGAATATGGCACTGATAATATATTTGACCTTTGACCCAGCCAGCTGTCACATGCTAGGAGGTGCTAAAATGCTCGTTAATCTTTGAATAGCTGATGACCATGGCTGAAAAGCAACGAAGAAAGCTGTGGAATCAGAATAGTATGTCAGCTGCAGTTTCATATTATCAGGAGGGAAATCCACTGCATGAGGCTTCTAGACTATTGTACCCGTAGAAACTCTGAGGAGGCGAGTCAATGGTACTGTGGCTATATCATGTAAGCCTGGACCATCTACTGTGTTGACGAAAAGAAGAAGAAGAAGGTCTGGTGAAGTTTATTAAAGAAATGTCAGATAGGGGGTTTGGGTTGAACCGAGAAGATATAATGAGATTAGCATTTACTATTGCTGAATGATCTGGACATTCTCACCCTTTTCATGATAGAATGGCTGGACGAGGATGGCTGGATGCATTTAGAAGTCATCATTCTCAAATATCTTTGCGAAGTCCTCAAGCACTCTCATTTTGCCGGGCTTCTATGGCAAGTAAGAGTACATACAATAGATGATTTTTTTTTTGCTAAACTGGGATCTTTATAATATGGCCGGTTAAATTTGATTGCAAAGCCCATACGAGTATATAACATTGATGAAACAGGTATAGCTGTTGTGCACAAGCCAGGAAAGGTGTTTAGTGAATTAGAAACATGTGTACTCCCTTACTAGTGGCTAGAGAGGCAAAACACACACAGTTGTGGTTTGTACATCTGCCAGTGGAAATGCACTTCCTCCTCTAATGATTTATCTGAGAAAGAAAGCAGTTCCTGATCATATGAAAGTTGGTGCTGTTCCAGGTACACTTTTTATGACAAGTGAAAATGGTTGATCACTCAGGATATTTACAGGGAATAGTTTAAATTTTTTTTATCAGATCCATACCCTCATCTCGACCAATCTTACTAAATGAAGAAAGTCATTCTTTTATTGATGCAATAGAGGTAGCTCATAAAAGTGACATACATTTGCTTTGTTTGCCAGCCCATACATTCCACATCTTGCAGCCACTGGACATTGGTGTATTCCACTCAATTATTCGAAAGCGTGTCAAAAATATAACCCTGCTAGAGTTATCACGTCAGAAGCAATTGCATCATTAGTTGGTAAAGCATGGCCACATTCGATCAGACCATTAAATATTCTTAGTGGCTTTAAGAAAAGTGGAATTTCACCTCTAAATTCTAGTGAGGTCAGTGATCGAATGCTGGCATCAGCAAAAGCTCTTAAGCCTTCTCACACATCCTCATCCTCTGCTTTTAGTGACCCACAGTATGATTTGTGGCTGAAAGAGAATCACCCTGATTCATCTGATATGGATTCAATGAAGACACACATCAGGAAGTCAGTCTCAACCTTATCAACTACTACAACATCTTGTGAAGGTTCAAGTGTGCTTAGTGACATTTTGGCATATCCAGAACCAAAGGTTTCAACGTCAAAAAGAAAGAGGAAGCCAGCACTCAATAGTAAGGCTGTATGTCTTAGTGATTCACCAGTGGTTCAAGAAATGAAGCGCAAAAGAAGAAAAAAGAGAACTCGAAGAAAAGAGATTGAGAAAGAAGGAAGAGCACAAACAATTGCTAAAGAAACAAGAGAAGGAGTGGACGAAAGCAGAACATGAAAAAAGAAAGAGAAAGGAGAAAGAATTGTGAAATACAGAAACCACCTATGGAATGTTTAGAACTTGAGAAAAGTATGGAAAAAATGTGTGTATCTGAGGATGAGGATGATGATGTTGAGTGCTCTGTGTGAGGTTTGAGTTGTCACTGGATTTGTTGTGACAAATGTAATGTCTGGACCATACCATGTACAGATGTAGAACCAGACAATATTCCTGACATTTTTTGCTGTTAAATCCTTGAAAGAATGAATTGTCTTTACACTCTGTGTATTTTTTTCCTGCTTGTTCAGGTGTCTCATAATACATGTAATGTCATGAGTAAGTGAATTGACCTTGAAGTTGTCAGTTTCTTCCCTTTACATCTCACAAATGAATGTTAAGTTTATTAAAATTGAAAACTGGGGTGTGGATTACTCTAATTACAGACAAAGAAATGTTATTGTGTCTCATAATTACCACGCCTACTCTACTATAAATACAGAGATGTCCTGTTTCACAAGATTGGAACAGACTATATCATTCATTCACCTTCATAGTGAAAGGCTCACTCCACTTCCCTCTAGTAACCTACACTGAGCAACAGTATCCAAAAAGTATCCACACATATCTGGACACACCTATAACGATATTAGCTGTTGCCTTATATAGTACCCTAGTGCTAAAATATTTTTAAATGGTCAAAAGCCATTTTTGTCACTGGTCCATTATGAATGATTTAATCTGTACTTTGAACTAGGTAGAAAAAATATGTCCTGCAATTTTGTACCTGGTCCCTAGCCCCTAATATTAGTCCTTTGTTCTCTTACAGTTAACACTGTATAGCTAGCTTTCCACTTCAACTATGCCAAATAATACACTTGAAAACCCACAAATGGGTCAGGTCAATAGAGGTAATGTACACCTATAGAATTTCAAATATTCTAGTAAAGCATGAACAGTGGAACTCCTCTTTTCCAACCCTCTTAAATGAGGACACCTCTGTATACAGTGGAACCCCTCTTTTCCAACCCTCTTAAATGAGGACACCTCTGTATACAGTGGAACTCCTCTATTCCAACCCTCTTAAATGAGGACACCTCTGTATAGTGGAACCCCTCTTTTCCAACCCTCTTAAATGAGGACACCTCTGTATACAGTGGAACTCCTCTATTCTAACCTCCTGAAATGAGGAAACCTCTGTATAGTGGAACTCCTCTTTTCCAACCCTCTTAAATGAGGACACCTCTGTATAGTGGAACCCCTCTTTTCCAACCCTCTTAAATGAGGACACCTCTGTATAGTGGAACCCCTCTTTTCCAACCCTCTTAAATGAGGACACCTCTGTATAGTGGAACCCCTCTTTTCCAACCCTCTTAAATGAGGACACCTCTGTATAGTGGAACCCCTCTTTTCCAACCCTCTTAAATGAGGACACCTCTGTATACAGTGGAACTCCTCTATTCCAACCCTCTTAAATGAGGACACCTCTGTATACAGTGGAACTCCTCTATTCCAACCCTCTTAAATGAGGACACCTCTGTATAGTGGAACCCCTCTTTTCCAACCCTCTTAAATGAGGACACCTCTGTATACAGTGGAACTCCTCTATTCCAACCTTCTGAAATGAGGACCACTTGCAAACAACAGCTAACATTATAGAACTTCACCCGCTGAAATGATGCAACCCCTCCACAAGTTAAGGTATCCAAAATAGAGGTTTATAAACACCTTTATTACTGACTGAAATGTAACTCCATGCTAACACTGCATCCAACATAATATGATACCACAAAGCACGTTACAGAATAGCACTTAACCAATAATAGATATTGTAACTATAATAGCAGCCTCCCATAAGACACACATCCTTTAATAGGTGGTTCTTACCTGATGGATGAGTATATATTTTCAGCTTTTAGATACAGCTCGTTAGATGTTACACCTCCTTCAATCTTGATCTGTCCACCACCATTCACACATCCTGTGGATGAGTAACAAGTCCTTGTGATGGCTATTCTTATGAATAAACATGGTATTCACACAACCTATGGACCAATACTATGAGACTATCTGTACATGTATCCTGACCTGAAGGACAGGCCATCACTTCAACGTAATGGTATTGGCATTTCTTCCTTTTTAGCTTCTGTACAAGATTCTGTATATTTCTAAAGCCGTATGCTGCTGCAAATTGAAGTACAGACTTCCCATCCACCTAATATTATACATAGTTAAAAAGATACTTTAAAGATTACTATAAAATACCTTAAGAACAACTTCTTTGAAGTCCTTATTACGCAGTGTTTTGTACTCAATTTTTTCAACTTCTTGTCCAAATAACTAGTGTATAACGAAACAATATGAGCAGTGTCATATATTTATTACACATAACAGTACTTGAGATGCAGCTGACTTGAATATGTAGTCCAAATATCCACCCTAAAAACAATGTAATGCATGAATTGCCATAAGTACAACTTTATAAGGAATACTTACTGATCCTCCTCCATCATGGCTATATAAAGTATTGTCGGTATCACTCTCCAATCTAAGGAAAGGCAGTCTCTAATTACCATGATAATAATTCTAATTAACACACTAACAGTTCTAGGAGTTTTAAATAATTACCACATTAATATAATTATTACCAAACTAATTATTAGAGTTCTGATTACCACACTAATAAATTATAGAGTTCTAATTACCACACTAGTTTTAATTATCACATTAATAAATAATTATAGAGTTCTAATTACCACACTAATAAATAATTATAGTTCTAATTACCACACTAATAATTATAGTGTTCTAATTACCACACTAATAAAATGACTCACATTTTATCATAATGGTGAAGAGGTAGTGAAACGAAATCAACCTGCTTCTCAGATATCATGATATTCACTTCAGCTATGTTGAAGACAAGCAAAGTCACTACTGATTAATTTTAGCATGAATTAATAATAAATTAATATAAGAATCCCAAATTCAAATACAAACCCACAAATACCTGAGGTAGGCTATACAACACACAGAACATGTAATACCCATAAGGACCTCAGGTAGGCCTAAAGAGGCTATTCTGATGACATCACTGATGATGTCATTGCGCAGCCTCTACCATTTTGAGTAGCAATAATGAAAGATGGTGAAGAGCTGTGTAGCTGTAAGGGTGCGCTAATAGCTCAGAAAAAGTTAGCAAGCTTAGTTTCTATCATTTCCCTGCTGATTCTGAGCGAAGGCTGTAGTGGATAGCTGAAGTGGATAGCTGCAGTACAGAGAAAAAATTGGGAACCAAGCAAGTACAGTTGGATTTGTTCAGCACACTTCGTGAGTGGTAGGAAGAGTGAAGACCCATTATCCCCTGATTACGTACCTAGCCTTTTGGGCAAGTATCACGTCCAGCAAAACGAAGAAAAACAAAGGAAATTGATGATTATAGTCGGAGAAGAAGAGTCTGTGTATCAAGACTGGAAGCTCAAAGGTCTGAAGCAGCACAGCATGGGTGGAAGCAGTAACTTCCTTGCTTGAGCTAAGTGCTGTTGGATGATCAACCTACAAGCATACCTACTCAGACAGAACCACCACCTACTAACTCTGCTCAAACATAGACACACCTCTCTAGTCAGTTATTCAGCAAGTACCAAGATGAATGCCAGCTACTTCAAAACGAAAAGTCTAGACTGGAGAAAGTAATTCATGCAATGCAATTGAGTGAAGAGAGCTTACTATCTGATGATGCTCAAGTTAAATTTTACACTGACTTCTTTTCATCCAAAATTCTAGTGATGGTTTTCAACCATGTTTCTTCTCATCTGACTGATCAAAATTGCTCTATTATCATTATTCAAGTTTATTGTAACCCTGATGAAAGTTCGATTAAACCTTACTGATCAAGACCTTGCATATCACTTTGGTATAAGTCAATCTACAATATCTAGAGTCTTCCGAAAATGGATCAGTATCATGTATGTTCATTTAAAACCCTTGATTAAATGGCCTCTATGCATAAAGAATTATTTGAAACCATGCCAAGTGATTTTAGGAGAAACTTTAGTAAATGTGTATGCATAATAGATTGCTTTGAAGTTTATTGTGAGCGACCGAGAGACCTTATGGCCAGGACCCAAATTATAAGCATCACAGTACTATAAAATTCTTGATAGGCATTACCCCGCAAGGTGTGATTTCATATGTTTCCAAGGGTTGGGGATGCCATGTTTCTGATAAGCATCTGACAGAGCAGTGTGGAATTTCGCAGCATCTCTTACCAGGCGATCAGATCTTAGCTGACCGTGGCTTCAATGTTGCAGAATCTTTGGGATTATTCTGTGCTGAAATTAAAATCCCTCCATTCACCAAAGGCAAAAAACAATTGTCAAGGGTGGAGGTTGATAATCTCATAGACTGTCCCATGTAAGAATATACGTAGAGAGAGTTATTGGTGTTTTTAAGGTAAAAGTATACTATCCCGGAATCTACTATGTCAATCAATACAGATGACAATCCAGACACTAGTTTGATAGATAAAATAGTGATAGTTTGTGGTACACCGTGTAATTGTTGTGAGTCTGTTATTCTGTTTGAATAAGATGATTTTTTTTTTACTTTTCTTACCCTTACCCTTTCTCCCTTTGTTTTTTTCTTTCAGCAACTTGGACAGAACCATTTACCTTTAGGCACATTTGATATCTTCAGACAGCTAATATGAAACCATTGAATTAAACACTGATCATCATCACAGGCAATCATTTCCCCTTCTTCATCTCCATCACAAAAACACCATTTTGTTCTGGAGTCACTCTGAGAGGATCCTTCAGGTGCTTGCATGTACTTTTCATCATCTACAGTTACATGTTGTGATTGTGGAATGGATGCTGCTCTGGTATACCATTTACCAACTAATTCTGGCAAAACTCCATACTTATAAAAGATAGTGGCTTTTCTAATAGCCTCAGTAAGAAACTCTTCGTCTAAAGTTATCTTAGAGCTATCAATTCATCCTTTCGCCAAATTACAAAATCACAGTTACCAACCCAACATAATTTTATTTGTAGTTGCACTTGGTAATAATAGGAATGTTTGTGTTTCAGTGAGTAGTTTCCATTAGGTGTCACTTCCAAGCAAAAACCATTGTCCCCAGTAGCTTCCAAAAAAGATATGTCATGACAGGAATATGGGCACTTGATTTCAATAATCCCGGGACCACAGCACTTACAATATACATACTGGCTCCCAGATAAGGATATGTAGGATCAATTACTAACCCTCTGTCTGTAACAACCAGGTTTAAGTGATTGCATTGATTTTTATAGAAATAGGCATCTCTTGCAGTTTTTTTGTGATCACATCCCCAGCATGTAGCTTTGGATCTAAACTTGCAACTTTCAGGGTAACAAATAGATTTTTTTAAGGATTAAGATGGCTGTGTCAAGTCAGTGTGACAAGCAGCCTTAAATTTTGAAGCGGTTACTCTTCCAGCTCTAAATTGGAACTGTGTTTTAGATTGGGTTTGATCTCTTGAAGACACTTCTATATTCCTAGCTTGTTGTTCAGTTATCTCAATACTTGCCAAAACAGTTTCACACTCATTGAGAAGATCAATGTACGACATACTTAAACAGGTCTCTTGGAACAGGGAGACAAGGGCTTTGAAAGTATCATATCATCTACCTTGAACATGTCAGCATATTCTGAAACAATTGAAGGATTTTTTACCAGACTTTGATAGATCAGAGTAAAAGTTCACCAATTCTTCTTTGGATGGTGATGAGACTAATTCACTATTTGGTGACTGTGGTACTGCTACTTCACATAGCGACTCATCTAGCATCATTTTCTTTCTCTTACTAAATGGAGCAGAAAAGTTGATGTCTGAGATAGGAGCATACTTTACATTCTGCATACTAGGGGGTAGCCATCTGCATGGCTCAGATATGCACGAGGAGTCTTTAGATAACTTTGTGTAGGCCTCAACTGCAAAGAGTAATGCTGCAATGTGGGAGCATGCTTCCCCTAGTCCTGCCATGCATGTTTAGTGGGCACATAACACCATTCCACCCTTTTCGGCAGCTACCCATGGGCTCAATGGGGATGCAGAAACATTCTGTGAGTGTCAAACTCTTGCCATTATAACTGCTTTATCACCACCAGCAGATGTGGGATATACAGAAATGTCGCCCACCCAACCAACGACAAAGTACTTATACCCCTCCAAGCTCTTATACGCTTTCAATTTCTCCTTAGTAATGGGACTTTGAGTGTTGATAAGAAAGTTATATATGTCTGGGTACTCTATTTCTGGCATGTTGTCTGTTAACTGCCTGGATCAAATCATCAATATTCTCTCCAAGCCTGCTAAGCTTCTCTTGATACCTTATCTTAACACTGCTGTCCAGTTCATAGTCTGAGTACTTCCTGACAACTTGAGCCATGGTCCACTCTCTGTACTACTCAGTATGGGCTAGCCTTCAGCTGCCACTCAACTGCTCTTGCCACTCAATATGGTTGCATGGTAACAGCATGCGCATGTAACTATGGGAAGCCACCCCTACTGCATAACCTCTATACAATACATAGAACATGTAATACCCACAGGGACCTCAGGTAGGCCTAAATAGCATACAATATAATTATCATAGAACATGTAATACCCACAGGGACCTCAGGTAGGCCTAAATAGCATACAATATAATTATCATAGAACATGTAATACCCACAGGGACCTCAGGTAGGCCTAAGTAGCTATACTAGAACATTAATACTCATAAGGATAGCTATGGATCCTATCATGCATACTATTCACTTGTATGTTAATGTATAGATTACATAGGAATCCATACCTGATGTCAATACACAATCTACATCTCTTGTTTGGTATAAATCACTATAGAAATCACTCCTTGATGCTTCCAATTTCTTGTCAAAACATGGCATTACCGTAACATGATAGATTTGGTTCGGTCTGAAAATGGATAGTTAAAAATTGATATCACAACAATAACCAAAAAAAAAAAAAAAAAAAAATTGGTGTATTAAAATTAATAGTGTTTTTTTTTAACAAGTATTTTTTAGCATGTAAGGCTATATCATTACATAAATCAATCATCATAAAGGCAAAAAAAGCTCACAGAACTAATTACAGTTCTCCCACTGGTCCACTATTATTTTTGTTACCTCTTATTAAGTCTACTTCCAAAGTAGTTCTTTATCAATGAACCCATGATCTGCTGAGGAGATTTGGTTGTACTTATATATGGCAAAATAAAACTTCCATGTGTCTTTTCAGCATAACAAATCCAGCCTATAAAGAGCATATAAGCATTAACAATATACACAAAACTATTATAAAAATTTGAGCCCAATAGTCCAACAGAAAAACCGGTTAAGTCTTCTTGATTATATATTTAGTCCATTAGTGGACTTACCTTGTTTTTCTGTTGGACCTTCTGTGTAATTTCAGTGCAGATCTGCTTAAAATAACATCTCCTCTATAGTCTACATGTTAAGAACTAGAAGATGCAAAGTACAAACTACTATAGCCTACCTGGACAAGCTGAAGCAAACATAGGTAAATTTCCAGGATTGTCGCTACTAAATCTTGTGATAAATTCTTTGGCACTACAATCATGGATATGCATCAGTAGAATAATTAATTTTATAGCACTATATAATTTAGCTTACCTTTCAATCAGAGCAAGATCTCTAGAGAATGTGGTATCAAACACATAGTCAACGCCAAGATTTTTGAAAAAAGACACCAGTTTAAAAGCTGTCTACATTAAATAACAGGGATTTTAAAGAGTGAAGCTTTTCTCAGGGGAAAGGGAAGCTCGACTATTGTATGAAAAAAACTATAGAAAATACATCATATCATTATTATTCAGGGAAAGAAAGTGTACTACTTAATTAAAACTGTCCCAGGCACTCCTTGTTGATTGAATTAAACCTGGGAAAATTCCCTGTCTCCCAACACCCCCACCCCACCCCCCCCCAATAATACAAAAACTGTATGCATATTAAAATAGTTAATATGGTTACTTTTTCTGCTGTTAAGTTAAAATATGCAGCAATGGAAGCTCTGGACTGTGGGGAAACTGATACAACAACTGTCTTTATTTCTTCAACATTTCCCATCTAAATATTTTCAGTATAATAATGGAATAATATGTGGAGGAAAACCAAAAATAATAACTCACTTGCCTGACATTATCATTCAAACGCAAGATTTTGTATAATTCGTCTTGGCTTTGTTGCGTTATCAATACACTTTCTGCTGAAGTAATGCAGCCACTACAAGCAAGACAATCACTCAATGTGATCTGAGCCTTCTCTAGTTTTACTTTACCACTCTAAAAATAATATAATCACAATAAATAATGTGCATACTACAATAAACAGCTGAATTGGTTTGGTATACGTCTATAATTTACAGACTATAAAAATGTAGCTTGCTTTAGCCTTCTTGACATGCTGACTTAAAACTGTTACTTTGTAGGCATTTATCACACAAATAGTGGCTAGGCCTAAAGCCTAGATATTTAACACTAGTGCATGCATGGTCTGATTTTCTACTACCTATAAAACTTGCCAATAACTACATACAGTTATGACACAATCAGCTCCTATGTAGAAGTAAGCACACTGTGTATTGTATCATAATATTAATTAGGGCCTCATCTCCTCATCATATTATTATTGTGCGGACACAAGTTCAGAATCATGAAATATAAGTCCATGAGATATGTACTGTTATTACCAGCATACATTACAGCATACCATGAAACATAGTGTTTCAAATATTCATACTGAACTAGTTATCAATGTACTGAATCTAGAGATAAATGTGAACTTTGTAATCAATCTGGACTCTGGAACTAATAGCTAAACTTTCTCAGTCTGAATACAAGGGACAAGTACACATTTTTCCATTCCAAAGTTTCAAGGGCTGATAAAATAACTTACTTCCTGCCTGAAATACATCAGCCTTTGAAAACACTATAGCTTACTCTACCTTGTCAATTTCTGAGTAGCTTCCATCAGTTTCAACTTTAATTGCAGCAGAAGCCTGAAATCATACATATTTTACATTATTATAATCACAAATAGTGGGATTGGAAATCCAGTATGAAAATGTATAGAAATACATTCACCAGTTGCTAATCTTTGCATTGTTATGTGAACCTTTTTCACTAACGAGAGTACAGGTAACAGAGAGATTTAGATCGAGCTTAAGCCATTGTGACATATTTTACACTGGCCAATGTTAAAAGAAAGCCATCTGAATGTGAGCTTACATTGTTCATGCAGTGCTTACGTTGTTCATGCAGTGTAAAAAATGATTGTTCTTATAAATGAGTGACTCCAACAGTAATAGCAAAAATTCATCCAACTCACCATCCTCCCAACACACCATCCTCCTCACATACTATTTTCACAACACAGCATCCTCCCAACACACCATCCTCCCAACACAGCATCCTCCCAACACACCATCCTCCCAACACACCATCCTCCCAACACATCATCCTCCAAACAAACTATTCCCCCCACATACTATTTTCTTAACACACCATTTTCCCAACAAAAAATCCTCACAACACATCCTCCCAACACACCATCTTCTCAACACACTGTCCTCCTCCAGACACTCAACACACGATCATAACAATTAATTTTGATACAGAGTTTCCTCATACTAATACAGCATTAACCAGGAGATTCACTGTATAGAATACTAATACAGCATTAACCAGGAGATTCACTGTATAGAACACCAATACAGCATTAACCAGGAGATTCACTGTATAGAACACCAATACAGCATTAACCAGGAGATTCACTGTATAGAACACCAATACAGCATTAACCAGGAGATTCACTGTATAGAACACCAATACAGCATTAACCAGGAGATTCACTGTATAGAACACCAATACAGCATTAACCAGGAGATTCACTGTATAGAACACCAATACAGCATTAACCAGGAGATTCACTGTATAGAACACCAATACAGCATTAACCAGGAGATTCACTGTACAGAACACTAATACAGCATTAACCAGGAGATTCACTGTATAGAACACCAATACAGAAGCATTAACCAGGAGATTCACTGTATAGAACACTAATACAGCATTAACCAGGAGATTCACTGTATAGAACACCAATACAGCATTAACCAGGAGATTCACTGTATAGAACACCAATACAGCATTAACCAGGAGATTCACTGTATAGAACACCAATACAGCATTAACCAGGAGATTCACTGTATAGAACACTAATACAGCATTAACCAGGAGATTCACTGTATAGAACACTAATACAGCATTAACCAGGAGATTCACTGTATAGAACACCAATACAGCATTAACCAGGAGATTCACTGTATAGAACACCAATACAGCATTAACCAGGAGATTCACTGTATAGAACACCAATACAGCATTAACCAGGAGATTCACTGTATAGAACACCAATACAGCATTAACCAGGAGATTCACTGTATAGAACACTAATACAGCATTAACCAGGAGATTCACTGTATAGAACACCAATACAGCATTAACCAGGAGATTCACTGTATAGAACACCAATACAGCATTAACCAGGAGATTCACTGTATAGAACACCAATACAGCATTAACCAGGAGATTCACTGTATAGAACACCAATACAGCATTAACCAGGAGATTCACTGTATAGAACACCAATACAGCATTAACCAGGAGATTCACTGTATAGAACACCAATACAGCATTAACCAGGAGATTCACTGTACAGAACACTAATACAGCATTAACCAGGAGATTCACTGTATAGAACACCAATACAGCATTAACCAGGAGATTCACTGTATAGAACACCAATACAGCATTAACCAGGAGATTCACTGTATAGAACACCAATACAGCATTAACCAGGAGATTCACTGTATAGAACACCAATACAGCATTAACCAGGAGATTCACTGTATAGAACACCAATACAGCATTAACCAGGAGATTCACTGTATAGAACACTAATACAGCATTAACCAGGAGATTCACTGTATAGAGCACTAATACAGCATTAACCAGGAGATTCACTGTATAGAACACCAATACAGCATTAACCAGGAGATTCACTGTATAGAACACTAATACAGCATTAACCAGGAGATTCACTGTATAGAACACCAATACAGCATTAACCAGGAGATTCACTGTATAGAACACCAATACAGCATTAACCAGGAGATTCACTGTATAGAACACCAATACAGCATTAACCAGGAGATTCACTGTATAGAACACCAATACAGCATTAACCAGGAGATTCACTGTATAGAACACTAATACAGCATTAACCAGGAGATTCACTGTATAGAGCACTAATACAGCATTAACCAGGAGATTCACTGTATAGAACACCAATACAGCATTAACCAGGAGATTCACTGTATAGAACACTAATACAGCATTAACCAGGAGATTCACTGTATAGAACACCAATACAGCATTAACCAGGAGATTCACTGTATAGAACACCAATACAGCATTAACCAGGAGATTCACTGTATAGAACACCAATACAGCATTAACCAGGAGATTCACTGTATAGAACACCAATACAGCATTAACCAGGAGATTCACTGTATAGAACACCAATACAGCATTAACCAGGAGATTCACTGTATAGAACACCAATACAGCATTAACCAGGAGATTCACTGTATAGAACACCAATACAGCATTAACCAGGAGATTCACTGTATAGAACACTAATACAGCATTAACCAGGAGATTCACTGTATAGAGCACTAATACAGCATTAACCAGGAGATTCACTGTATAGAACACCAATACAGCATTAACCAGGAGATTCACTGTATAGAACACTAATACAGCATTAACCAGGAGATTCACTGTATAGAACACCAATACAGCATTAACCAGGAGATTCACTGTATAGAACACCAATACAGCATTAACCAGGAGATTCACTGTATAGAACACTAATACAGCATTAACCAGGAGATTCACTGTATAGAACACCAATACAGCATTAACCAGGAGATTCACTGTATAGAACACTAATACAGCATTAACCAGGAGATTCACTGTATAGAACACTAATACAGCATTAACCAGGAGATTCACTGTATAGCACTTTATGCAATAATAATTTAGTAATTTGTTGAATTGGGCCATTGGGATTATGAATGTAGAGAAATGGCCAAGCTTAATCCTAGCCAACCTGCAGAGATGACAAATTACATGATTATCCACCAATAATAATTGCTATGGTAAATGCTCTGTAGGCCCAAGTTTCAGAAGAGGATGTCAATGTTTAACACAACAGTCCTGTTTAAGCTGCAGGCTTACTATAGACCAGTTTCAGATTCAAATTGAAAATCTTCATATCAGATGTCAGTACCATATACTGACATTTATTTTGGCATCCCTAATGTCTCTATGACATAACTATCTGCCATGACTATAAACTAAGACTTAATTTGAGTCATAACTGCCACTATTACAGAGTCCAGATGACTATTACAATAACCACTTCAGATTATTAGTCTCCATATTGGATCATATGGAATAAGTAACACCTGAACAGAGAGTTCTCTCTTGAATTATTGGTACAGATACTAGCTAGCTAGCAACCGGTTACAAAGTAAAAACCTTTTTCTTTAATGAATGTACAATTTTGTACAGGTGACAACCCATACCAAAGGGATTTCAATGAGGGTTAAAGTTCAACAAACTAAGTATGTACTCAATGAAACGAGTGTCTGGGTGAAAAGAGTGTCCATGAACTGTTCAGAGGCCTCAACAACACTTAACCAATAATGTATGTGTTATGGAGCAGTACTATATTATTCCTTAGCTCCACCTCTAAAACCTTAGTTGCTTTACTCTGCTGAGTCTATTTTCAATCTTGAATAATGCAATAGAGTCAAGAAGCTGGGGCTAGAGATAGATGTTAGTAAGCTAGAGTAGGCTAAGGCATGCCTGAATCCATAGAATAGGTTAATTTTCTATGGTATGATGCATGTCATTTACAGTGTTACATAGCCTACCTAACTACACAAAGTTTATGCTATTTTAGTTAAGAATGTACATGTAACTACATCTGAATAATTATGGCAATAGCCAAAGAAGCAACTGCTTATAGTGTCATGTAATTCAGTAGCTAGCTAGCTAGCTACTAGCTACAATACTGACCTTACGACTTTTTTTCTCTATCACCACTGACTTCACACACTCCTGTCAATGTGCAGGTCGTAACATTAAACAGATATTTCTTAATAAGTCATGCACTTACTTGAGAGGGAGTAATGAAATCATCTAGATCCACAAGTTTTAGAGGACCACTAAATTCAGCCATCACCCCTAGTTATAATATTAAAAAGGTACGGTATCGCTAACTTGCTTTTGCCCATACAAGGACATAGCTCTATGTTACGATACCTATGAACTGAAGACCTGAAGACCTGAAGACCTGAAGACCTGAAGACAGGCTTGAAAAGAATCTTTTCGCTGAACTTTGGATTCGAAAGGTCGTAGTCACTAATTAGTTAGCTAGATATATCTGGACTAATAATGCTAGCTAGTGATATACCATTAAGAAGTGTGGACTATTCCCGCACCAATTGTACAACAAATTGGTGATGTCCTGCCACAGTATGATATGATGAGCAGTTGAGATGCCATAATCTAGTGGTACAGACTGACTAAGCTCATGAGTAGTCATAATCTGTTGGTACAGATGGACTAAGTTCATGAGTAGTTGAAGATGTCATAATCTGTTAGTACAGACTCATGAGCAGTAGATATTATCACTATCTTTGGGTATAGACTGTACCCAGTTTTTTTTTTCTGAAGTTTTAGGGCTAAAAATTTCAGTAGCCCATGAGATATTGTGCTTGATATAGCTATTTTCTATAGCAGAGTGTACTATATTATTAGTGCCTTTTGTCATGAAGAGGCACCCAGCATATCTGACCCTTTACAATAGTAATGTGATCATGCCTTATTTGATGATTGAGACATTTTTGTTGCAAGGTCCATTAATAACCTATTAAATTTGGAATTTATTGTGACCCCATTTATCCACTACGAAATATAGTTAGTGGCCCCTTTATTCATCATCATCAAGTCACCATTTTAGATACTTTCACCACCCTCTGTCCCAAAATATTTTTCACTTCCAGCCCTGGTATAGTAAACACTTAGTACGACAAGGAATAAGAACAGTGCCGAACTGTTACTTTCTCTATTTCTCAATAAGAACACTGCCCAACTGTTACTTTCTCTATAAGTAATATTACTTAAAGTAAGCTGAACAATAACAGTGTTTACAAAAACACAAACATCTTGAAAGTTAAACTTTGATAAAGAATACATCACAGTAGTCTAATACATATATTCCATCTGCATGTAGGGGATTGGTGGGCAGTGTATCGGAATATGGACATATAGAAGACTGATGGGTAGCATATATGAGTCTGGACATGTAGAGGATTGGTGGTGGGTCTGGACATGTAGAGAATTAGTGGTAGCATATATGTGTCTGGACATGTAGAGGACTGGTGGTAGCATATATAGGTCTGGGCCAACTATGTCACTATACATCTCTCCTATAATTATGCATCTGCATGTTTAGCACCATTCCATATACATACATGTATATCTGTGGAATAATTGTGGAATACTAATGTTCATCCATGCTCTATGTACTATACTTGGTAAAGGTAATAGAAGATGTGGCGTTCTCAGCTAGGATCTAAAGAAGTTAAGACTATTACCCAAGGAGATGATGATGACTGGGAAACTGATCCTGATTTTGTGGTTAGTCACACAATCATTGTAGCACCACCTTCACCACACACCCTCTGAAGTTTATAAGCATGTTACGGTTGTGTACCAGTGTATACTAACCACTCTGATCAATGGGAATGGGTGTCTACACTAACCACTCTGATCAATGGGAATTGGGTGTCTATACTAACCACTCTGATCAATGGGAATGGGTGTCTATACTAACCACTCTGATCAATGGGAATGGGTGTCTATACTAACCACTCTGATCAATGGGAATGGGTGTCTATACTAACCACTCTGATCAATGGGAATTGGGTGTCTATACTAACCACTCTGATCAATGGGAATGGGTGTCTATACTAACCACTCTGATCAATGGGAATGGGTGTCTATACTAACCACTCTGATCAATAGGAATGAGCACTTAATACTGATCAACAGGAATAAGTAGTGAAGGCATTAATTTTTCTACAGTTTCAAGGAATTGTGCTCTCATAGGTACCCATTTCCATTGATCAGTGCATCAAAATTTTGTGAGCACTGGTTTGTTTGTGTTTGTTTGTTTGTAACTTCTTTTGAACCACTATAAATTTTTGTATGATTACTTTCTCATATGTAGAAGGTACACGTAGGTACACCATGTACCTAATTTTGATATTCTTTTACGTAGAATGATATGACTGAAGAAGAGCAAAGATGGGGGTCTAAGACAGTAGAAGGATCAGGTTCTCGAGCAGGGGCAGTCAGGTACATATTATACTCTACATAAGTAGACAGGGGAGTGGGAACCATCCTAATAAAAATGTATTAAGAACCATTTTCTTTCATCATCATCATCATTATTATTAGTATTAGTATTAGTATTAGTATTTATGTCAGTACCTACTACTTTTAGTTTTTTCACTATACAGCAAATGTGTAGCTATATTTTGTTGCTACAGTCAGAGTGTTGTGTGTGATTGCTACTGTAGCAGTCAGGTATTGTGTTTGATTGCTACTGTAGTAGCCAGGTATTGTTTTTGATTGCTACTGTAGTAGTCGGGTGTTGTGTGTGATTGCTACTGTAGCGGTAGGGTGTTTGATTGCTACTGTAGCAGTCGGGTGTTGTGTGGTGTTGTGTGTGATTGCTACCGTAGCAGTCGGGTGTTGTGTGTGATTGCTACCGTAGCAGTCAGGTGTTGTGTGTGATTGCTACCATAGCAGTCGGGTGTTGTGTGTGATTGCTACCGTAGCAGTCGGGTGTTGTGTGTGATTGCTACCGTAGCAGTCAGGTGTTGTGTGTGATTGCTACCATAGCAGTCGGGTGTTGTGTGTGATTGCTACTGTAGCAGTCAGGTGCTAGGTATCCAGTACTAGGTTGCTAGGTATCCAGTACTAGGTATCCAGTGATTGCTACCGTAGCAGTCGGGTGTTGTGTGTGATTGGGTGTTGTGTGTGATTGCTACCGTAGCAGTCGGTGTTGTGTGTGATTGCTACTGTAGCAGTCAGGTGCTAGGTATCCAGTACTAGGTTGCTAGGTATCCAGTACTAGGTATCCAGTACCTCACCTCCCTTTTCAATCCCTTTCAATAATGGTTTGTTGGAAAATTTATCAGAGATTACAATTCATGTGATTTAGCATGAAGCAAATACGGGAAGATGTCAAGCAAGAAGATACTGTGATCAAAGCCAAAACCACCCATCACTCTCAGACTGATGCTGCTAAGGGGTTTGGAGGAAAATTTGGGGTGCAGAAGGAAAGACAGGATAAAGTAAGTTACTATTATAAGTAGGTATGTTAGTTCAGAGTGAGAGCTTTCAATACTTATAATGTACTAGAAAACTTTTCACTTCACATGTCTTCCAGATAGCACAGTTAGGGCTGCCAGTATGATCATCTCCTTGAACTTTGCATGAAGTGTCAATGACAGCTTTACATTTGCACTCTAAAGAATTAATGCTCCTAGTATAAGCCCATTGTACAAATAAGCACCTTGATGTGTATGGGGTTAGGGGAGGGGAGGATCTAATAAGTACCTTGGTGTGTATGGTGGTATGGGGGGAGGGAAGGGATTGGAGGGAGGAGAGGATCTATTAAACCTAATAGTATTTTGGTGTGTATGGGGGAGGGAGGAGAGGATCTATTAAGTCCCATCTGTAATAAACCTCTCATGTGTACCTTATGTTGAGTTCCATCTGTAATAGACCTCTCATGTGTACCTTATGTTAATAATCTGAGTTCATCTGTAATAGACCTCTCATGTGTACCTTATGTTAATAATCTGAGTTCATCTGTAATAGACCTCTCATGTGTACCTTATGTTAATAATCTGAGTTCCAAAAAAGCCAAGTTCATCATCTTTGGACAACCTTAAAATTGAATATTTTATACTATTCCATTTCATTACTTTAAAGAGTGCCAAAGGTTGGGACTATCAGGCAGAACTGTCTAAGCATGGGTCACAAACTGATGCTGCCAAAGGATTTGGAGGAAAATATGGTGTTCAAAAGGAAAGGAAAGACAAGGTACACTGTTACTCTAAGTTGCAATATAAGGCCAATGAGTTGTCATGTTTGTTTTTTTTTTTTTGTGGATTAGAGTGCTTTGGGCTGGGATTATCAGGCAGACCTAGCAAAGCACGCTTCACAGACTGATGCCACTAAGGGATTTGGTGGGAAGTATGGAGTACAAAAGGGAAGTCAGGATAAAGTAAGTCGATAGCAAGCAAAGTGATCATGGTGCAAATGCTTGGACATCACTCACCCTCTCCCCCAAACAAGAATCCTACATGAAACCCTGGCAAATGCAAACTCAATTTTACCCACTTCAAAAGACAAGTCCTTCCAGATACACACATTGGGAGCTACTCAATACATTATCTCCATGTGATTTATTTACAATATTTTCAGAGTGCCAAAGGTTGGGACTACCAGGCAGAATTGTCTAAACACGAGTCACAAACTGATGCAGCCAAAGGATTCGGAGGGAAGTATGGTGTTCAGAAGGAGAGTCAAGATAAGGTCATTTCAGCAACAAAATTCTACATAATTCTATTTTAAATGCACTATAACAATATAATTTAGTCTGCTGTTGGTTGGGAGTACCAAGCTGAACTTTCTAAGCATAGCTCACAGAAGGATGCTTCAAAGGGATTTGGAGGAAAGTATGGTGTTGAGAAGGACAAACAAGATAAGGTCAGCAGAGCAAATGAATAGAATGGGTTAGTGTACACATCCCTTTGCTGGAGCCATCTTGTTATTATTGGATAAGCACAATTAGCCCCATACTATCAAGTTAGTGCTCCATTCTTTTATTTACATGTCTAGTTGTAAGACAGCGGAGTTTTTGTGTGTTAGTGTATGTTAACAGGGGAAGACAGACAGGCTTGTCCTTCGTTAAATTTAATATGCTCTGTGTTATTATGATCATTAGAGTGCTGAAAGCTGGGATTATCAGTCCGGCTTATCAAAGCATCAGTCTCAAACAGATGCTGCAAAGGGATTTGGAGGAAAATATGGTGTTGAGAAGGACAAACAAGATAAGGTCAGCAGAGCAAATGAATAGAATGGGTGAGTGTACACTTCCCTTTGCTGAAGCCATATTGGACAGGCACAATTTGCCCCATACTAGCAAGTTTGTGCTCCATTCTTTTATTTACATGTCTAGTTTTATGACAGCCAATATATAAGGAATTTTTGTGTGTCAGTAATTATGATAACAGGGGAAGACGGACAGGCTTGTCCTACATTAAATTTAATGTGCTTATGATCATTAGAGTGCTGCAAGCTGGGATTATCAGTCCGGCTTATCAAAGCATCAGTCTCAAACAGACGCTGCAAAAGGATTTGGTGGGAAGTATGGAGTAGAGACTGACAGACAGGATGAGGTGAGTACAATGATTATGAGGATATTGCCATGTTTTAACTCATTTTTATAGTCAGCAGGTACATTCAATGATATGCAGGGAGTTCAGAGTTCTTATAAGACAGATCGTGGTGTGAAAGGTTTGTTCTTATGTGACAAATAAATTTCTGTGCTGCCAACACTTATTACTGTACTTATATAATCTGGGTGTGTGTTGACCTTTTACCATATCATTATTATGACTTACCATTTGCATATCCCTATGCTTTAGGGCTGTGTTATTATTATTATACTGTGTTTTAATGTTAGTACAGCTGTACTTCCTTGGCAGTTCATGTCCTTAGGGTTATATAAGATTATTACTCTGGTGTTTGAGACGAGTAAATGATTTTTAATTACCCTTTCCCTAGAATATCACTGTGTAATGTGTGTGCATGACCTAGACAGAATCTTCATGAAGGTTCAGCCACGTCATTAAACACACACTATGGATTCATTCCACAATAGTTTGTGTGTTTACTGTCATGTGTAAACAGTGACATGATACAGGAAGTGTGTGTCCCACTCTCTACTAGACACCTAGACAGTAAGGTCTGATTCAGTTTTGGAAATTTCAGGTGGTGCAACTGGCAATATTCGAGCTAGATTTGAACAAATTGCAAAGCAGGGTGATGAGGTAATTAATAATTTCTATACATTGTTCATGTTTTGATATTGTTGTTATATATTATCAGGAAGAAGCTCGCCGTGCTCAAGAAGAACGGAGAAGGCAAGCGAAAGAGAGAGAAGAAAGTGTAAGTATTTATCCAATGTCATACATGTACATATAGTAACTGATGTTGCTTACAGATTCGACTGCAGAGAGAAGCAGAGGAACAGAGACAAATGGAAGAAGAAGCAGAACAGCAAGCCCATTATGAAGAAGAACCTGAGCCAGAGGAGTCACCTCAATATGAAGAAGAACCGGCACCATATGAAGAGACACAATATGAATATGAAGAGGCAAATTATGAGGAGGCTCCAGCTGAGGATAACTATGAGGAACAGGAGTATTACCAACAAGAAGAGGAGCAACAA
This sequence comes from Diacarnus erythraeanus, assembly GCA_964016965.1. Taxonomy (NCBI): domain Eukaryota; kingdom Metazoa; phylum Porifera; class Demospongiae; order Poecilosclerida; family Podospongiidae; genus Diacarnus; species Diacarnus erythraeanus. The sequence goes on from OZ024680.1 coordinate 3,396,569, forward strand.
ACTTATGCTCCTGACTATGAGGCTGAAGTGAGTTCACCATCTAAGAAAAGTTTTTATTACAGCCATTATTAAAGAGCACAAAGAGAAATATAAATTTATTCTGTGAGTACTGAGACATCAACACTTTAATGACATGGGCTACCCCTTGCAATATGTATGTAATAGTGCACCCATTTTTATAAGGGAAGGTCCTAAAGTGGCTATTGTTGATATCACTGCAATTATTTCATTAGGATCCATACAATGAAGAAGCATACAATGAAGAAGCATACAATGAAGAAGAAGGTAGTGGAAAACGAGCAAGAGCAATATATGATTATCAAGCAAGTATGAATTATATATTATCACTCTGTTATAATTGAATTATAATTATTGCCTTTACTATATTATTATAGCTGGAGATGATGAAATTACATTTGATCCTGATGAAATAATTGAAAATATTGAGGAGGTAGGTACATAACTATTTATGAGCTTCCCGGAGGAAAAAGTACTTAGACTATTTCACATAATACAGTGTTGTTTGTGATTTAAAGGGGACAGCAGTAGCCATTTGGGTCCCTAGCAAAATGACCAAAATGGCGATTTCTTTCGTATTTTTCAGTTGCCCTATAATACAGTCATAGGAGTAGCTACACAGAGGCAATTGAGGCACTTGCCTTTGCTATTGTAAAGCTAAATGTATGAAGTTTGGTTAACTGACAATTCTGTCTGTAGTGTGTGTAACAAAATGTTTATTTAATAGCATTCTTGACACTAAGACAAAGATCTTTAAATCAGCACATGTTCAAAAATATTCTACACAAGTTACAGAATCTATCTGAACATACATCAAAGATTACATCTGGGTGCCTATTAGACAACAGTCTGAAATGCCACCAGATTGAATCAAAGAGGTTTAAAATTTCCTGGGAGGCATGTCCCCAGATCCAGCGCACTTCAGGCTACATAGTCATAAATCCCCACCCTAGCTCCTGCCTCAGTATGTAGCTACACCTATGTATAGGAACAGAAGATTGTATTATTTATTATTTAGGTTGATGATGGATGGTGGTTGGGAGACTGTAGAGGACAAAGAGGGCTGTTTCCTTCCAATTATGTGGAGCTGATATAAACTGTGCCTAGCACTTGGTTCTTCCGTCCTTTTTACCTTGTGTTCGTTTGCAAATTTATTTGTGCAGTAAATTTTTTTTAAAATTTGCATAATTATTATTATTATTGCATGTGCTAGTGATTGTACAAGAAGTATTAAATAAATATAGTTATAGTCAGTGACTTCATTTACGTACCGCCCCCTGACGCGAAAATTATGCCAATTTCGCGTGTTTTGAATTATATTATACAGTCGCTAAATTAGAATGATAATAGCTTTCATCACATGACCAAAAAAAAGATGAAGAAGAGTACAGAGGGATCGATTTAAATTGAACTGTTGTCGTTAAAAATCCAATCATGTCGCGTACTGTAAAGGCTAAGGTAGTTCTGCTTGGGGAAGGAGCTGTAGGAAAGACTTCTTTAGTACTCAGATACGTGGAGAATAAATTCAATGATAAGCATGTACAGACTCTTCAAGTGAGTTTGGAGGTGTTTAGGTAGCTTTCATTGAAGTATATAGTATCATAAAACATTTCATGAATCACCTATTCCCTACCTGAAAAGCTTGCTTCATGGTGAAATGAATTGTGAAAGGCAATACAAGAATTGTGTGATCTTCCAGTATTATGGGAGATCTATCAGCATTGTATTGGTACATTCTAACTTCAAAAGTGTTGCCTTTTGACTGAGAAAGAGTCTTTATTTGCCTTTCATGAGGCACTCTTCTGTCACAAGATTGGATAAGGGAACCAGTTGTACTGTTAGTGATAGAGCACACAGCTACCATTAGTTGCTGTATTCTATAGCCTGGATGTAATGTGGCTATAAGTACCTTTCACCAGTAGTTATATCATCATAACCTTGAAGGATAAACTGTACCATTCATGTGAATAGAATATAGATAGAAGGGACATCTAGAGCTATATAGCAGTCTGTTATTATTATTTTTTTTCAGTGTTACTGTACCACTTTAGTGTATAAAGAATGCTACTGGACTACATGATAAATCTGCCATAAGTAGATACTGCTTTCATTACGTGTACACACACACACACACACACACACACACACCAAGATAACCCTCTGGAATGCATTTTCATGCTTGCTTTTAATGATAAGAATAGAAACATTTCAGTATAACAAATATTTTGAATGTTCAATTAAAATCAGGAGCTTATTGTTTTCTTGTGTATGTAATTTTTAAATGTAGTTTAGGTTATAGCGTTTCTGAATTAGACTTGAGACATGAAAGTGTTGTTTAGGTTATTACAGAGAGCCTTGTGTTTATATTTGTGGAATTTCCCTTCCTAAGGGTGGGGGGTGTCATATGATCTCTTCTACTAATAGTTTGATGTGGATGTATATTGGTTTCATGATGTCCTTCTTACTCTAATACTCATGAACTTGTAGCTGATCAGTTTTAACATTATCGATAGGCATCATTTCTTCAGAAGAATCTCAATGTTGGGGACCGACGAATACAGCTAGCTATATGGGTAAGTTCACCTTATCAAAATATTTTACTGATGTCCATATTTGAATTCATACTATTCTATATCATCACTCTTGTAGCTAACTCTGCCTTAATTACATACTAAATACACCTCCAGAGAACAAATGGAAGACGAGCTAAGATACTGCACCTACTTGCATGTATACACAGTTATATCAATACATTTAGTGTACAAGGGTAATTCGTAGAGTGCATTTCTAGGTGTATGTCAATCCTTCTGTTGGTAGCCCATTATAAAGTGCATCAGTAGCTAACTCAGAACAGCAGGTGACGAGACGATGACAGTTTGACAGTTGAGATACACACTCACTGCTTCCAATTATTATGCATACAGGACACTGCTGGTCAGGAGCGCTATCATGCACTTGGTCCCATCTATTATCGTGAAAGTCAGGGAGCTATTGTAGTATATGATATTACTGATGAAGATTCCTTTGTGAAGGTTGTTCTATAGTTCTTTCTCTATAGTTCTATAATGCTCTATAATGCACAAATATAACCACCTCTATCCACGACATTAATTGGAACAATGAGGGGTTTTCATTTAAAGCTTTCCTAATATTAATTTTGTTTATTTTAAAGGGTGATTTTACCCTTGAAGTTTCAGAATTAGTTTTCTTTGGAAGGGTTACCCAAATTCTGGTTAGGAACTAACTGTATGTATAACCACAGTGATTTAGTTAGGGGAAATGTTTGGGACTGCCGTAAATGGTTATGATCATTGATCTTAGGCAAAAAACTGGATCAAAGAGCTTCGAAAGATGCTTGGAGAAGGCATAGTTGTGTGTATTGTTGGCAATAAAATTGATCTGGAGAAAAACAGAACAGTATCCATGACCGAAGCAGAAAGGTAAATGAACTTCTGTATTCATGTACATGTACATAGTCAATGTAAAATGATCACTCATAAGAGTAGTCTATATGTATGTACATGTTCAAGTGCACTCTCATTAAGGTGATTACTGCCAAATTAGCTATGAGTGAACAATGACAAGTGGCTTTAATGAAAGTGATGAGTGAACAGCGACAAGTAGCTTTAATGAAAATGTTTCTGTATCAGTACACAGTAATGGGTCCCAGTAATGATCCCATGTTAATATAAACTCTAAAACTTCATTATTGTTTTTTGATTTCATAATTTATTTTGAAACAGCTATGCAGAATCAGTAGGAGCGGTGCACTATAGTACCTCAGCAAAACAAAACAAAGGAGTGCAAGAGCTCTTTTTGGACTTGAGTAAAAGTGAGTTGTGCATTGGTACCAATGGACAAAATGTTACAGGCTTCTAGGAGAATTATTTTGGCATACCAAATCATGTGCAAAATGTAGATTCCAGGAGGCTATTCCCCCCCCCCCCCCCCCCCCACACACACACACACACACACACACACTTTTTCATTGTTTATGGTTTATGAACCAGCCCTATAGTGATTTTTTCACTCTCAAGGATCCCTGATATTTGTTTGTATTATCCAGAAGGGAGAAGATAGGCAGCACACACCTATTTATGCCCACTTTACTGACTCACCTTTACCTAACCACATAACTAGCACATTTTAGCCAACAATTTTTGTCTTTACAATACATACTATGATGGGACATCTGTGATGTTCATATTGTACAATCTAAACATCAGGCAGGATAGCTCAGCAGTAAAATTAAATTTTTACCTTCACAAAAGGCCAGCTTTACCCCACTTTATCCTAAAAACTATATCTCTTAGAGAGTGTTATAATGATCTATTCAGGTCCCAAAAATGACCTAGATAGCAATAAAATTCAATGTGTGTCTACACTGTCCTCTTAATGTTGGTGTGTGTCAATTACAAACCTGATTTAGGAGTAAAATCGGCTTATCATTAATTTTTGTGGATTTCAAGACATCAGTTCAACAGCTCTATGGACAAGTATTAGGGGGTAGGTGTAGACAATTTTAGGATCATTTGATAATCAAAAAAATACTTTTGCTGTCTCTGCCTTCATTTTTTTTTTACTTACAAGGCCTTAAATGAATCATTATAAAGCTCCTTGAGAGCTACATTTTGGTACATCAAATTCTAGGGGAGTAAATGTAGCCAAGCTAGGCCATTAAAAATCTTTACACCAAGAAAAGTCTAGTGTACTGCTTCTTCACATATCAACTGTTACAGCATGCTGTTACATTCATTTCTGTCAGTATACTCTATTTAATGATAACGTGTTATCGTACTGGTATAAAACATTTTTCTCACAACACTCTTGAAGTGTAACTATTATAGATACCCCTTTCCAAAAGAATATTTGCCCAGCTGTGTATAATTTATTGGGTGTCCACAACTAAGATACTGAATAACTGTTTTCTGATTTAGGAATACTGGACACTACTCCAGCTGCCTCAGGTACCTCTATGAGGAATGCATCAGAACCAAGGAACACATTCAATGCACAAGCTAATAGTAGAAGAGGCATCATAGTCGAGGATGATTTTAAAGCAACTCAAAATAACACGGAGAGTAAAGGGGGTGGGGGTTGTTGTTAGCATAATTACAGATCACTAATTTTATTATCATAAGAGGAAATTCTCTTTTACATGCTGGACTAAAAATAGCTTAAGATTAATATTTTTTGTGTTAATTTTTTATCAACAATAACAATGTAATGATTCTGATCGAAATGATTTGATCTCTAATGAATGGAAATTACTGTGTGGGGGGTTTTATTCTTGAAGGAGGCAAGATTCTTTTATGGAGAATTAGTTGATTCTTTGGGTACATTCATCGATGTCCTTAAAATGCTTGAGTAAAAATTTTTGATTGAAAACAGTCTAATCCAAATCCCCACATGAGCTATTGTCTCCTGGTACAAGTTACATTTATAATGGATTACATTATAATTCATAGTTAAAAGTAAAGTCTGGTGCATAGAATCAAGAATTTCAATTCGATCACTAAGATGTCATCTTAGTGCATGTAAATGCTTGTAAAAATTGTAGGTTGTACTTTTAAGGCCAATGGGAAGACACTAGATATAGAGATCAACATTAGCATTGTGTAACATTCATTAAGGCTGTGATGGAAAGACACTAGTTATAGAGGTCATAGTACTAACATTACTTGTGAAACCTTTATTGTTAGGGCACTTTTGAGGCTGTGAAAAGTGAAAGCACTAGTTAGAGATCAGCACTAATATTAACTCAATGTTTCTTATACTGTACAACAAATGAGAGAACACTTATGACTGGCTAGCTGCTAATAATTCCTTATAGTTTGGATTTTGTGAGCCATGAATGTTCCTAAAGAAAAAAGAAGAAAAGATACATCACAACAATTTAATGATTTGGTATTGCATTTCTATACTTTTCTAGCTAGAAACTTCCTCCACAAGAAATAAGGGTGGATAGTGTCAGACCTTGTAAGCCCAGAATGCAACCACCTATGGGAAGTTGATTTTGGCACAAACTGTAGCTCTTGAAAGCTTACTAATGGTTATTCACTATTAACTTATGTAAGTATTATATAGCAACTTGTCAAGTCAATATAGATGTACACTATTATTATAATTTCTGTACTGGAATAAAGTTTAATGGGGTATATGTGATATAATGGAGTGGACTAAGTGGTGAGTGGACCAGGGGGTATAATGAGGTATAATGGAGTGGACTAGGGGCTATAATGAGGTATGGGGATATTAATGGAGTGGACGTGGGGATATAATGAGGTGTGGTGATATAATGAGTGGACTAGATAAAAGGCAGAAGAAGTACTAACTGCAACAATGGTAATTATCATACCTGTGCCTTCCTAGAAGAAGTAGGATGCACTTCAACATTGATAATCACAGGCCCTTTACTCTCTTCATTAAACACTTCACACAAAGCCTGATCTAGCTCGGGTATAGTTTTAGCACCATATCCTCGAGCACCAAAAGCACTGGCAATTTTATCATAACGTGTACCATAAAGAAGTGATGTTGGAGGCACACTGAAAGTATAACGATATACATATAAGTACCTCAATATATTATTGCTATAAATGTACCTTTGCCACAACAATTCCTTGTCTTGTGTAACATACTCCCAACTCTCAGCATCCAATCCACTATATATGCCATTATTGTTCATAACAATAAATATGATAGGAAGCTGGTACCTAGACATGGAAAAAAAAATCCAAGTGAATTCAAACAGTATTGAATGCCATATAACCCTATCAGAGTGAGTTTGGTAATGTCGAATTTGATGCAACCCGGTGAAAAGAAGTTTCACTACCAAAGATGAGCTTGGAACTCATGGGTTGATTGTATAAGCTACAGAGAGTGAGCATTAGGCTGGTACACAATCACAAAATCACAAGTATACTATATCAGCTAGAAAATTAACGTATGTTCCACAGGCAGTGCCTTTGATCCACTCACAAATATAATACATACCTACATGCTGTTTCAAATTCCATCCCAGAAAATCCAAAAGCACTATCTCCCTGAATACAAACAATCCTGGCTCTATTATTTTCAGGTTTTTCCTGTTCTACTAGAGCAGCAGCAATGGCAAAGCCACAACCAACTCCCATGGTTCCAAACGTCCCAGCATCAAGTCTACAAGTAAAATATAATCTTCAAAGATATACAACAAATGATTAAACAACTATAGATTGGCTCCAGAAAAATCTTTACACAAAATATTAGAATGACTCCTACTTTTCATGTCAGCAGGAATTTCTCACTAACAAGTAGAGATGATTCATTTTAATGCAGTGATATTCATAATAAAAATGGTTAGTTAATGTTTGAGACTTGCTGTTCATGAACAACAGTATCAACATGAATCATCAACAACAGCCTTAAGACTAAAGTACAGCCTACAACAATATTATTATTTCACCAGAAAGAATGTTAAAATTGACAAAGAATGCATTTGCCTCAATAATAGGAACATTCACAGAAAACATTCCCAGAAGTATTGGATTGGGATTAGGATAAGGATATACTTGGGATGATAGTATAATCAAGTTCATTGAGATTTCTATAGAAGTATACAAATTAACCTTTTGAATGCCACAATTATCACAACTTATTTGGCCTCAGCTGTGACTATTGTAAATTTAAGGCTCATTGATCAACTAGATCACACCTTATTTTCTGAAACTCCATTATGTACAAGAAGGCAGGCATGGGTGGCATAGCGACCACACATTACCAATAGTGAAATAAACAATGGAAATAGAATAAAGTTCTGTGCTAGTAATCCTTTGAGCACATAATTGCTTGGAAGTGTGTAAACATTCACTACCAAGAAGATATACCTTTTCCTTGGATAATAGCTTAATAAAACAGTTCTTCCAATATCCATCGTGGTTGCTCCTTCATTGATTATGACACAATCTTTAGGGAGGTATTTATTAATCTGCAAAATGTTCAAAATTAATTTTGACAGCACGTTCTATGTGAGTCTACACATGTGAAATTTACTTTAAGGTAAAACTAAGATACTTGTGTCCATGCTCATCCCATAACCTTTAATAGCTGATAAAACTCACCACATTGTAAGCACAATAGAAGTTCATGGGCAATTCAACATTACTAGCCAGGTCCTGAATTATGATAGTGAGAAACATACACACACGAGTGAGTGTTGCACAGTACATATAAAGTAACCACTCACTCTATTTATTTGCATATTTAGAGATCTCTTTTCTTTGAGGGTGTTCCACCATGATCCATCAAAATCACAAAATGAAACTGAATCTTCTGCAAGTTTTGAATTTAGCTACAGAAAATAATAATTTTTATTGTTGTTAAATTAGGAGATTGAGTGTATGCTTCTTGTGGCTATATTCTATTACACAATGACATCTTTATAGTTTGACTCCAAAATTTACTTCATTTGTATTATTGCTAGCATTTCCTTTCTTTCCTTTTTTTAAAGATTACTTTTTAGTCTGGGAATTATATTATGGGTCAAATACTATTGTAATTCCACGGAATTAGACTGTGAAATGTGTATAAACTCAATGAAAATTATCAGCTACAAAAATGTTCTCTCCGTGGAATATATAGTCACTTGTAATAGGATGCATTTTTCTGTAGTGTCGAATCCCTTGGCTCTCCCTCAGGTTCTGGGTGAATAAACCACTACCACCACAAGATGTGTTTGTAGTCCAAATGTCTCAAGTAACAAATTCACAGATACATAAAATAATAAAATAGACCATCAAAAAATATCTTTAGATTGCATGCACAACAAACATTCAATATCCATATTGCAGTTATAACAGTAAACACACATCAGCTGAATAAAGTTGAGTCTTATACAGCAAAATCCACCTCATCATGTGTCCACAAAAATAATACACTAAAGAATTGCTACAGAATCTAAAACTATAGAATCAAACACTGTGCACCCTTGCTATTCCTTACAAGTCCAAAAGGTCAAAAAAGTATACTCATACAATTTGCATGTTCAGTTCTGTAGTGTTAATAACTAAAGTCTATTCGCATTCACTTGCCCACGGAAGTAGTAGCAGTAGAGTGTGATTACGTAGTGGTGCATCATTAGTTGATTTAGCAAAATACTTGTGGATGATGGTGTGTGGAGCCAAACCACGTGTTAACTGTGTAACTGCTACACTAATTGAGCTAAATAACACACACCACATTCCTCACGGTTAATAGAATACTCTGTACTTTGCTTATGGGACATACAACTAACTTTTGACTGGACAGGCATAGAACCTTATAAAAGATATCAGAAAAATTCTACGATAATTAGTTAACTGTTGGTGTTTGAAATTTTGAAATCGGATGAAAATTTAGCAAGTTATTGCAAATATTTGTGGTGCCAGGTCAACCCAAATAGACTTTAGTTCAGACAGAGGGAGTTAATAACATCTGTTGTGCATGTGCACCTATCTCTTGCTTTTGGCAGGATTCTCCCGGGAATTTGCTGTTTCTCCTGGTGTCCCGGAGATACAATCAAACTGACAATTGAGTATGACCTTTGGACTATCAATAATTATTATGAGGATGACCTTTGAACTTTCAATTTCATGCCAGATGGAGCCTTCATCTCCTGGACCTAGTGGTAATCAGACTGAGAGTAGCAGTCATTCAATAACAACTGTAGCTATTAATTGTTACTTCACTTGACCCACCAGCTCGAAAGAAGACCAGTAGGGACAGTAAGTGGCAGGATAATTTGAAGAAATATCATTAGAAGACAAGCAAGAAGGGACCCTCATTTGCTTATTACAATATTTGTTCCACTGATTTTTCAGTTGCTTTTGGTGGTGTACATGAGATTAAAAAGCATGTTAGGAAGAAGAAGCATTGTGAGTTAGCTTTTTGAGAGTATTAGTCAGACTAGAATCACTACTGCCACCTTACAGAGAACACATTAGTTGACCAGGTTACAGCTGCTGAAATTTACTTTTCTTGGCTGAACATAACATTATATTTTAATAAATAGTGTTTCTAGATAACAAAATTGCAGATAATTTTGCTTTAGCCAGAACTAAAATCACTGCTACAGTGGAACCTCCCAATAAGGGACAACTTGGGATGAGGCACTCTGTCCCTTGTTCAGAGGTTGTCCTCTCTTAGAAGTTAACCCGTTTTTCACTTTAATATGCAAGTACAGAACATGGTGAAGTGTATTATAATGATCCCTTTGATAAATTTTTTACCATACAGTAAAATTTACGGGTTCCCAATCTCAGGCTGCAGCGCAAAAAAGTCCTGCAGGGTGGTCTGCTTCATAGAAGCATTATGAACAGATGCAACCATATCCACTGCAGAGTTGACAGCATTTGCTTCATTAGTAGACCCACGATCTTCCAAAAAAAGTTTAATGTCATCCAGTTCCTTTATCACTTGACTAAAACTTGTAAACTTTGACACAGGCTCTTCATCCACATCCATATCATCTTCATCATCAGCTTCATTGAGTTCATCATCATTACCAAGTTTTGCTAAAAAGTTAGCATCCCATCCTTATCCACACACACTGAAACTTCTTCTTCACCATGCAGATATTCTGCAAGGGAACATCTCTGCTCAGAAGGCATAGTTTTCTCAATGAGGTTCTGGAGTTCCATGCATGCATCTGATTTAAGAAAGAGATCATCTTCAGTATCATATGCACGCACAACTACATCCATGATAGCATCTTTTAGGATACCAGCCTTCCTAAAGCATTTCAAGATTGTCTCTAGTTTCACTTTCTCCCAGGCTAGAGCAACCCAGCAAACTGCTGCAAGAATATTGATAGAGTTTGCTACCTCTGATGCACTATCACACTAATCTATTCTGGCCAAGACATGATTTAAAAATAGCTTACGGTAGTGTACTTTAAATCCAGAGGCTGCAGCTTAGAGGTGGTGTTAGCACAATCTTAATATTAGGTATTCAGGATGACATCCAGCATTATCTATCAAAAGTAATAATTGCTGCATACTGATGATTCAGTTTAGTTAACACTGACTCCATGATATCTGGGCTTCTTTTGGTGGTAATAATTACTGGCAATAGGCTTTTATTGAACCGCTTAAAGCAGCGTGGCTTTTCCGGTTTCCAAATGCACATAGGCTTTTCTTTTTTCTCAGCTGTACTAACAGTGGAGAAACTTTTTGGAAAGAAAAATTACCAGAGATACTCCAAGGCTATAAGAAGGAAGATATTCTGAACTTGGATGAGACAGGCTGTTTTTGGCAAGTGCTACCCAATCATGGGTTTGGCCATAGAGGAAAGGAGTGTAAGGGTGGGAAGAAGAGCAAGCATAGGCTAAAAGTTGCCTTTATTACCTTCACCAGATTCACCACACACTGTAAATTGTCTAAGGTTGTGGTGCTTTTTCCATTTTTCTAGCAAACCATTACTTCCCTTGAAATCAGGTTTTCCAAGTGCTAAAGCTATCTGCCTTCCCTTCTCTGCTATTAAATGTGGACCACCCAGATATATGTTTTTAGAACATGCAAGGAGGTACCATTAATATAGTGCCTTGATAACCTCAGCATACTCCGAAATTCGTGACATTTTTCTGTCATGTATAGTAGTAGTAGTTTTAGATACATTAGCCTCATACGATGTCGTCCTTATTCTTTATAATTTTGGCAATTTGGGTCTTGCCACAATCAAATAAGCTCACGTGTTTTCATACCAGGATTCTTTTCTGAGGTCTTGATAACTTCAATGAGATTTAGGTACTACCTCTTCTTGGCACTTCCACTAGACATCATTGTAGCTGTAAAATTATCAGGTCATGATCACCATCTAGCTAGAGCAAGTGGGTGGGGTAGTCCAAATTCATTCCTATGTGAGGGGCTACCACATTTATATGGACATTTGGAATGCACAAGTAGGACAAGAGTTACTGTTGAAATGTGAACCAGGCAACGGTGAAGATAGCCATGCAGTAGCTGTGTTGAATGAAGATGTGATTGTTGGCCATGTTCCCTACAATTTAGCTCCTGTTGTAGAAATGTTTCTGAGGAGAGAAGTGAACACAGGCTTTGCTGAAGTAACTGGCAGCAGGGTAAAACGAGGAGCTGGCTATGGTCTAGAAATTCCATGTATTTATCGTTTTATGGACCAAAAATATACTGTAAGAAACTAGAAGAACTTCTTGAACATAAGGCTTGAGCTAGAACCTGAAACAGCTAGTTCTAACTGTGCTGCATTATTTATAATTAATTTTGTGGGTGTGGTTTCTTGTCCGCTCATAGAGGTCTTATTAAAATACAAGTGAGTCAGCAAACTGGTCGCTGTTCGGAGCTCAGAGGTGGTCGCTTTCAGAGGTAAGCTTCTATTAGCAGTGTATGGAAGTCATTCTGGGGCATCTAAGTTTGTCTGATGTCTGGAGGTTGCCTGCTTTTTGGAGGGTCCGTTATGGAAGGTTCCACTGTATTAGTAAATATGCATTGGCCTAAATTATGATAAAACTATGTTACAGAAAGCTAAAAAGGTTACCATGGGAAGCCTAATAAGAAAAATTAAACACCATTACTACATATCATTATACTATTAAATGCTAAATACGTAGAGAGCCATACCCATATGGAAGGTGTCAGGGCAAAATCTTGCCTTTATGTCCTGACAATTTATATTTGGAGGTTGGTAAGTCTGGTGCACATGAAAGCACAGCAACACATATGAAGCTAGTTGATGAATCACCACATGCATGCTATGAATACCATTGAATCAAAATGAGAACAGTCCAAACCGAAAGAGATACAAACCACAACAGAATTACATTATCGAAGGAACTGTGGAAGAATGCATGAGTTCTTCAAACGTGAATTGTGTCCTGCTTTTGGCAAGATCAGTAACAAGTCAAAAAAAAAACAATACAAAGTGCTGAAGCAGACCCTTGAAGTCAGTCAAAGCCATTGAAGACGATACTACAGAAGAAATTTTCCAGGTATCTATTGGTGCAGATGACTCACAGTTTGTCACCTTGAAGCTGGAAAGTAATAAGATTTCAGGCAGATACAGGAGCACAGTATACCTAAACTAAGCCACCTAGAACTATAAGTTGTCCTGGTGAAGCATATCAGACAATTACATCATAATATGGAGGATTTGAACTTCGAGTGGTAGACAGAGTGCAAGTTAGTGGATCAGCAAAGGCATTCAACTACTGCTGGGATGCAAAGCATGTCTTGGCATGAAGATAGTCACGTATCTGGACAATAACCACTTTTAAACAAACTGAATACAGAAGATACAAAGGTTTATTCATTCAGTGACACATGATGTCAAGAACTCTCCCAGTGTATTCACAGATGGAGTGGGTCTACTGGAAGGAGAGTATCGCATTTGCCTTGACCCCCAAGCTGAGCCTGTGCAACATGTCCCTCAAAGAGTTCTTATGGCACTGAGAGACCGCCTGCAGATGACATGGTAAAGTAGGAAGAAGCCCATGACATGAGTCAACTCCATGGTGGTTATGTCAAAAAAGATGGGAAAATTCATCTAGGGGATAGTTGCCTATTTCCGGACCGCACCATTTCCTGAACCATGTCACGTGAATGATGCCTTGGTGGCATTAGCGCGGGCTTTTGCAGCTGATGCAGCTGTGAGTTGCTTTAGCGTGGAGAGGCCCCTCTGGGGAAGAGTTGCTGCTTATCGGGCATAGTACAAGTTAGGGGGAAAGTTGGTTGGAGATAAGAATTGACTGCTTTCTTGGGAGCTGTTATTGCCAATTCATTTAACTGTATCACATGCTGAATTGATTTACCTAGGTGGTCACCTAAATTTAATTTTGTTGAAGAAGCCAAATTTTATAGCTATGATAAAAAAGTTGATGCATGCACATGTACCAGTACCTGAGTGTTACACACTGCAGCAAAACCACCTATTCCTAATTAAAAATTTAAAAATACGCAATAATTAAATACGTAATCTGCTTGAAATTTGTAAAACGTAAATATTAAACCCCATAATTAAAACCAGTTATACAGTATCTCAGCAAATTCCTGCCTCACCTCTCAGATATAACAAAGCCATTGAGAGAGTTGACACAGAAAAGACAAGGGGTCCACTACAACAACAGCACTGGAGAAGCCGAAGAAAGCTACGTCCAGCACATGCACCAGTCCTCCAATACTACAACCTACAAGAGGAAGTCACATTGCCTCTCAGTCAGGCCTGAGAGCTGCCCTATTACAGAGTGGTCAGCCTGTTGCCTATGCCTCGAGGACACTCACTTCCACCAAGACACACTATGGCCAAATTGAAAAGAATTACTGGCCATCATGAGCATTTTGAGGCTTACACATATAGAAGAGATATCGTGCATATAGAAACTGATCATCAACCAGTAGAAGCAATTGTACAGAAGCCCATCGACAATGCACCAAGTCAACAGCAGTGCATTCTACTCTGATTACAAAAGTTCAATCTGCAAATGAAGTATAAGAAAGGAAAGGAAATGTTCCTAGCTGTTACATTTGCAGTTTCTCAGAAGAGCTGGAAACAGTTGACCACAGCCTCACTTGCTATCTCAGCAGTTTAGTTGCAAAGAATCATGGAACTATCATTAAGTGATCAAACTCAAGCCACACACACACACACACACACACACACACACACACACACACACAGTAATTTGAATAGCTAAATGTCAAGTATGATCACTACTTCTTATAAATAGATGAAAAAACAGTAAAGTATCTTAGAATTCAGGCAACTGCCTGGTCTACCTGACCTGTTCCACTGACCATGTATAGGCACATTTTTTGTTTCGTTCACATGAAGAGTAAGTACAAAATTCATATTTTCAGCATATGCACACCAACACTCAGTAAACTGAGTGGGATTTTTTGTTATTTTTTGCATAGTTGCTGTAACAAAACAAGCAAGCACAAGTTGGCAGCTACAGTGCACACAGTGGCAAAAAGGATCTCCAGACAATCTGTTCAAAATCATTTGTTACGAATGTGCATATACTACACACAGTGCCTGTATAATTATGAGTTTCCCTCTCCCTAAAATTAATCCATGTTCTAATTATACAGCCCCACTGAACCCATACCCAGTAACAGTTACATACCTGTGAAACAACTGCTTTAATATCTCCAATCAATTTAATTGACTCTGATGCATTGTTTCCCATTTCCTCAGGAGATATATCAACCTACACACAGAAATACTGACAACCTATGTACAACATGTTATTAACAGGCAGTGTATTGGTAACCAATAGGTGATACTACATTTATGAATATCTCCAAACAACAAAAATATCACTATGAAAGTACATGAAGTTGTGGAAGTTCGTAGAACAATCCTAAAAATTATATTATGATACTGCATTACCTGTATAATTTTAACATTGTTAGAAAATCTTGGTGGTTTTCCAAAGTGTAATATCCAGTTTAGTCTAGCACCCAATAGTAATATAACATCTGATTCCTTCAAGGCCCTTGATACAAAGAGAAAAAATAATACAGAAGTAAAAAAATAGTGATGGCTCTTGCTGAACATCCACTCTGGTAGTATAGCTCCTTAACCATTACTACTATAGTGAATTTGACTCTTAATCTTTACCTAGATCTTGCAGCAGCAACACACAGTGTATGATCATCTGCTATAAGCCCTTTGCCCATTGGAGTAGGCAAGAAAGGCAGGTTGTTAGTTATAACCAAAGTACTCACTTCAGCTTCAGCTTTAGCATAAGCTGCACCTACATTAAATTTAATACTATATTAACAGAAACTCCAATTCTTTAATGCAAGTCTATAACGCTGTCTTAAAAACATCAATTTTAAATTTACAATAATTATTGTAGTTCAATACTTCCTCCAGTTCACAACTTCTCTGACCTTTTCCAATAATTACTAATGGCCTTTTAGAAGCTTTCAAAGTTTTTACAGCCTTTGAAATAGTACAAGGATCTGCATAAATTAATGGTGGTTCAATACAACGTGGAAGAAATCTAACAAAAAACAGAGATCATGGCATAGCATCACAATTCACTCGTTCTTACTGCAAATTCCTTGAATATATTTCATCCGTGACCATATTCCCAGGTATTTCAATATATGAAACTCCAGGTCGACCATACATGCTGTGACGTACTGCCTATTATCAGTAGGTATCAGTATATTATGTGTCACATGGCAAGAAATGGGTTATCATGATTATCACAATAATAATTATAAATGATTGAAGTAATTGTAATAATTATTCATTTATAAATGGAGATTTTGTATTGTCAGCTAGTAGTGATATAAATTTCTGGTAGATGATTTATTTCCCAGTGTCAAGTTTTAAGAATACATTTTTTGTTCTAAAACATATCACCATACTCATAATACAACTCTGTTGTAGGTTCCTGAAAAATAAACCCTTTACTGCCGAGAGTTCCCACTACACTGGAAAATAACTTTTGAAGGTTCCTACTGTTCAGAAAACTAATCTAAGTATTCTAATTGTTATGAGTTAAGTGTAACTGCTTAGTTGTAGCAGTGATTCTCACTGCCAAAGTAAATGAACACAAGAGATGGACAAACAGCACAAATGGCTATAAACAATTTCTTCATGTAGTCCTCATAATTTTTATGAAGCAGTAGCTATGAGCCTACTGAAAATCTGTACTCAACATGCTAAGATTTGCAATATAGTAGTACTTAACATGCTGTGTTACAGTATTTAACATGTTGCAATACAAATCTTATAGATACAGTATTTGCTACAGCTAATGCAAAATCTACTTCATAATTATTCATTGAGATAAGTTCTTTTATTCAAGTCTAGAAACTATTCTACTACAACTACAACACTAATATCTCCTTATAAGCATATTTGGGACCCTTCTTCCAGGCTAGCTATAAACTACAGCACTGTTATTAACCTCCTCATAAGAGGATCATTTTCTACATAACCATTGGACCTAGTTATTTCCATTATTAGTTGTGCTATTACTCTAATTAAAGCTTACATTATGTGAGGTTACCCCAATTAAAAAAACCACTTAATTGTCACAGTCAACAACTACTATAGCAATAACAATGTGACCATGAAATTAACCAGATCTAAGGCAATATTAATATCACCCTTCAAAGATGAAACTACACCAAGAAGGTAACCAATGGTACATAAGGTGAAATGTGATAAAACTGCAAGCTGGTAGATTATGCATAACAGATCGATTTTTCTATCAATTAGACTCTTAGAGAAACAGGACTAAAGTCAGCCCTGTTTGAAATTTAATACTCCACCTATCCTGCTAGTATAATTCCCATTGCTGACCACAGCCTACATGTTCTAGCATAATTCAATCAACAAGCTGTTTTGCATTATTATGGCATTTCTCTTAATTTTATGCCACACAAGTAAAATCTAGTTTACAGGACACAAGCTGCTAAAATATAGTACAAACTTACTCCATTGTTCACAAATGAAGCTAACACCACATGAATGCAGACAATAATAAGACTAACCTTTTCAATATGAAATGGAATAGATTCTATTCTTTCTAGTCGGACAGCATACTTCACATAAGGTCTACAGGATTCAACCTACAGCATTATGGTAAAATCTATCACTAGAAAAATGACATTTCAACTAACTTGGCTCCACTCTTGAAAACCTCCCATTCCTCCCTGATCCTGATCATACCCTCCTGCAATAACAATCAGCGGCCTAGCAGAAAAATAGAGTAATAATCCAACAAACACTGTATAAGTGGGTTTCCCTCGCATTTAATATAATATTCTGGGCTGGACCATGTTGTGTGAAAGGGCAATCTCCCCACTTGCACACTCCTCCTGGTAATATCATTTCATCATCTGACAAATTGTGACTAATCTTTCTTATCATTTCAGTACACCAACCTAACAAATACTTATCTCTTTAAACTGTATGACTATCTCTTATTTAAACTGTAGTTATCTGGTAACAAGCTAATGAGTATTCATTCTGTTACTGTGTTATTGAGCATGCATAGTAGGAGTCTGTATTGACCTTTGTACTTAGCTGACTCACCCCGTCTGTCAGTCTATTGTTGTCTAGAGTACCTCCACTAAGTTGTATGTGCATTTATGTTTAGTCCGGCCAAAAGTTATATAGCTCATAGTTGTTGTATATGATTCATAATAATAAACCTATTATGACCAAGGAAGAGATATACCAGGGTAGCCACACAAAAATTAACAGGTTCAGTTCTTCCTTGTTCTAAATTAAACTAAAAATAGACCAAAAACATATATTCATGTTTACTGAGTCTCCAACTCACCAACAATTTACAGCAGCATTGGCCATCCCTGCTAAAGCATGGATTAACCCAGGACCTGGAACCACTAAACAGCCAGCAGGCCTACAAAAGAAACAGAATTAAACTTATGGGATTTGCTCATCACCTTAGGAACATTGGTTGTGTTAGTAAGTACACATACATTGTTTCTCTATGGCCATTATCATGTCATTTGAATTTTTAAGTAAACCCAGGCTCTTTAACACAGGCTCTGCTAGGTAAAGGATACTTTATAATTTATTACATACCTTCCAGTTAGATAGCCTATAGCAGATGCTGCATAACTAGCCTAGAAAATTAACAGTACTGACATAAAATTAATACTACATAATATATTATACATATAGATCTACACCCTGTCAGCAATAATTATTACTACATTCATAGGTGACCACATTTCATAATGTGATGCTACTGCAGAGATGTTTCAACACTATGATTCAAAGACAATCTTCAATGGCATTGACTCTCATTTTGTGCTGGTACCAACTCTACTAAACTCTAATGCCCTGTAATCATCAAACACAAATGCTACTTAATCATGATGGAAAGCTCTGGAACATTAATTCCATTATTACTAGTAGTTCCAAAAATAATATTTCTGTGTTTCCTCCAACCCAAGGAGCATTCATTTTTCTTTAAATTCACGTGAAGTAGTCATATATCTGACCAGTAGAGAACTAGTAAGACTACTTAGATAACTTACTACAGTGTTAGACCAAAATGTGTTAATCAGTTTAATGAGGTATAACTATTATCTAAAAGAGTTTGTGCTTCATAGAGTATCAGTAAAGGGTCATTAAACTAAGAAGCTTCTACCAACATCCACTAACTTATAATATCGAGTTTACAGAAAAGCTATACCCAACTTCATGTAACATAGCATAAAATTTGTACAACTCAGCACCCTTGATGCTATATTCTCTATTCATTTTAATTACACCAATGTGGACACAAAAGTCTCAAAAATAACAAGAAAATATGCTGCAGAAAATTCCTGCAGCAGCAACACTTGTCTTTTTAACTTGCATTATCAGTGGGCATGAAACATTTACAGCTCCACTACATTGTCCAACACTGTGCCCACTTTAGTTATAATACAATAATCATTAGGTAGCAGCAATGCTCATTTTAATTCGCAAGAGTTTTGCCACGCCCAGCCCAACCAAGACTAGTTAGTATTCTCATCTGACATAAAACTTACGGCTTGTTCATTCCTAGTCCCAATGTAATGCACACCAGCATTTTGCAATGCAAATCCAACCTCAACAACAGGTATTCCGACTATTCCGAACACATACTGCACTCCTTGATCTCGCAATGATTTAGCTACTATACTAGCTCCAGTCAATACCTGGTCATCCATCTCCAATTAACTTGGACGATTTAGCAAAGGACCATCCAATACTTCTACCAAATATTACACTCTTACTGCTAGTAGCGTGCAAGACGACACCGGTTACATCTTATAAGAAATCGTTTAATGGAAAGGGGTCGTCAGAGGCATGCACATACACGCGCGAAGCATTTCTGCAGTATCGGACGATCGCGATACGAGTAGATAATACACTTTCTATACGTACGAGGTTATTACACATGTTACGTAACAACAAAATTCAATAGCAGTAATATAGGGGAAAGAATGTACAGTGATAAAGAGAGAAAACAGTGGGTATAAATATAATCAGCAGTAACAAACTAAAATTGGTTTATATTAAGTACAGTCACAAGCTTATTTTTTTTTTGTTACATTGGTAACATTGTCATAATGAACTTGGCATGATTGTTTCTAGGAATTGACAAAGAAAAATGGACATGTTTCATCTGTAGTGCCTGTGTGGCAGTGTCTTGACAATCAAATACCGCTATTGTTACTTCTTCACCAGTTTTAATCATCTTTCCATTTATTACATCTTGAACTCCATTTAGTTTCATAACAGCCTGAGAATAAAATAAAACAAAATCTGACCCAAAGCAAATGTATATATATATATGTATATATACCAACTCCGAGAAGGTCAGATCATGGACAAGGCTTTTTAGCCAGCATGTATATATATGTATATATACCAACTCCGAGAAGGTCAGATCATGGACAAGGCTTTTTAGTCAGCTTTCATGTAGTATATAATATTATGACAGTAACAAATTACATTTCTTGTAAGCATTGTATGACTAACTGATGTGCAGATTCTTACTCAAAAGAGTGGTTGAGGATTTTAAATAAACAGGGAAATTTATAATATACAACCATACCCTCACACTATTTCAGCATACCTTATAAGCTTGCATTCTTTCAGGTGCTCCTTCTGGAGGATATCCAACTACCTCCATTATATTTAAAGGAACTCCACCTAGAGTCACCAGAGAAATTAAACACTCTTATGCATTACATCACTTAGAGTCACCAAATTAAGTACTATTGCATTAGTACATTTGATGTCACAACGCAACTGAGACCACATATGTAACATTATTTCACTTAATGCAGGAATCAATCCTTACTATTCACAGAACAAATACATCAACACATGGGACTTCAAATTTAACTAACTGTGCACTTCATAGGAATGTGAACACCAATAAAAATATTAATACATACATGCAGCTGATCTTGCTGTACACTCACAAGTTAGATTTGTATCAAGTTTGACCATCTGTGTTGACGGAGGAGTAGGAAGAAGGGGCTCTCTCCGATTCACAGTCGAATTACCACCGATAACCAATTGTGTGGGTAAGTGATCTCCCAAGGTAACAGGCCCATTGTTTCCTTTGAACGAAACTCTATTTGACGGATGACGCTGATTTTGGTACCTTTGGTGAATAAAGTGTGTGTAATTTTAGACTTGGTGTAATATTATAGCACATGACCTACCTATTTCCACTCTTTTGACCTTGCTGTTGTGCTAGTCTTGGTGGAAGTGATTGATAACCTGTAATATCATAGATATACAGAAACTTTCTTGTCTAGTTTACCCATAGAGAAGGTAATGTTTCATTGAAATTAACACATCAAAATCCTAGATAGAACCTTCCCATAACTATAGTGTATTCAAAAGTGAAAGCATGTACATTAATGAGTAAATTATACAATTATTCAGTAGTAGTCATTCTGTTAGCAATGAAAGAACACACGCAATGAAGTCTCTTTGGAGATTCAATAATTACATAAAACTTTAATGCAAAAGTGTGCTATAAGAAAATATGCTACCAATAAAATGAACAAACTCCTACAATGCTTTTAAGGATACACATGCGTGTATAATGTACCCACATGCGTGTATAATGTACCCACATGCAACTCGAAATCAAATACCTGACTGTGATGACATTGATGCTGAAATTTCACTGACATGACTACCACTTTGTTTCGGAGAATCAAAATGTCGAAAACGAGTACCTGCAAAAATAACATTTATTGTATTATTGTACACATCACTCACTTAATGCACACCAACACTATACTTAGAAGGAGGTCAGCCAGGAGGAAGTGTACCCCTTCTGCCTATTCAAGGATAAATATTATGAATCCATTTGGCTTTCTACCTCTGCCTTAGATTAAATGATTATCATCATACAAGCCAACAGATACTCTTGCTGCTCAACATAAGCTAATAGTAGTCTCTATTTTTACTAATTTCTGTAATAGTTACCTAATTCAAGCTTCATAGTTTTTATTATAATGTGACGTCATATTTGCATAATAACTAATCTAAATCTGGAATAATTTCAGCCTTTTTTGGTTCAATAGAATTTAATTTCAGTATCACGATAGTTAATTAGTAATGATTCTGGCTTTATAAAATATTTTAAATTTCAAGATTTACGGTTTCACTGGCTATGGTCATCAGAGAAAACAAAGTGAAATTACACATATGCAGTGAGTTCTAAAGTTCAACAAGAACATATTTAATAGATCACTACTAGTGCAAGATAGTCCACTCTCATTAATAGCATTCTGTACCTGATCCAACTGGAGGATGGTTGGGAGTGCCAGGAGAAAACCCTACTTTACCTGAAGAAGTAGGGGAATTGACAAGTAGAGCATGCTGATTTCCACTTGATGGCGGAGGCGAAAATAAGCTTGTTCCCAGACTGTGTCCTGTCCAATTTAAGAATAATAGGCCACATGTCAAAATGTTTTACATTCCCACAGATCCTGTAAAGTGAACATATACGAACACTACATACCTAAAATCTGGACATGGTTACGGGTGAGTCCAGTACTGGGTGGAGAGAAAATTCCTTGTTGCTGAGCTTGCAGTATACCAGGAGGGGCAAGATTCAATGGTCCTATAATTAATTAATATACCTAATAATGATAGTCTTGCAGTATACCATGAGGGGCGAGATTCACTGCTATACTCTAACTTCCTCTTAAGTCTTGACATTACATGTAAGTTTTGATAAAAGTGGTGACAATGGTTTGTGGTTCTAAAACAGATCTTTACTACATTATGACCAATCTCTCTATGTTTTTTAACTGGCTGTCTCGGGAAACATTACAAGTATAATACATGTACAGGTTGTAATACTATGACTATCCACATGCATACAGAGAGTTTATGTACCAATAGTTGGAGTGGAGGGTTGTGAAGGATTCCCAGTTGGATATTGAATAGCACTACTTGGTAAAATGCCTTGACTATTAACATATCCACTTCCTTCTTGACCAGTGCCTCCATAAAGGGGTGGTGGTTGCATCTAAAAGAAATTACAGTGAGAACCATGATTTAACCACTTCACACAAAATGTAAAGTACTCACTTGATGTTGCATGTATTGAACAGGTCCCGGAGGATGCGTAGGACTTATCATTTGACCACCAAACAAAGTGTGTTCACCAATAGGCATGTTTCCAACAGGAAAAGGACCATTGCCAGGTAAGCGTGATACAATATGACCCATATATCCAGAATCAACTTCACTGCCATCGACAGAACGGCCAGCTTCCGTATACGACATTAACTTTACCTTGGAATTCATACTTGACTTGGGAGGTTCTCTTTGAGGCGTTATATCAGCATCTGTATCACGAGGAGCTGAAAAAAAGAATAAAAATGCAAGCTCACAGCAGTATTGACAGACATGTAGAGGAATATATTAAACATACTTATTCTGAACCAATGGTGAATTCTGATATATTGTACCTAATAATATACATCTACACATGTAAAATAACCTCAGGAAGTAAAAATTTTGAGGAAATATCTAGTATGAGTTAACTGAATTGTAGGTCATACATGGATACATGTGACAGATTGAAACATCATGACTATCTTTATAACAATTGAGACTAAGTAAATTGCCAATACAATTATAATAGACACTCTTGAGTACGTACTTGTTATATGAAGAGTATTCTCCAACTGTTCAGCAAGATGTGAAGAAGCAGATACTTGCTGAGTTATTGGGAGAACAGTAGCAAAAGCTGGCTGACCAGAGTTAGGATTAACCATCTGCTGAGCCATCATGGACTGTTGCATATTAAACTGGGGAGTAGAGGGAAAGTTCCAAGTTCCATCCAGTTTAGTAAGCTAAAAGACATGAAAATGTGTTGTTTTACACTGTGAGTGGCCCATACTTGTTAATCACCAACAATAATTACACTAGACCACTGACATATACAAAGATATTCACACCAGGCAACAGACCTAGTCAAAAAATATATTTTATAGATATTGGCAGTCAGCTAAAAATGATTTAAACACATAACCAACTATCAACCTCTTATTGCTAGAAAACCAACATGGGCCTTACATTTGAGACATACTTTCCTGTGTTTGAAAGGAAACTGATCCATACATGAACTACTCATGTTACATTGTACAGAAATACAGAGTACTCACTTGAGATGCTTGCTGAGGAACAGGCCTGACCAAAGCAACACCAGAATTTGGATGAGAAGGTGATAGTTGATCTACTCCAATAGGTAGCCTAGCAACAGCACCTACTGACCCAGGATGAGTTAAATGTTGTGGATGAGTGGTAACTGGTGGAGATATGAGTTGATGCTGACCAATCACACCTGATAATTATTAAGTTAATACTATGTGTAGACACATGTAGGCTTTGTATAGGGAGCTTATAATTATTTGGAGAAGAGCAGGGAATTTTAGACTTCAATAAAGCAGTAGACAGAACAAGGTCATGTTTTCTTAGTTGTTGTTTGGGTGGGAGAATGATGTACATTGATTCTTTTATTCCCTCCTCATTTATTAAAGTTATTTGAAAGGAAATATCCAAGACACCAGAAATAAATTAATAAGCACATTTTTAGGTTGAAAAGGAGTTAATGCAACTACTGGTATATTTTCATGGGACCCAGGAAAAAATTTTACATGAAAATTAGTTACAACACATTATCTTTTTATTGTTCATAATTTTTTTGTTTCTACAATCACAAAAATAAAATTCATGGTAGTACAGAGCTCTCTAATATACAAACATAATAATAAAATAATCTGTACCCAAATAACATACTGTAGATCCAGTTATTTTCAAGACACTTAACTTTCACTGATCTCATAAAATCTTGTATTATGACGCAATTCACATTTTTTATTTTCACTGGCGGAGTGGGATTTCAATTAGGTGAGTTTGGACGTATAATTTTTATTTTTGCTTACATTTACCTACCATGAAAATAGCGAAATTAAAGTGACAGTGAAATTAACCAGATCTACGGTATATTAATATTATGTGCTAATATAAAACTAGTATACCTGGAGTAACTGAATAGGGATGGTACAAAGCTCCAGGGATCATGTGAGGGGAACCTCCTCCCACATAATGGGCCGCAGTTGGTACATACCCTTGAGGAGGTATCTGATACAACATCATTTGTTGGTAAGGATACCAATTAGGATCAGTAAGAAGAGCAGTTGTGGGATGAGGATACAACATAGGCACACTCGTCTGCAATTAACCAATAGAAACACAAGTTAAATCAAAGGTGTGCTACAAGATAAAAGAAATGCTAGCAGAAGAAAACTAGGCAATGAATACCTGTGAGCCCAAAACAAAGGGGAAGAAGGCGGTATTGATAAAGTATTAGTTTCGGCACAAAACTTGGAATTTTTATAAAATGGAGTGCCCTTGTCTCAAAAATTGCTTGCCTCTTTAGAAATCATGTCTTACTAATTCACTACTATATTAATTCTGGTATTAATTATGAGTAGTGTAAAGGGTTTGGAGATTTTGTTCTACAGAATTACAATTGTGGGCTGAGAACCGCTTACATAAAACTCCCACTGAAAACTAAGAGTGTGACAAGTGTAAAACTTCGTTGAAGTAATAGCCAAGTCTTATATGAAGTCTAGAGTAAGTGCTTCATTTATGACATTATGACTTTGACTTTTGAATCATTCTTTCAAAGTTTAACAGGACAGAGATTTTGTTCTAAAATTTATTATGATGGTGACTTGCATCTTTTAAGTCAACAGTGCAATTTATACTCAATCCACCTTTCTACTAGTTCTCCTTGCCTCAGCTATAATCAGACACAAGTCAGCACCTCAACTCTTACATAAAGTATGCTGAACACCACATAATTGTCAACCAGTAGCACTTACATACAGTATATAGCAACATTTAATCTAAATACAAATCACATTGTTTTAACATACAAATGTACTGGAAAAGACGGCCTAAAAACAGTGTCAGAAAAGTAGATATAGGCTACTAGGACAACATGTCAGAGTGAGTCATTACCTTGATTGGTTATAATTAAATCTTGGTAGGACTATTGTTGGATTGGATTTGGCTAAACAAATGCACCAACCAGAGATTTTAAACAGCAAAAAAATTGTCACCGAAGCTCAAACAAAGCTCAGAAACAAAGCTCAGAAACGTGAGGCATCTTCCCACCCTCAGAAAAAAATTTGAGGACTTGGTCTCCCTAAGTTTGACAAATTTAATGCCTATGCAAACATGCAGCTGCTCACACTTTTTAGGAGTTTAATAATTCTTGGCAGAGAGGAAGAGGGGAATGGATTTTTTTGTGGGGGGTGGGGGGAATCCCAGTCCCACCCCCCCTGTATGAAACCCTGATAACCCTGATCAGTATATTTACTTTAACCACTCACATGCTACAAATACGTAGAATACAGCAATACTTAAAAGACCAAATAACTATTACATTTACAATACCAATTGTTTATTACATAAAATATAATGTACTTACATGTGCTTGCTGATAATGGATGGAAGCTGGAGGTGCAGTGGTAGTAGTGCTGACTTGTCCTCCACTTAGCTGGGATTGAGTTCTATCTGTACTGTAAATGGAGGGGCTGTTTGAGTTGGAAGATACTGGATTTTGAGAGTGAAACTGAGATGCCTGTCCTTGGCTCTCAAGGACTGATGTATGTAACTGAAATAAAATAGATACATGGAATAAATAATACACTAGATGCTTATCATTGTTCTATGCATGCAAATTATTATAGCGATGAGTGACAGATTGAGAAATTATTTTACCCCCTATTGTCGATGTAAAATAAAAGACTAACTGTGCAACTGATAAGAATAATTATACATATTATTATAAAAACTGTCAATATTGCAGTGAATATAATTTCAATTTCTCTAATGCGAGATTTCTCTAATGCGAGACTTCTCTAATGTGAATGCAAAATTTCTCTGAGATTTCTCTAATGTGAGACTGTGAAATTTCTCTAATGTGTGATTTCTCAGATGTGAGATTTCTGTGAGATTTTTCTAATGTAAGATTTCTGTGAGATTTCTCTAATGTGAGATTTCTGTGAGATTTTTCTAATGTGAGATTTCTGTGAGATTTTTCTAATGCAAGATTTCTCTGAGATTTTTCTAATGTGAGATTTCTCTAATGTGAGATTTCTGTGAGATCTTTCTAATGTGAGATTTCTGTGAGATTTCTTTCTCTAATGCGAGATTTCTCTAATGTGAGATTTCTGTGAGATTTTTCTAATGTGAGATTTCTCTGAGAGATTTCTGTGAGATTTCTTTCTCTAATGTGAGATTTCTCTAATGCAAGATTTATCAGTTTTGTTGCGTTTTTACTATTTTCATCTGTATAGATACATTAATCCATTCTGGGTGCTATATCTATCCTATGTTGTTCCACAGGACAGTGTGGTACTCTATAGTACATACATTTGCTTGTATATGTAACATGCAATAGAATCACCGGGGGAAAAAATCAAATGAAGGTTTCAAAGATTGACTTCTAAAAAAGAAAGTCACTAAGACCTATTCTTAATTATTAAAAGTCAATAAAAAAACACCTATTTACCATACAAACTCTTTACAACATCTAGACAGTAATAAGAGGACTATTTAATGGCACTCACTACAGTATTGCCCAACCCAAAACAGCGACAATGCAGAAACCCCTAAGAAGCAATTGCAATGACAGAACAAAATATAATATGGTAAAATTAAATATACCCATTATACATAATTACAATAGTATCTTCATATAATCTGTTCTATTAACAGCACTGGTTATTCTATTCAAACTTTTAGTACCTAACCATGGACTAAAAATAAAAAGTACTAGCTCTATTGCAACACTTTTCTCTGAACAATGAAATTCCATGTTAAGATAGAATCAAGCATTGATGATGAACTTATAATAACATACAAATATCCCCTAACCCCTGCATGTGGGGTTACTAGGTACAATTTGCTAGTAAGAACTCATACACTCCAGCCTTCACAGATAATAGGAGATCTACATTAAACAGTGAGGATTACAGATAGAAGTAGAGAAACTAATCTCAACACAAAGAAACTCTACATTCTCCATTAAAACAGCAACAACTGAAACTTATATTTGAGAATAATTTTTAGAATGATATGGACATACACTTGCTAACCCACTGCTGTGCTGCTTTGGATGAGTTAAAGAATAATATGGACATACACTACTTAACCTACTGCTGTGCTGCTTTGGGTAAGTTTTAGAATGATATGGACATACACTTGCTAACCTGCTGCTGTGCTGCTTTGGGTGAAGTTTGATGCTGCAATGGAGGAGGTTGGACTTGTTGATTAATCGATGAGGATAGAAGCTCACAGGAGCCTGGATTTTTAAGAAACACATACCAGAAGTTCTTGCTTCCACAAAAATTTTTCCTCCAAGAATTACCCCTATAGAATATTGTATTATAAATGCACAATTTTAATACCTGCAGGCCTTAGATAAGAAGAAATGAGAGGGGTTGCACTTCGACTGCTATGGTTGCTTGAAGAACTTAACTCCTTCTTTAAATCAGCTGCTACTGCTCGTTTAAACATAGCAGTGTCACTTGCTGCACGACGATGGTGCATTACAGAAGGAAACAAGCTACACAAAATGAAAATATTGCTGATCATGGCCATAATTATGAAATTTACTATTTACATTGTGCACACTACAATAATCTTAGAGTCTATGAAAATGATAAATTTATAATAATTATAATAATAATATTATTTATAGTATTTAATTATCAATTAATTATTTGGAAAATTATACATTATTTTAAAGGCTATATGCATAATTAAGCTGCTATAGTATGTCTCTTGCTACAGTACCTACACAAAAGTAACACAAAATCTGTCGAGAAGAAATGGCTATATTAATAACAGACCTGGACGACATCCTTTGACTGCTACTACTTGCAAGATCAAATGGAAGAATGGTATGGCTGCTTTGAAGAGGTGATTGCTGATTAAAAATTTGAGCTCTAGCCTTTTCATACTCTTCTTCCCTCTCCTCGTATGATTTAAGAACTTTGACATCTGGCGACGTATCAAGAGAAGCCAGAGCTGCTTCAAACTATTAGAACACAACATTACATAGGTAATCTGTACACTTCAGCAACCCCTCACACTCAACCTCAGTACTAAATCACATGCCTTACTAGTTTGCTAAAGTTTATGCAAAATTAAAGATATTGTTATATACAATTAGGTAAAAGCTCATAACATGCCCCTGTAGAAAGATGAACAAGTGTATCCTCCAGCATACAAAACACCATCACTTCATTTGGTTTCTAAACTTGTTATGTATACAATACACATGGCCTTGACGGTAATTACATATCCAAAGAAAATGATTTAACACAACTACTATTTATCTTAGAGAACTCTATAAACAAATATATACATAATAATAATAATAACTGATACAAAATTTGTAACTGAACTCTTCCCCTGTACCTTGGCCATTGCAGTAGTATCTTTAGATGTCCTTTTTAAGATCAATTTAGGCTCAGGTGATTCTGAATCATCATTTAGAGAAAGATAGTCACCAAATCTTATCTGTGGACTAATTACAGTACAAAATTCAATGATGTCTTGTTAAAAAAATCTGAATTTAGCCTAGACTTATTTTAAAGTGGTGCTCAAAACCAAATAAAAGAATATAATGTATGGGAATAAAAGTGTGATGAAGTTTCACACAAATTATCTACAGAGCAAAAAGGCAAAAAAAAAAAAAAAAAATTCCCCTATGAGTGGAATGATACAAGATGCTAGACTATAACACCTTTTGAATATTCAGCTCATAAAATTAACAGTACATTATGTTACTGACTTAAATGTTTTTCAAATATATTGATGGAATGACGACATTGTAAAACAACTCAACTGTCCTGGTCATTTAGTAACTAGCTATAATTATTATAATATAGTGGTATACTATTATAATATAGTGGTATACTATTATAATATAGTGGTATACTATTGGATGAAACTTTCATTGTTGCTTTTTTGCCTTAACTATGTTACTACAGTAGGATGTCAGTTATCCGGACAGGTTAGGACCGGAAGGTGTCCGAATAACTGAAATTTCTGGATAACTGACATCATTGTACACCAATGTACACATGCATATGTGTACATATTGAAAGTACATAAAAGTGTAATATTGAATGTATTAGTCATGTTTGCAGTGCATGTAATCACTGATTTTTGTCCTTTTTTGCGTTTTGTATCTCTTCTTCGCTGCTTCCATGAAAAGGCCATTAATTAATTACACTGTACTGTACATGTATGTACAGTACACCTGTTCTGGTTAACTGAAGTTTCTAGATACAGGAGTCCAGATAACTAACGTCCTACTGTATAATATTTTAGGTTCTATCATCAGTAGTTTAATTCACAACAAAATTTATTATCATGTAACTTACAGTCGAGTATTTGGCCCTTTACCAACAATGACTCTGGTCTTATCCATAGGGTCTACGTTGTGTTCAAGTCCAAAATATGCTGCCACTCTAGAGCAATAGAAATTTATGTTTATAATCAGGCAGAGTGGGGGGATAAAACAGTCATAACAAGGATCACATTTACATATTATACATATGCATGCAGAGAGATGCACATACAACTGTTTTTGGAGAAGGGGAAGCCTCCCTCTCCCTCTCAAATACTATACATGTACTTATAGTAGGATGTCCATTGTGCAAATATTTATGGTAGGATGTCCATTGTGCAAATATTTATAATAGGATATCCATTGTGCAAATATTATAGTAGGATGTCCATTGTGCAAATATTTATAGTAGGATGTCCATTGTGCAAATATTTAGTAGGATATCCATTATGCAAGGGATGCATACAGAGAGGAGGCTCATTCAGGGATCACCCCCATCAATTAATTTTTAATTGCTCAATCGACCATTGTGTTGATCAGTTTTCTTCTATAAGTTTTTGAAAATCAAAGTAGCAAGTTGGGGACCTTCTCATTTTCAGTCCTCAGTTCATTTTTAGCTTCACCCACCTCCTCATTGTGGCTATATGGTTATGAAATACTCCCTGTCCTCCCCCCTTCTCCTTCCCTGTCCTCTCCCCTTCTCCTCCCCCCTTCCCAAAGGAAAAAATCCTACTGGTAAGGTACATGAACAGCTATTGTACTGATAAACATCTGAATGTACCTATGAGCCAGCATCCGATGATAGGAATCCCAAGGAGGTAGTTTAAGTGGTTCAGTACGAGTCAGGTCAGACACATAGCTAACAAACTCTTCTTCTAACTTAACTAAAACAACACGATTCTTCTGTGCCTACAAATAAAAATTATAAAATTTTACCCAAACCATTACAGCATTCCTACCTAAAACACTCGTCACAATTATACTACACAGCATTGTCGTACACATACCTGCATAGAATTAACAATGAACTCGTGCAAGTTCACTGAAGGGTCTTCTGTATCATAGTAATCATCTAAGTCAGGAAAAAAAATTGTTTAAGAGGTAAAAGGCATTATAATACAGACATTACCCGACAAAATTTAAACCCACATTCAATGTCAAGATTGATGCACAATTAATAAAACTATATAATATACAAAGGCAAAAATATTTTTGGAAACCAGAATCATACGAAGTTAATGTATCAGATTATGTTTCCCAAATTATACTTTGTCAAAATGCAAGTTGGATTAAATTACAATATACACTTAGTAGAAATGGGGGGAAGTAGGGGAGAGGGGAAATTCATGTACCTTTGACTATGTCTATTGACCTCTAGAATTACTATTCTTTTAGTAGGCTACAACTAACATGAAACATTTACCTTCATTCTTCTTTACCGAATCTATTTTATGATGCAGTAACTGCAATAACTACGACTATTAGTTACCACATCATTAAATGATGTTAACCTATTAATCCCCACCCCCCCCAAACACACACCCCTAGATAAAACCTGCTTTGTATATATTATATAAGAAATGCACAATACAAGAGAAATTCACAATTCAAATCATATTTATGGCACTATTATGCAAACAAAAATTTCTCGGAAAACAGAGAGAAGGCTAGATTGCATGTAGAGAAAATGATATCCTTGGTAATGAAATGCTTAAAACCATTAAATTGTACTGCCTTATACTACTCAGGAGGGAGGAGTGGTAAAAGTAGGACTAGTGCCCTGGATAAGTCTCCATTGTAAATTGATGAAAGATTGCCACCATGGAGCCATGGTCAAAGGGTAGCGCTGAAGTCATTGTATATATTATGGATGACCACAAGGTGCATGCAACAGGAGAGGAGGGTCTTGAGCAATCCCTGGTAGAGATTGACACATTATGAAAATAGCACTGTATTCATTGATGTAGTTATACTCCACAATAAAGCTGTTATGTTCCAATGGAATGTCATTATGTACACATGAAAACCACTCTAAGAGCACACATGTACTTTTGACCTCTTATGTGCCACATGTGTGAGACTATAGGAATGGCTTCTAGATAGACAAACTAAATCTGACCTTTGCAGGAAATGAAAGGTTCATACTATAATGCTAATACTTTGTCAACCTTCCTCTGGAAGAATGGGAAGAGCAGTTTTAAAGAGGCCTTTTATGCCCTCACACTTCAAGACTAAGTTGAAAGTAGTGTAATGTTAGAGCATGGCCATAAACGACTTCAGCTGTATATATGCTCACATTATGTACTGCTATTGCTTCACTATACTCACATCCTAAATAGGACCTATTATGCCTAAAATTATGCCAGCATACTGTGAGTCCCTGGCCATTGTGGACAGGGTGTCTAAGGCAATGGGTATGGAGCTGGGCCTATCGAAGTATGCAGTTGGCACATTTTTATTTCCAAAGGGTGCCAATCTGTCATTACCTAAGAAGAGAACTCCCCAGGCTGTAAGCAAAATCAACCCTAAACATGCATAAAACAGGTTTTCAAGCCAGACCTGGTGACCATCAGAGGACTACTTCAGAAAATATTTAAGTGCAAAGACTGAAAAAAAATCTGATCTTTGGAACTGAATACCAAGCACAAGGTCAGGGCAACCAACATCTGCGCTGTAATACTTCTTATGTACTTTTTTTGTATGCCTGAAGTGGTATAGCTGGATCCTACTACCAGGCGCATTGTGGGTAAAATACTGCTACCACCATTATTCTGCAGCCACCATTACTCTGCAGCAGTGGAGCACCTATACCTCTCTCAAAGTTGGGGTGGGAGGTGTCTTACTTCGCTCATGAAAATCCCTACTGTTTTGTACACTGCAGTGTGAAAGATCCTTGTTCTTGTCAGGGGTGGTTCCCATGGTCTTTGCAGCAAGTGATGGGAGCATAAGTATCATGCTTTGGTAACATGAGTTAATAAATAAAATGGAACAAGGGGCGATATGGTAGTCTATTAATTAGTGTTCCGAAGCAGTTACCACCACTTTGACAAAATAGATTTGACAACTAGCTTACTATAAGGTTAGACATTTACATAGGGATTACATCAGGTACCTGTGTCATTTCTCTATAAAAATTACATATTTACCCCTAGCTGCTCTGCCAGGAACAGGTCCAGATGGCTGAATGACAGGTCCAGATGGCTGAATGCCAGGTACAGGTACAGTTGGCTGGATGCCAGGTACAGGTACAGTTGGCTGGATGCCAGGAACAGAACCAGGTGACTGAATCAATGTTGGCTGGTTCAGGCATGAAACACTAAAATTAAAATAATTATTAATCTTTCTGTGTTTGTAGAAGTTTGGTTCACCATGTCAAAATATTACATACAGAAAGATTTGATTTAAAGTTAATAGCACTCGATTTTGCTGAATAAATGAGTATGTACATTGACTATTATCCTCCCAATCAACTTCAAGCACAGTAGTGGGTAGAATTTGGAGCAGAGGAGCTTAATGGTGAGTAACCAGTTTACAGAATCCATCTTAATATTAAAAATACTAGAGAACACACAGCTTCCTCTTTATCAATGTGATATAATTATTAGACAATGGACAGTCCTGAGTTAAACAGGAAATGCTAGTAAACATGTATAATTTAATGAGTGGTACGTAGGTTGACTGTTCCATGTTATTCTCTACACAAAAGGGAAACGCATTATTTTAAAAGTCACTTACGTAATTCGAGAGGAAATATCTTCGTGGTTTTCAATAATCAAATTTATTCGTGGAAAAAAATTCATGGTTTACAGCTCAGTGCCATCTCAGTTAAACCATAAAATTAAAAGTTCGTGGGTAAAACATTCGTGGTTTTATTCTAACCACAAAAACCACAGATATTTCCCCTCAAAAATTTCCCATTATACGGTATATCTAGAGGTAGCTATTATTCATAGGCAACAATTCCCCCAAATCATTGTTTTCTACATAATATTATAGTCATTAATTAAGTGACTTAACAATAGTAAAACATGTCCTTATTCCTATTCCAAATCTACTAATATGCAGTATTTTCAATCCAAGTTCAGAGGAATCATCATTATTGTGAACTTGACCCCAGTACTAACATACCTGTTTAAGTCTGGGGAAGTTATTGTGTGTTGATAGGAGGAAATAGAGGTGCTACTGGATAATTGTTGTTGCTGAGGCCGAGCCAGTAAAGTGAATTTACGCTATACACATATTAATAGCATAATAATGTCTTACTACTATCATTTCAAGATATGACTTATGGCACAATGTTATAGCAGGTTAGAATACTTTTTGTCAAAATTCAGAGAAAGGGAAACAAATAGTCATTTTTGTATGCCAGTTTTATGTATAAGCACAACAAACACTTTCCTCTTCTGTAAAACATGTTTCCATTAAACCACTTCTAGAGTGTTGTTTTACAAATGAGGAGCAGTGTATGCCTATATATCACATCCCATGGCAAATGCTGGGTTGAAGTGAACTGACAAAAGTCAGGTAAAATATTACCTGAGGTCCAGGATGAGTAAAATTATTTGCTCCTGGAGCAGCTTCAATAGAAGATGCTGGTGAGTGAGAAATGGAAAGAATGCTCGTGTCTGTGTGATGATTCAGTGTTTGCTGACCCAAAGATGGAGGAAAATGTGATTTAGACATTACCTACACACTGTGGAAAGTAAATATTACAACACCATCAACAATCAATAAAACTTACTATGACTCAGTAGAATATGCTGCAATGATTACCAAAATTCAATGATATAATCAAGTGACATAAATAGTATGAATGTAGAATAGGTTGCAGTGTATGTTCACTATGCCACGAAACAGGATATGTGAATTTATGTGGTATATATCAAGATGATAGGTATATATGCATCAAACGATGGTGTCTGGCAGCTGAGTGACGCAAGATAATGCGTAGTTGAAAAATGATTGACCTCCAAACGAAAAATAGATATGGTGAAAATGAGGTTATGTAGCAGTATCTGTAACAGAAAACAGGATATTATTTTTTACAAACTTCACTTTTAATTCTGTTCTTTCTCTAAGATTAACATTATACCCTTTCCTCTTCTATAAGCACTGCAAGCCAAATCATGGCTAGTGTGCCTACCAACTCATGCACTAAAGAAAGTACAACTGTGTAATGTAGCCACCATGAGAATGACACAGGTTCTTCACATAATAAGTAAGAATCAAACAAATGTTGGGGGAAATGTTCCCATTTTATGCTACTAATGCCAGAGACGAGATGGAGTCTGGTCAGGGAGCATATTTTAACTTACTAAATTATATTCTGAGTAGAGAGATGTGTTCTCATAGAGTATGCTAACCAACCAGCTACAGAGGACACATTCATTAATAAAATCTACCCTTCACC
Organism: Diacarnus erythraeanus; assembly: GCA_964016965.1. NCBI lineage: Eukaryota > Metazoa > Porifera > Demospongiae > Poecilosclerida > Podospongiidae > Diacarnus > Diacarnus erythraeanus. The sequence continues at coordinate 3,432,433 of OZ024680.1, forward strand.
CAACTGACATGCAAACATTTAAGAATCAACAGGTAGATTTAACTTGAATTTATGGGTTAAAAGGACATGTCCTTCTAGTAGCTGTGGTATGAAATAAATTAAGTGAACAGAGTATCAACTATCACTGCTTACATCCATAGAATACAATAACTCTCTATACAAAAAAATTATATGTACTTACATCTATTTACAACTCTGCCAAACTATAGAAACTTACTGTATTGTCAAATGTGTGTGGTGTCACTTCAGCTTTGTGTACCAGAGGAAGCTGTGAGAATTAAAATACAAAATATTGCTGTCATTATGATTACAGTTTGTTATAATCCAATTGCCATCACTCATGCCTTCTAAAAGAAACTTGTTTAGACAGCTATGATAAGTGAACAGCAGAACTATTGAAAATAGTTGTTATAAGAGGTAATGACAATGGGATTCATGTGAGAAATAACAAAGCTATACAAATGTCAGAGTTTAACTGGCGATAAGAATGAGTTACTCTAACCAATATATTATACATACAGAAAGTAATTCACTTCTTTAAATAGCTGGAATCACATTGTGACAAAATAAACTGAACTTTGCACTTTAAGAAAACTGATTCTCCTTCAAATAAGATCATTACAAAAGGTAGTCTGAGAACAGTTTAATGCAGAAAGACCCAAATAGGACTTCCTGTAAAATTCTAGTGGTTATTTTCAAGGTATTGTCAGTATTATGTAGGCATAATAATTATGTTGACCTAAAATTTCATCATTTCACTATTATGTGAGGTCATACTTCTACCATTACATTATAATGAAATAGGTATTAGTCAATATACAACATTGAATAAAGTGATAGTGAAATTAACCAGATCTGTGATAGAGAGGTCTATCTTCATTTAAAACTAGCTATATAGCCAAACAGTGAGAGAATATCATAAGCCTATAAATTCTATCACATCAAGATATATTATCAGATCAAAACTGGACATTATAAAATGAAGGACGATAATAATATATCAAGTGGCTACAAATGAAGACACTAGCTACAAAAAACTGATCAAATAAGAAATGAACATGTATGGCCATAGATACACTGTATCTATGGTATTGCCAAGGAGAGGGACAAAAATGAGAGGGACAAAAATTAGAGGGAAGAAACGACCCCTTACCCAATCCACTCACATATCTACTATAGTCTATATGACCCCACATGGTGGGAATTACTTACCCATCGCATCAAAATAGTAGTAAATTACATGAATGGTGTGATAGGAGATGAAGTACCCCTGACATTTCGACAATGGACGTCCTGAACGAGTGATCAGATAAAACCACAGCCCGTAGTTTCGAGGATTAGGGTTTAGACGATTTACTTATCTAAACCTACCGACCACGAATCGATTGGTCACGGATACTTCTTATACCTAACGAAAGACTTCAGAAACTTTGCTTAATCGATTGGACACTAATATAGCTAGGTGTACGTACTTTCGTACATAGGAGTACATTGAATGTGTATTATGCCTTATGCATAGTAGCTAGCTAGCTCTTAATTTTATACGCATGTCTACTCACGTGATTTCCTAGCCTATAAGTTCAAAGTTTATGTGTCAAGCTCTTCGGCTTTCGGCTTCTGGTTGCTTATTTTGTCCCTGGGTGTCTGTACTTGGTGACGTGTAACCGTTTCTTAAATTGTAAGTTTACTATATGTGACTAGCTAAAGCTAGCTATATATAAGACTTACACATTTACTCTATAACTAGCTACAACACCCATCGTACCTTTAAGTTGTTCAATGCCATGAATCAAGTTACAAGTTGCTCACTACTTGTCGCTCCATTAGCTGAAGTATTATATAGACTTCTTTCAATGAGTGTATTATGACAGTAACTGAGCAGGACACCATATTGAAGGTCAATAATGCAGCACTGAAGGCACTGAAGAAACAGTCAATATAAAGCAAGAAGTCAACAATGAGTGCATGCTACTGAGAAATTATGTGAAAATGTTTTTCACTTTAACTATACCTGAACACCATATAGCAATCTAACCTGCAAAATGATGACTTGAAACAGTTGCTTAGTGCCCAAAAATAATAATGAAAGAAGTCTATAGCTAATGTAAGCTAATGAGTTCAAGTTGTAGAGCTGTATAGTTACCTATATTCACAGGATGTGTCAGCATGGGGCTTATAGGGTAAGACTATTCTATTGAAAGATGGTAACATTACCATTGTATAGTAAGAAACACTCACCAGAAATGGCTATCACTTTCTAATTGCACAGTGGAGTTATTAAGCATTAGTTAGGTGTCAGATATTGATTGTATAGGTACAGCTTACTGTAATACCTTTACACTAAAGTTAGTAAGTGTACAATATAACTATTACCTATGAATTACATCATAATTTACTTACTGAAAATGCAGAAAAATGGTAAATCTTCCTTGTGATGTGGGAGTTGGCACATTGTTACATTGTCCTAATGTCACATGTGAGATTTTGAACATATCTGGCAAAGTCTTTAGTGTTATTTGAGACTTCATAATTGCTTTAAATTGTGCCTTGTTTATTGTGCACTTCCCTTGCCTGTGTATTTTCTGTTTGTTGTTTAGGTTAATATAAAATTATTGCATGTCACAAGGATAATGACAAGCAATGGCTACAAATCTTATAGGAATAATGAGTCATCCATTCTGCTCTCAAAGAATGTACAGTCAATGGAACTGTCATCCAGTCCCTGCTTAAGTGGGCTGGAAGACTACATATGATCTTGATCTATGATATTATCACTAACCTCAGGAGTGAAAATCAAGGGTACATCTTTCTACCAGCCTCTATGGCCTGTTGTGTTTTGTTATCATCATTGATGCTAATCTTTTGTAGACGACCTTGGCTGTTGACCCCATTCCACCTGAGGAAAAGGAGAAAAGTAGCCATATTCAACCTCGTGTATTCTCTGGTCATAAGCTTTCTTCTTCTTTTTTTTTTTTCCCTGCTTGTGCATGTCTTTGGTAGGAGGCTGGTAGAAACTGGTTATGATAAATTCGTACAAAAACTTTGTGCACATTACTTCCCCATAATCCTTGGGCCTTTATGTCAAGACAAACCCTATCCTCGTTGTTGCATGTCCTATGGTGCATAGCCTCATCAGTTAAGAGACTAAAGTGAGGGTTGACCCCCATATTTGGTACACTTCACCATCTTTACTGTTATGTCCCTTATTTTATTGTGCCTTGTGGAGGGAAATTTTCCATGAAAGTCTAGTAGTTTGCTAGATTTTTGTAATCTCAGTAGTAATTTACATTCATCATACACTCTTCATTCTTTTGAATCACTGCTCATACTGAAGAATTATAGCAGCTTATACTAGCCATTCCTTGTTACAACTGCTACACTAGTTCCTGTCTTGCTGCTGTATACTAGTCCATGCTCTATGCAACTCTCCTATGAAGCACTAATTAAATACATAGTTCTCTCTGCTCCTCCCACACGAGTGCAGTGCTCATTTCTTGCTAGTTTCCCATACATGTGAATCACTATATTCTAGAAAAACTAGTTTATAGTAGGTGTGTAGTACCAAAACTATTAGTAGAGCTGAGCTACCTCCTTAATTATAGCTAAGTATAATATGGGTACACATACATAAATTTTTCCATTATACTGTATTATTGTTAATTCAGGTCAGTAGCATTTTAAGTGCTGTCTGTATCCATTTCATGCAATCATTCCTAGATAAATTTGGAAATTCAGAAAGTTTTTTTTTTCCTATTAAAAACATTGTATAGGCCCTAGCTTACACATAGGCATCCTTGGAAGTAAACCACCTAGTTGTCAGCTTTCTTGAACTTTTCTTTTTCAACCTGGCCATGTGGACAGGCTCTCCTCCTATTGCCAGTTCCTTACCACTGTACCCTCAACACATTTCACATGTACACATGCTAATGCACTATTTCTAATTTTTGAAATAAATTAACCTTTTATTTTTCTATACCTGTGCTGCCTCGTGTCAGCTATTTATGCCTAAAAGTTTAATTATCCCCACAAGTAGCCTCTTATTGTGTATCTACCTACACAGACAGTCATAGTGTGTGGTTCACTTCACTTGGTTTATGGACTACCGTAGATCTGGTTAATCACTTTAATTTCGCTATTTTCGCGGTAGGTAAAAGGAAGTGAAAATAAATTAATTATACATACAGCATTACCTAATTGAAATCCCTCCCCCCCAGTGAAAATGAAAAACGTGAATTGCTTCATAACACAAGATTTTATGAGATCAGTGAAAATAAAGTGTCTTGAAAATAACCGGATCTAAGGTAGTACATAGTAATGAGTCCTCTTGTATTATACTACTTGTTGCTATTTTCCTCGTTCTCTGCTATAAGACAGAAACTCTTGATTTTACACGACAAGATATATCTTTTGCACCTGAATGTACAACAGGAGGTATCAAGTTTCACTTTGACATGATTCCAATGTATCAACTTATCTCTATAAGATAATGCTAGTTCTAGTCTGTCAAAAGTTATTATGGATAGAAGGTCACTACAAAATTATCTAATGTTCTTTTGTTGTTTTTTATAGCTATACTTGCAAATATAAATAGCATCATAATTAACCACAAGTACCAATGGCAACCACAATTGCTAAAGCTGTAGTTGGTTCAAAAGTGAAGAGTATGACAAAGGGGATTGAAGGTATTTTATTAATTTTTAATATTTTTAACTTGTGATACATATTCACATTGTGCAGATGCTGTTGGTGGTGACGAAAAGAAAAACAAAGCAGAGGCAGAAGCAGAATCACAAAGAGCCAGAGAGATAAAACAGGAAATGAGAAGCAGAGAAAAGAAAGAATTACATAACCAAAAAGAAGCAGAAAGACAAGATATTCGTGCTAAGTATCAATTGCCACCAAAAAGTGATGCTAATAAGCCTGCAGCTAATAATATTACAACAAAAAAGCAAACTGAGTCCTCAAATGAAGACAATGATAAGGGTTGTACAGTTTGTTAAACTTTTGTGTCTGTTGTCTTTTGTTGTTGTTTTTAATCATGATAATCTCAATAATAAGTATAATGTAGCAAGTTATTGCTATTTATTGTGGTGCAAGTATTACTATAGAACGAAGCTCACTATGAAAGTGTAAGTAGTATGATTGTTTCCTGCTCAATTTGTAACTTGGATTGCAGTTTCACAACCAATTACACCACATAAATTTCACGTTTACAAAGCTATAAAATTTAGCGCACTCGATCATGATAAAGAGAGACTTAAAAAGGAGCGCACTCGAAATTGGCTGCCATGGTAACAAGCGCTGAGACACAGCTGCTTTGTTCACCTATACCAAAGCTCAGGGGTATTCACTGTAACTCATTAGCTCTTGGAAGATAAAAGGTCGAGACTAGTGCTGGTTGGATATGAAGGTGGGTGTGACACGTATAGGTAGCTAGCTAGCTAGAGTGAGAGCCATTTCTTCCCGAAAATGTAGACGTAGCTATGTGCGGAAGATTTTTGGTTTGAGGGGGGGGCCAAAATGTATTATTATTATGGCACTTTTCAAATTTTATTAATGTGAATAATAGGCTGCATGGGCGATAAATTTTCAGTACCAGGATCCTAGTGATGGTCCAGATTATTGTCATCATTCTTTCCTGCAAATGGCCTAAAAATGAAATCTGGTTCTGTGAAAGACCACCAGTATATAAGCCTATGAAAAATAGTGTTTAATTAGAAGCGCTAGCTACATCATTCAAGCACATCTTCATAGCCATGCATGTACCCAGTGATCATTTCAACTTTGAAAATTAGCTATTAGAAAAGAAGGACTTTGGTGCCCAAAGAATTCCCTGTAATAAAAGGGCACAAATCAAAACATTTTATTATATGACATTGAGTTTAGGGTAATACATATTTATCCTGATATGTTTCTGCCAGAGTAAAATGTAGCTAACTACCTCAATTTAGTCCACTAAGCAGTGCTTTCAAAGCTCACTGGTGTAGCAGCAGTGAACTTTAAATAGTGACCTGTACCATTCATTCCCACGTGATTATAATATTTTGTTGTGACTGCAAGAGTGTGCCTAGTTCAGTTTAGTAGATAATCAGTCTCTACGCTGCTTTAACTATAAGTAGTGACATGAATTAATTATCACAAAAATGATGGCAAGTAGATCTGTTATTGAGAGATGTTGTAAGTATGATGGTAGGTGATATATCAAGTCATAGCATTCTTCTGCAATTACTTTTATGTCAAGTGAAGGAAATCTGAATGTCATGTCTGTTGCAAACTTGATTTAGAATATAGGAATTTCAATACATTTTGGTCCGCATAGAGTTTTCGAGCTCTCAAATGTCATTTGTAGAGGAACAGCTAGCAGTGAAAATGATTGACTGGGCCATACTGCCAAACATTTTTTTCCCCACTGAGTACCTGGTTTCATAAAGCAGGTCACATTTACTTAATCATTCAAATAGAAAAACTCCTGTTGTAATCTAGAGCTGGATATGGAAAGAGGGAATAGGTATAGTTAACTATAGAGCCAATTAGTTTATTGCAAATCCAGGATGAAGTTCAGGTATCTACTAGTGGATGTAGCTAATAGTTACTCTACAAGGTGTGTCTAGTACAATTCACAATTACATTCTTGGCAATTTTTTAAATGTCTTAAGGGATGTCATAACTTCTTAAATGTTAGGCTTACATTCAGTATCACAAACACCTAATAATGAATCATGTTATAGCAACTAGTAAACACTCACTTTACCTCTCGATGGACACTTCGTTCACAATAGAAATATCCGGCTAACTAGCTATAAGCCCTTTGTGTATGTGTGTGCATGTGCATGTGTGGTTAATATTCCTTGCCAATTTTTTTACTTACAAGGTTATTCATCATGCTTCATTATACAGCAGTTTCACTGTAGTTATATGAAGTCATTTTTATTTCTTGTTAATTTACTTGCAAATTTTACATGGAATCATGAAAGTATTAAGTATTTCTGCTCATAATGCATAGTACTGCATTTTATGCCATTATACATGTATGTATGGATTCAGAAACTGGATGACCAATTTATGTATGATTTTTTCTCTCCTATCATAGACGTTATTTGAGGTACCTCCTGTTGTTAACGGAAGTGGCAGTGTGATTTTTTTATGGCAAAAGAAGGCAGGAAACTACATTGCAATTACTGGGTAAAGTATTATATAAACCTTATTATACTCTAGTGGTAATACTAGAAACTGCATAGCTAGCTACTTTAGTAGTAAAAACTGTACCCTTACAATGTTTCCAAGCATTTATGGGATAGGAGGTTGTACGTGGATATAACTATCTAAAAGCTCTTAAGTAAAAGAAGTGTGGCGTTTGACCTGAGATCACTGATAGACGCAACATTGTGTTAGTGTCTATCAAAAAAAGGTCATGTTGTCATGGTTGAGGGTAGCTGAAATACTTTAAGTGCTGAAAAGGCTACTGGTATTAATTGGACCCAAGCCAATTAGTACTATAGGGAAAAGCTAGAATATGCTTTGTAGACTACAGCATATTATGGTATATACCTTTCTCTTTCTGCATATTAATTATAGCAGTCTTTATGAGACAGTTCATCTTTATAATGTTTTGATTAGAACTTAACATTTGGGCTGTCATATGGTGGTACCTTATAATCCTCTATTTACTTTTGCATATTTTCTTTATTTTACTACAGAGCTAATAAGGTTGTCAACATTTACAACCGGCATGGAGAACACATTAGTAATGTACATATGGTTCTGCCAGGGTATGTGTGTTTGTTTATATGTATGGGGGTAAGGATTAAGGCATGTCTCATAAGTAAGATGGAAATATATGTATAAGTTCCACCTTAACCGATTATACACAGTAATTATTGATGCCATAGGTAGCCATCTTATAGCTTCACTTTCTTATTCACAGTAACTAATGATAGCTGCTATTTAGGACACATGGCATACTAGGTATGCAGCAAAATAAAACTTAACTCCCAACAAGTTTAGTCTTAGATTTAATAGTTTGAGTGCTAAGTTTCTAACAAACTAACAACACTTATGCTTAAGGAAAGAGAGTATGAAGTAAAACATTAAAAAGTAAGGCTCTCCCCTACATGCTCGGGCTAGAACCCTGTATAATGAAGTACAAAATCTATTTAGTTTAGTAATTCTACACTTCCATTTTACCTTTGTATAAGTACTATAGTATAAATAAGAATTCTGTAATGATAGTAATAGTCAAGAATGAGTTTTGAGTAATCTGAACTATACTTTGGTTTCTTTAATTAAATGGCAGTTATTTATCAGCTAAGTCTTCTACTATAACTTACTGCTTACTGCTTCATAATAATTATTTGGAACTAAAATTTTGATGCAGAATAATTTATACCTATTTCTAGTGTAATGCATGGAGAGCAATTTTTGACTGACATGTATATGTTCAATTCAATATAGTATAAGTATCTGAATGAAGATTTGACATCAAAAATTTTAATTTCTGCATGGGTTTTATACATATACAATACTGTGTATTAATTAATATACCTAAGTTGACCAAGAACAAAAGTTACTCAACAAAGTGACTTATGACTAGTTTCTGTAATTTTATAAAGAAGTGACTATATTCTATAATAAATATTGTAGCTTTTAAAAATTAATACCTATATAAAATGGGTTTCATGCATTCAACAGCAAAGGATAATTACAAGAATTTTTTTCTTGTAGGTTGTGCACATCTATGGATTGGGACAGAGATGGAGATGTTCTTACTGTGTCTCAAAATAAGAGTGGTTCGTACTAATTTGTAATCACCTATGTATAAACAACCTAAATAATCATCCATAAATTTTATACTAGCAAGTGCACTGCATAGATGTGGTAAAAGCAAGCATTGTTCGAATCAGCTTCTATGGTATTATTATAATATATTTACTATGATAATAATAGTGGTAAGGAATCTAATGAACTTGCTTTAATAATGCATGTAGAATTGCTATGTTACTATCTAATTTACCATAAGTAAACTAGTTATAAGAGAAATACTAGGCTTATGTATGTATGTATGTACATATTGGGAAATATCACACTAATAATGGAAACTACCATTATATTATAGGTATACTATATTTCTGGAATTCACATACCTTTGAAGTGCATAAATTTGATACTGGAATGAAGTGAGTACAGTACATGCATCACCTTATAAACCAGAAATGAAACATGCAAGCATGAATTCAGTTATCATTGAAACAAAGTTTGGCAAGAAACATTTATCCATTACTAAATCTGCTTGTTTTTCTCATTAACTATTGATTATCTATGTATGTAACACCAGCTTTCTTTCTTGTCTAATACTAACTTTATAGTAAGATTTTGAAATGAATTACTTAAAATTTTGTGCAGAGAGCCTTCTACATTATGCTTATGGTCTAAAGTTGGTCACATTCTTGCAGTTGGAACCATGAAAGGAAACTTGCTCCTTTACAATCATCATACCAGAAGGTAAGTTACTACAAAATTAGTAAATGGTTATGGCTATTTTAGTACAGTTAGTATAGCTTTGTAATGAGAAGACTTAAAAAGAATAAATTTCCCTGAAAAATTACCTACATTATGATAATTACAATATTATTACAAAGTTACAATATGTCATATCTACTTTGTTCAGAAAAATTCCTATTTTGGGAAAGCACACTAAGAGGATTACATGTGGATGTTGGAGTAATCAAGTATGAAACTTTCGCTTGAAGTTGTATATAATTTTACTGGTTGATGTTTTATTGACAGAATCTCTTAGCACTTGGGTCTGATGATCGTACAATAACTATTAGTAATGCTGGGGGAGATACACTCAAGCAGGTTTGTCCAATAGATTTTTTAAAAACAATTTCATCTTTGTAAACATGAATGGTTCATATGGAGATTAGCTGTCTACAGATTCTTAAAAAAAATCCAACTATATCTACTTTTCCAACTGCTTTATTGTGTATATAGAACAAACAGTTATAGGAAGAAAATGAATAAAAGCAGCACTGTTAAAAAAAACAGGCTTTTCCTGATTATCTTGGGCCAATAAATGTAGTAGATTTTTCACCCCATAACATTGATTTTTATGTTCAAAAAGGATAGGTATGTCACATTCTCTGTTCTTTGTTATGCAAAATCATCATGTAACTGCCTTTGTCTTATTTATAATAAAGTTATATGCCCTTTATCGTTAAAATTTCCCCCACCCCCCTTGACAAGTTTATGCTACTTCTTATGGTATGTATAAATTTTCACACTTATCTTTGGGTTTGGATCCTAAATATCAAAGGACTTCCCCATAAAGTAGGAAGCTTTCACATTAATGGAAAGCCTTGTGCATTAAGTAGCTGTTCAAGCTGTTTGCTAGCACATGGGGGGTGAGGTATAATGTTATTATAAGCATTTTTTAAAATGTATGATTATCGGTGTGGGAAGGTTGTAACCTATATTTAGTAACACCAGGTAACATAGAAATCTATTCCTAGTTTAACCATCTTTAAATTCTCAGCATCTTTGTTAGTAACTCTGGTATAATAATAGCAATGAGTATAATATCTAATGCAGGCAACTCTGAGGGCCGAGCCATCTGAGCTTCAATTTTCTCAAGTTAAATTAGACAGACAAACTACAGAGGAAACTACAGTAAGTTTGTACTCTATACTTTATTGGAGTCCCCTACAAGTGTGCATGTATTTCAGATGTATAGCTAGAACTAGAAGAAAACTTACTGCTAGAATAAAGTAAGGCTATGAAATCCCTGCGCGAGCAAGGAGGGGCATAGTTATTTGAATAGATAGCAGAATAGCACTAACTTTAACTGAATTTTATATTACCCTTGCTATAATTATAAGTGTATCTTTGTGCAATTATTCAGGTAACTATTTTGGTTGGAAGCAAAACACTGTTTGTTTATGATATGGACAATGCTGATAATCCTGTTGAGTTGGCTTTTCAACAGCGTTATGGAAATATTGTTACTTATAAGTGGTAAGTTAATACATATAACATAAGGATAGACGCCATTATTTTAATGAGTTACACTTGCTAAATTCAAGCATAGAAGTAAAGTGAGTCCTACAATATTGCTAGAGCTACTTATCACCTAGCTGATTACATAATCTTGACTATTTATAAACCCTATGCCATCTCTTTGAAGCACTACAGTGTTGGTAGTTAATTGATGGAAGGAAACACTATCTCATATGTAAATGGGTTTAAGTCAACACTGTAGCCTGGAAGTGTTATACCTGGGCAACCTTTTGGTTGTTTTTATCAATGACAAGCATGAAGCTATACCCCTGGTTACTATATCTACTATGGTATCTATGTTTTATTTGTATCCTGTTTGTTATACTTGTAATAATAAATAGGTTATGGTAGCAGTATATATTATATAATTTTTGTACAGGTATGGTGATGGATATATTATGATTGGATTTTCAAACGGTTTTTTTGTGGTTATTTCAACTCATCGTGATGAAATTGGTCAAGTTAGTTATTTTGTTGTTGTGTCTGTATTTAACTACACAATTAAAAATATTGTATATTTAAATAAATCTTTTTTTTTTTGGTATGTTGTTTTTTTTTTTTAAGACAACAGTTCTATATCTTTTAGGAGATGTTCCAGTCACGTAATCATAAAAATTTTCTTAGTGACGTTGCTATATCAAGTGCTCTAAACCAAGCAGCTTCTTGTGGAGATAATAGGTAATTTGATAACTTAGATAAGTTTTACATTCACCAGTGATGCTTTTTTTGCAAGGCAAATTCAATGAGTGACACAAAGCTGTGCTGACTATATAGACAAACATACTAAAGATTCACAAGATATTACCTTAGAAATAATCCTAGTTTACTGTATGCAAAGATTATCCCTAGTATTCATAGAGAATGATACATAGCAAGTAGTTATTATAATGCATATTCTTGTGGATAGGATATGTATTCCATCAACAGAATCTCAACATGAAATTAGGTAGCAAAAGACATGCCAAAAATCCATAGAAACCGTTTTCAAATTCCCTTTTTGGTGTAAATTTTGGTAGTATACAAGAATGTCAGTATCACTTCATTGGTTGAACACCTCTGTTGAAATTAGTATCCCTAATTTTTTTATACTTGTTCACAGTCTAAAGCACTCAAGAGTCAAATCTGAAGGTGGGATATGTATTTCCTTTCTTTTTCTTTTGTTTAGTATCAAAATCCATGATCTTGATGAACTAAAAGAAGTTTATACAATAGTGAACATTGATGAAGAAAAAGGTATTAATATTATAACAATTTTATATTAAGTTAAACTGGAATTGTTTACTGACTAAGCCTCTGCTGCATAACAGTTTTTTCACACGATTTTAGGTACTCTCATTGTTGTAAATATTGGCAGCAGTTAATTAACTGCTTAATTGTGTACAATTTTAGCAGTAATATGCAACTTACAGCATTATGGAGTGTAATCTTCGAAGTACAAGTGTACAATCAGTATTTTAAATTTCATTGTCACTTTAAAAGTATAGTTAAAAGAAGAATGATTATTTAAAAGCAACATGGTTAGAATATTTATATTGGATGGGATAGGTGCTGCCTTGGGCAGCGGCCTATTATATGGCATTAATAGAAGCCTTTGTTCTTGCTATTCATCCCTCTCTTGCCTGTGTTGTTGATGTCTGTTTCCAACTGCCTCGTAGTCCATTCTTCTTGTTATCTGTTCTGTTGGACTTGTAATCATTTCCTTTTCTTACTGCCATTATGGCTGAGTTCTGGTGTTACAAATAGGCTCCGCTGCTAGCCAGATTATATTCTGTTAACTCTCTGATGGAGCTTGCTATGAATATGTCATTGCATCATATAACCCTTAGAAACTGGACTTTCATATTATAAGGCGATAAAGTGAAAAATGAATTTTTGCCTATTTTATGGTTTGTTTTTTTTTCACATCCTATAATTTTAACTACTCTCAATATCTTCAGCTTGTATTTTATGACCCAAGAGCAAGAAGTTATCTACATGTGCAATCATCGTATTCATATATCTTAATGCAAATGTTAAGAAATCTTCAACTTTTAGCTGCTGTCATTGCAGTTCAAAACTTGTGAAGAGCATAAATACCTGCATTTATGACTCAGTGTTTTATGTGCTATTCATGTTTATAGCATACACAGGGCTTGTGTTCTATGAACAGTCTAGTTTTATTAAGCTAAAATTTAAGGTGGAAAGATTTTTCTTTCACACACATGAGTAGGGTATAATTATTTCCCAAGTGGATCTCTGGGTGGAAAATTTTAACCTTTCCCTCTTGATTAAAGTTTTCTCTTCATGATGTCCATATACTTTTCAAGTGTTATATAAAATGTCTGTCCAGCTTCAGGTTTGTTTGTTTTTTTATTAGGAACTCTGCATAAGTTAGGATGGACTGATGATGGTCAACTTCTTACTGTCAGCACTCTCAGTGGTATGTTTAGCATAACCACCTACCATGTAACACTCTATTTTCTAGGATCTAGGATTGGCTGAAACCTGGTATTAAAAAATATATGACAGACAAATAATTATATCTGGGGGATTATTATACTTGTATGCACTTATTAAATTGATAGTCCATTGGTGTATTTCTCTCTACACAAGAAATTCTGATATTTAGGTGGAGTTATTTCTTTCTTGTCTAAACTACCTATGATAGGAGATTCCAATGGGTTGAGGATAGCATACTTGACATCGTTGCTTGAGGTAATTATTTATCTATGCACTCTGTGCATTATTGTAAAATTTCTCAAAGCATACTGGGAGAATAATATTCTCCTAACCATGGAATTGGAATGTAGTGTCCAGCCTGCAAAAATGTGTAGGGACATTCACATAATTTTGGCTAGCAGTTTGCTATTCAAAACATTATGTATGCCCAAGGAGTAACATTCAGATTGAGGCCTCCAGACCAAAGTTAATGTTTAGAAGAGTTTTCTAGGAAAGAAAAGCATATTCAAAAAAAAAATAGTGAGCCAATTTTATATGTTGCTACATTAGCTGGAAGTCACGATTTCTTGATCATTAAGTATATGAGCTTATGAGACTAGCAGACACTTCCTAAGGTTTCTAATGAGCCTACATGTAGTTTTGGCTCATGTTGACCTACCAAGGTGTACTATAGTAAGTTCTACTGACATCGAAAACTTGATTATATTATTATAGATAGCCACTTCTTTATACTTACTTGAGTGGTCTCAGTATTTACGGTATAGAATGGCTTTCTCTTTAATGATATTAAATCATAATATTCTGCCATGGACACTTAGTTAAGAGTTGCGCTATAATGGAGTATTGGTATAATTAATATTTCAAGTAAGTAATTCACAGCAGTTTTAGGAGAGAAATCTACTTTAAACTTTCTACTTACTATAAAAGAGCTCTGACGTGATAGTAATTGTTCCAGTAATTGTTCCTAGACTAACAGTAAATGTTCCAGGGTCATGATATGGGACTTTTTGCTATCACAGCTGAGTACAGCCATAATGTTATGAATGCAGAAGAGTTATGGTAAAGTATACAAACAAAAAGAAATGGACTGTTGATGAACTCTTGAATGGTTCCTATAATGATAGTACAATCTAGTATATATTCATTAGTGCTAGAAATAATAATCATCATAGTGCAAAAAGGTTTTATTCTTCACTATTTATGATAATTTTTTACTAATTCTAGGTAACTGTTATCAGTAATGCCGAAGATGTAAGTGAATTACTTATTTTATGATACCATAATTTGGTGAAAAAATTTCTTTTCATGTTTGAACATAAGTTATCACATTACATTAAAGATAATATTTTCAGTAATTAAGTAAGTAGTAGATGTGAAAAACATTCAATGAACCTGCTTAATTAATGCTTCTCATTAATTTGAATGCTGAATTTAATAGAATGTCCATCATGCATAGGAGGCACCATTGAAGTTAGAAGTTGTTACTGAACCAAGCTTTATTTCTTTGGGACCTTTTCATATGGCAGTTGGGGTAAATGATAGAGTGTGGATACAGGAGCTTAGTGTAGGAGGTAAAGTTATATTATATTTTATGTTTAAGTTAGTAAGCTGGTATTTTGCAGGAATGATCTTTGAGAAATCATATTTAGGGTCAGTATCTGCAATGAAACTAAATGGCCTTTATGCTTCTGTACTTTTTGATGGAAAATTACTAATACATGCAGTAAGTAGTATATATAAAGATATTCAATCACTTTAAAACACTGCATATTTTTATAGATTGATCCCTCTAATGATGCCGTTAAAGGAATGGATGTAAGTTTTGGCTTGGAATTTATTTAAACACTTTTTCATAATCAAAATGATTATTTTAAAAATTTTAATGATTTAGCTCATAACTATTATAATGATACTCAATTTCTGGAGGATTATGTATATGAAATGATGTTTTTCATGGTATTAAATACTTTACTCTTGCTTATCAGATATTTATGGTCTATAAAGTAACTGTCAAATATATTCAAGTTGCATCTAGTATTGATTAAAATTTATGCATAAAGATTTGCAGTAGTAGTCATTTAACTCTAATGCAGTTTTCTAAGGAACGAGAAGGAAAGCTTTTTCCGGATCAAGGAACTAAGGATGTGATCACATGTATGGCCTTGACTCAAGATTTTCTTATATATGGCACAGAAGTAAGCATAATATATTTATACTGCCAACCAAAATTAGTGCAATAGCTTGCAATAATCAGGATGTATTGTTGTTACACCAGCCAAAAAAAAAAAAAAAAATCCTGCTGCTATTAATTTACCTATCTTACTGACTGTTATTTCAAAGTCAACCATATTTAATAAGTGGTTACTTATTCTTGATACTCCATCTTTAGCTGGACTCCCTATACACAATGATAATGTAATGCATGTATATTTACACATAAATTTTAGTTATGAACAGCTGTTTGTCTTTGCTGTTACAAAAGTAGGTAATATAATATTATAATATGTCCATGATTTTACAGTCTGGAAAGATTGTTTACTTCTACATTGAAGACTGGCAATACATCAATGAGTATCGCCATGTGCTTGGTAAGAGTTTGTTTTATTAGGTACTAAACTTAATCTTACTTATGATATGAAAGGTTAACTTCATATTTTTTTCTGCTGCAAACATACTATAGTCTGTTCACGTTCACCTTGCACCACTTTGACCTTGAATAACTTCCTGGTACTTTTAGCTATGAATATGATTCAAACACCATTCTGCTCAGCTTAAAAACCCGGAAATGTCCAAATATAGCATTACTGAATAAATTCAGAGTAAACTGCACAACCGGCAGAGCCCATACATCTCTATGGGCATACCAGCCACCACAAGGAATGCGTGAATTCATGACGTCAACCGCGCGCATAGAAATCAAAATAATTGCGTGCAAGGATAAATGTTATTGGTCTTTGTCATTGCTCTTTGACTTGGAATTGGTACACTGCAGTGAGAAAACATCATGATGAAGTGTTACTGCATTCATTACAGGTTACCTCAAAACATCCTGATCATCTGAACTGGCAAAAATCTTCAACAGGCACCCTTGGACAGGCACAGATCTTTGACATACCTACAGAACAAGAACTCAAACATTTCCCCGTTAAACATTCCTCTCAATCACTATCTGAAGAGACACTGGAGCTATCACTGCTAACCCCATCAGAGCTGTGGTCATCTTCACTAGAACTAGACCCTCCCACCTCTATAACAAACTCAACAGTACGCTTACTTAATCTTGTAGCATCGACCGTCTTCTTCTTCAGCTTCACGATTCCTTGATGGATCTTCTTGTTCTTCTTACTCTCTCTTTCAAAGTAACCATAAACGTAGCCTTTGTGTCTGACCTTACACGTTTTCCTTTGCAAGTTAAAAACAGCTGGCAAATGCGCGCAGGATGCGTGGGAACTTTTACTTGTGCGGAACACGTGATATACACCTACGTCAAAGCCAAAAACATGCAATTAAGAGCATCCGCTTACATTCCATTGTACATGCAGCACTTCCAGGTGCAAGGTGAACGTGAACAGACTATAGTCTGCTTGAAAAATAATTTTGCAGAGTATTTTCATCCATTATGACATGCATACAATTTTACATGGATTACACCCACCCTCACGATCTCATATAGTTCAAAATCATACGAGTGCAGAATTTCAGCCTTTGAATAGATCATGTACCACACTTGTCTTAATGTTGTAATTATATGCAAGGTGCATTCTCATCAAATTTTATTGCCATAATTAATTTATCTCTATAATTATTTACAATACTTTAATAGTCCAGTACTAATGATAGTGAACAGTTTTTGTAGTGTAAGATATTCTAAATGAGTCATGTAGTTATTAATTTAGTAACACTTTTGTATCTACAATCTCAAGCAAAATAATGACCTGATAAAAGCTTCTAGCAATAGCCATAATTTATGAGCAGCTGTTAGGATGTCATCATCATGGGTAGCTGGTGTACATCAGCAGTTATTTTAGTCTTTGATAACTGCCATATGGCTCATGTGGATTAGCTTGTGACAATCCCTATTTTATTGTTCTATCTTATCTCTTTTGCATTCATGCTTCATACACACACACATACACACACACAACACATTTTTTGTAATACCACATTCAGAGAAACTGCTGAGATATCTATATCATTCATCGAGAAGACAAAAAAATTATTCAAACTGAGGTTTATTTTTTTATAGCCCTACAAAACTGGGTACTGCTTGTTTTTACTATTATAAAGAACTGGTTTATGTGTTATCTGTTACATAAAAGATATGTTGGGTGATCTTGTTCCTATCTATTAGAATTCAATTGTGTAGAATATAATTTTTTGTGTATGTGTCTGCAGGTATATGTAAAATATATCCAGATGTGTCTGGCACCAAATTAATCCTGATCGATGATAGAAGTGATGCTTATATATACAATCCGGTAAGTATTATGGTGTATTTTACAGTCTAGAAACTTGACCCATCTGTTATATTATTATTATGAATTTGTTCAAAAAAATTAATCCTACACTACTATACAAGGCTATTTCTGGTTTTATTTTGCTGTTGTTGTTTTGTTTTGCCAAGCAATATTTGCAATTTCACACATTTAATACAATCTGTCATTGAATATTTATAGGTAACAGATTTTCTTCTTGAAGTTCCTGAGTTCCCTCCTAGCATTACTACTGTTTTATGGGATAATGATGCCATTGACAAGGTATATCATAGCAAAAATAAATGTTGTATCCTTACTATTCTCTCGCCCCTGCTCCCTCCTCTCCCCTACCTTGTTGTCTTTTACAGAATCTCTTTGTTGCTAGTGATGCAGAGGTTATGTATGCTTACACTTACTTCAATACTACAATATATGGTATGTTAGTTTGATATGGCATTGCAGCAATGTGTGACATCTTGATATGATATAGGCCCACAATGTAATGGGATTGGAGCAACAAAGCTGCCATTTGGTCATTTACCATTGTTGCTATGCGGTGGTGATGTTTCATGTCAGACTCTAACTGGAAAAATCTCAATATTGAGACTAAATTCACATATTTTTAGTGAAGAGCAGGGAGTTTCTGAAGAAGTATGCAATAATTTGTGTAGCCTGCTAGGGTTATGTCCTGCATATAGTTTGGTGTATAAGCACTTGTTTTACTATTATTATAAGTACTAAAAAGTGTAGTTAGTAGTAGGGATCACTAAACTCTGTCCATAACAGAGTACAAACAGTTTCCCTGTCACTGCTAATTTTTAGCCCTATTGTCTTTATTTATCTTCACATTTTCATTTAATATACTCATACTACAAGAGTTTTAAATTAAGAAATTGGGTAATTTTAACATGGATATTAAAAAGGTGACTCATTATAGTGGTATACTCTTTGAGGAGGGATAAGTACATAATCGAATGATTTTACATAACATGAAATTAATAACTACTTGTCTTTGTTACTTTTTTAGCTAAACACTTCATTTAAAAAATGCATTGCCTTAAAAAAGTAAGTACAAATGCTAAGCTAAGTCCTTACAATAGAAATATGTAGTATCAGAAGTATTGGATATGTTATGTACATTTAAACACGTATAATACCACTTCTAGGCTCAGAGATGCATGGACATATGCTATAGCACTAGATGATGAAGAAGTTTGGAAGGAATTGGCAGGGGTTGCACTGGAACACATTGATATAGCTACTGGTAAATTAGTATTGACTTATGTAGCTATTTGTAGTAATATTTTGGTTACATGTCATTTTACAACGATTTTGTTACTTACAAGATAATGGTGTTTCAATATTTTTATAGCCATGTTGAAAGTGTAATTTGTCCAAGCCGACTTGAATCTTTTATTACATCAATCACATTTGTAATTTCTTTCTGAAACAAGTAAATAAGCTTAATAGAATCATAATGATCCAAGTTGATGCCTTTATTAAGTTAGTTTGTTTAAAAGAACAAGTGTTAACATATTGAAATAAAATTCATGATGCAGGATTTCAAATGATAAGTGATTTGAATGAACATTATGGCAATTTTTAACAGCAGAATCTCTTTTTTATCATATCTTTCTAATAAGTTTTTTCTCTAACCCTATTTACTCTGGTTGCAGTAATGATCTATTTATTCTTCTATTTTTAGCTATTCATGCATATCAACAAGTACAAAATGTAGCAATGGTATATGCTCTCCATCAGATTAAGGTACATGTAATTACATATCTACTGATTATCCATATGCAATAGCCATGCAAAAATGTGCACTGTTTAGAGTATTATTTTGTGTAATAATTACCATTACCTTCATAGAAAAGTTGTACATGATATCTTCATTAAAGATTCATATAAAGTAATCTAGACTCTATCTGTAAAAAATTTGTTTTTATCTGCTTATGTTTATTTTTAGCTCTTGATGTACAGTTGTTTTAAAGTATAAGTTTGTCACTAATGTGTGTAGCCAGGAGCTATACAAAGGTTGCAATTTTCATCCTTCCAGGTCTAACTCAAAACCGCTAAAGTGGTAACTACTAATCTTTAACCCTTAGGTTCATGTATCATCAATTTTTGCATTGTGAGAGACATTATTAAGCCTCTTCTAAGTAATTAGTCACCATTGTTAGTACAATGGAAGCAAATGGCTTGTTCAAATCATAGTTTAGGCTCATGTGTGAGATGACTTTCTAGAAATAATATACTAGTGAGCTGAAAGTAGTTAGCTAAACCTACCAGCTAGATAACTTGTGCCTAAAACTCTGTTTACTATGACAGAGTATAGAACCTGGCTCCATAGAGGGTGTATTGGTCCGTATAGAAAAGGTCTCCTCTTAGCACTAGTGAGCGCAGTGACAAGTTTATTAGGTACATGAAGAATGCAAGTCAAATTTACAGCCTTTAATTAAGGCATCTCTCAGTGAGTTACCTAAGAAGAAGATTTAGGCTAGTGAGAGGGACTTAAGCCAGATATTAATTTTCATTTACACAGATAAATGAAATGTTTGACTGTAAAATAACATTATGTAGAACATAAGTTAGCTTTATAATCTCCAATGTAGAAATCCAATACCTCTAATTCTCATAGCAATTAGTATTAATGCAGGAAAAGCCCCTAACATCAAATAGAATGTTACTGTGGGATATCTGATAAAAGTAAAAATATTTCTCTATAACACCCTTGATTTATCTTGCTATAATTCTAATATAATGTTGAATTGTGTAGGACATAGAAGATCATAACTTGATTGTAGGCCATATCTGTTTATTGATGAGATCTTATGACCGAGCTCAAGAACTATTTCTTGCATCTTCCAACCCTGTAATGGCATTGGAGGTACTTAATTCCATAGTAAACTTTGTGGATAATATGTTACATATTTTGTAGATGCGCCGTGATCTTCTGAATTGGGATCAAGCTTTAAATTTGGCAAAAAGTCTTTCCCCAGAACTAGTGCCATACATCAGTAAGGAATATGCTCAGCAACTTGAATTTACGTAAGTTGGTGATATTATGAGTAATTGAATAGCTTATTTTTTCTTATTTTTTTTTTCAGTGGTGATTATGCCAATGCTCTACTGTATTATGAAAATGGGATTACAAACATGGTAAAAAAATGTAATTAGCTAAATGTTTACAAGCCTAATAGTTATTCTCTGGTCACAGAACCTTTTTTTCAGAATGAGTACATGTAATATACAGCAGGCCTAGTTAGTGCATTTAGAGGGAAGTGCTGATAATATGTCTACATTACCAATTGATATGATACACAAGTATTGTTCACTGTTCTGTCAAGTATCACTTTTGCTGGCTAGCAATAAATACAATTCTATTGTTTAATTATTTCACAAGCTTTACTTTTTATCAAGGATGTTGAACATGATACACTATGTAATGGAGGAGTTGCTAAAATGGCTCTAAGAACTGGTGACATTCGGAGGTACATACGTCAGAAGTGCATAATAATATTAGCTACTTTCGTTATAGCTTGCAGGAAAAGGGTGGGGGGCACATCCTTCAGGTTTATCAAACAAATAGAATAGTATTCTAAACTTACTGCTGAGAATGAATGAAAGGAATACTAATATTTTACCATAATATTTATCTTTAGAGGAGTTTCAATTATTCAATCAATAAATAACAAATACCTTATGAAGGAATGTGCTGATATCTTGGAATCTGTAAAGGTTAGTGGGTATTCATCAGATGGTATATTGTACTTGTATTATGACCACACAGTCACAAAATACATGGTGGAACATGATTTTCTTCCAGCTTACACACTATTTTGTCTTTTAAAGCTTTATTCAGAAGCTGGTACTTTGTATGAAAAATGCCAAAATTGGGACAGAGCTGCTGCAGTTTACACAAAGGTTAAGAACTGGTAAGTTATGAACATTACGTAGTAGCATTATTCTTCAGATTTTATATGAGCTATGATAACATTATTACAATAATTATTATTGTTACTTAGAGTAGTAATTACACATCCATTCATACCATCTATGTTAATTAATTCATAAGGAATTCTGATATGTTTCTATTTAGTTCTCAAGTAGTGGCAATTTTTTAGCCTATGCTTTCTGAAACATCCCCTTCACACTCTTTCCTATAGATTTAGACTAAATATAGTACTTGGTATAAATCAATCCATTCAGCCTGCTTGGTATATTCTGGCAAATTGCAGCTGAGCTCTTTTGTGGGCTTCAGTCAGATAAAACTTTCTAGACTTATAATTATATTGACTAGCTTCTCTCGGCCAGTTGAAGTAGATAGCTACATTAACTTCATACGTACTTGAGTCTAATTTAAGCGGGAATCTTTCAACTTTTCTTATGCTATCTTAGTCTTTCTTTAACTTCCTGACATTTTGATACCTACTCTATCCAGCCTTTTGATATTTGCTAGACTACATCCAATCCTGGTAGCTATAGCTCTTGTGAGTACCTTTCTTCTGCTAAAATAACAACTTGGGGGCAGGCTCCTCAATGGTTACTCCTAACTGCTATTATACAATAGGAGTTTATATATTGATTATAGGAGAGGACCCTTGATATAAATCAAAGTTATTCTTTCTTACTAGTTATCTTATTCTCTACTATCTTCAGAATAAAGTTTTCCTTATGGCTAAGTAGTTGCCTTACAATTTTATTAGGTGAAAGTTTCGTACCACCAAGTCTACTATGTTAAATTACACTTGTCAACTTTTACCATTTATAGGGTCTTAAGTAATTTTAGATAGCTATACATATGGTATATGCAATTGATGTCTCTCTCTCTCTCTCTCTCTCTAGGAATGATGTTGGAAGATTGTTAAATCAAGTAACGTCTACTAAGATTCATGGACAATATGCTAAAGCATGTGAAGCTGATAAGAAGTACATGGAAGCCACTAAGGCATATGAAGCTGCAAGAGAATTCGACAATGCTATCAGGTACCACTTCAATTCTTGATGTGTTACCACACCGCCAGACAATTAGTGGAATGTACTACATGTATGTATATTCAATACTAAATAGCCAGTGTGATAGAACAGGTCCCTTCCTACAAGCATTATAGCACACTCTGTGGTACTTGTCATGCATAGAAGGTATTGGTGAATATGTCATGTGATGCATGTAACTATATGATAATTTAGAACTTGCTGAATGGGACTCAGCTAGTCAATACAATCATTATACATTGGAATAAACGAGCAGATGAATACACTAAAGAAATAATCCTACGTCAAGTTTACACTCTATGCAACTTGAACTAGTAATTTCATTTCCTACTTCTATGCTGTAAACAAAATGTGAAAATATAGTATACACTTTTTTTAAGATGGAACTACACTATTGGTGTTTATTATTTGAAAGTTACATTGTTATTGTGTCATTACTATTTTGTTCTGTGATTTTAGGATCTATTTAGATCATTTACAGCTACCAGATGAAGCAGTACGAGTTGTAAAAGAATCTCATTCTATGGAAGGAGCAAAAATGGTTGCCAGGTAATTCACTGTACAAACTTCCATAACTGTACTCTACATATAATTTGCCAAATAGATTTTTTGAAAAACTTGGGGATATATCATCTGCTCTGAATTTTTTGGTGTTATCTCATTGTCAAGAAGAAGCTTTTGCTATGGCCCAGGTACTACTATAAACTGATAAGTGATGCTGTTTTTAATAAATAAATCAGTCTCAGAATCGCTTAGAAGAATATGCTGAAATAATTGGTGAAGATGCAAATGCTGATGACTATCGAAAAATTGCTGCTCACTTTGAGAGAACAGGTGATAATTTCAAGTGTGGAAGTTTTTATTTCGCATCCAAAGATTATGAGAAGGTAACTATTGAATACTTCTAAAAAGTTAAACTGTTCACTCATAAGATAATTCTCACCTTCTGCTATTGAACTAACAAACATAACTGGTTGGCTAAAGATAGGCTACCCCTTTAGTGCTTTATTATTGATGGCCAACACATAAACGATAGTGGATAAAAATACTGGAAAAACACAAAAGTTCTATGTACACTCACAAATGAGTTCAAGAACTTGGTATAATATGCAGCATGTGCTTGTTTATAAATTATGTTATGTAGGCACTACATCAATTACTTCAATGTCCTGAAGAAGAGGCTATAGAAATGGCTATTAAGGTTGTTGGAGAAGCAAAGCAAGAATTATTAACACAAAAGTTGATGGAATTTCTGGTAGGAGATACTGATTCTTCCCCAAAGGTAACATGATTTTTTAACTAGAACATGCATTATTATTACAGTATAACATTTTGTGTGTTAATTATTATTACTGTGAGTACAGCAGTACACCTACATAATACATAATTGTGAGTACTTTTTCATTGATACAGAATATTTATGTTATGATTATACATTCTCATTGAATGTTCTATGACTTTGTCAAATATGTGGGTTATTGCCATTATCTGTCTACCTTTGGCAATAGTGCATCTATTTACTTTATAGCCTATAAGATTCCTTAGGTTTGGAGAGTGTTACATTTTGTTCTATACTTGATGACAAGCTGTAATTTAGTGAAGGGAACATTCTATCTTATGTCATAACATTTTGTATTTGTTATAGGAGGCTAAGTTCTTATTTAAGCTATACTTGACAGTTGGTCAGTTCAAGGAAGCTTCTAGAACTGCTATCTTGATTGCTAAAGAAGATCAAGATGCTGGAAACTATCGCAACTCTCATGACACATTGTTTTGTATGCATTCAGGTATAATACAATACCTATTGCTATATTGAAATATTCCCTATCCTGATGTATTTCTGGCTGATAGATGAATCTGTGTTAGCAAGTTCTCTATGTAGGGATCCACCCATTCCACTACTCATTTTCAGCTGTAATATTTGGCTGTTTCAAAGCCTAGTTATGCAGAATTCTACTATAGATAACTAGGAGCTGCATGAAGGATTGCAATTTTGCTAAATTATTATCTATCCCTTCTTTCTTCCTATGTTTTCAAGGCTAGCTCAAAAATAGCTAGAGTGATTTGGTTAAGGTCATATATCGATGGAAGCAAGTTTGTGTACCATCTTTTTCAAAAGAAAACTATACCCATGAAAATAAGCTATTATGATTATGTAACAATCTGCTGACAGACTATGTCCACTGATGAAGTTACCTAATGGCTGCTTTTGACAATAATTGAGCTAGTCTGGTGAATTGTTTACCTACACTATTAACTATATAGCTAGCTATTAAGTATAGAACTAGATCACTTAGAAGAGGGGTGTTCTGTTCTAAGTTTCTGGAGTATCATAATAATTAGCAGTTAAAATATCAATATTATAGGGAAGAATAGCACCTAACCACAAGTCAAAAATTCAAACAAAAGTAGGAATGATAGAGACAGCTAATTCATAAAATAAAGGCATTTCTTGAAAATGAAGGGAAAGTATGCAAACTAGAAATGGAAACTTGATCTAAGTAAGAGTTGAAGTTTGAGATTAACTTCTGAGCAATGATTGTGTATTTGTACAACATAATCTTTCCCCCTTCTTACATATCTGATTAAGTAATGTGATGGTAATGGTAGCTAAGTGCAAACAAAGAGTATTGGAGTCAAAACAGAATCCTGTTCTTTCCCTACAAATCATCCTGGTATACAGATAATTAAGTGGAGCACATTGGAAATATTATTGATAAGCATTGTTGGACCTCAAAATCTAACAGGATGATGTTGAAAGTTAACTTCACTACTTGTTTGTACTACCATTACCTGAAGCTTATTAATTGCCCATCCCACTCAACGTAGGGAAAGGCATGCTTGATAAGGTCAGGTACAAGCTCCATAGTTCTTTGTTAGCTAGGGTGTCTAGTATAAGTCTCTAAGAGAAGGAGGGAGGGAAGAGGTTCTGCTCTCTAACAGTTCCTAATGAATGTGCAATAATGATTGTACAGTAATGAAAGATCTATAAATGTAAAACGCATTATAATCATTCCACAGTGATATTTTCATTTCCAATGTTGCATAGAAGGTTGTGGATTTTGGTATACTCAATTTATATAGTACATAATCCGTGTATTTAAAGTGCTTTATCTTTATGGTAGCCACTTAATGCATATACTTTATCATTTAGAACTTGTGAAGCATAATATAATGATACCATCAGAGATGACCCAAAACTTGATGATATTACACAGTTACATACTTGTTAAGGTTAGTAATGTGGATTAGAATTACTAAAATGAAAGAGTGGTACAATTTTTACAAGAAGTAAAGCAGGAAAAGAGTCAGTATAACTAGATTAGCTAGACATGATGTTCCTCAAGAAACCTCAAAGTCACTAGTTAATTATTATTCCAATAGCTAGGTCTTTAAAGTACTACTCTGAATTAAGACCCCCCACTTTTGATTACCTGGCACCTATGTGTATTTGTATTATATAGCCCTCCACT
The DNA here is from genome assembly GCA_964016965.1 of Diacarnus erythraeanus. Lineage (NCBI taxonomy): Eukaryota > Metazoa > Porifera > Demospongiae > Poecilosclerida > Podospongiidae > Diacarnus > Diacarnus erythraeanus. Next base: position 3,458,870 of record OZ024680.1, read on the forward strand.
TTTAATAGAGCTCATGCATATTCTGGTATGTATAATATGTACCAATATTGCTGAGTTACTAGTTAATGCCACACTAAATTTATAATTGCAATGATTTGTATTGTATATTGTTTACAGCTTCATGTTAAACAAGGTGATCATATGAAAGGAGCTAGAATGCTTATTAGGGTTGCAAATAACATCAGCAGATTTCCTTCACGTAAGAAATTTGTTTGGTTTTGGATACATGATGGCTTGATAATTGTTTATATAGATACTGTTCCTATCTTGACATCAACTGTGATTGAATGTCATCGATCAGGATTACGTAACTCTGCTTTTACTTATGCTACAATGCTTATGAGACCTGAATATAGACAGGAAATTGATGCAAAATGGAAGAAAAAAATTGAACAGATTGTGAGGTATTTAGACTTTTGTACTAAGTGCATACATTACTTTTGTACATAATTAAAGAAGTACATGCACTGTACCATTTCTTTAAAGCCTTCTTCATAGTATTCAGTTATCATTTTTGTGCTCACTTTATTATAAACTGTTATAATAGAAGTTATATACTAGCATCTGAGCAACATCCAATAGAAAGTGGTAGTGACCTATGGAATACGTGTCAATTTATTCCTCTGATCTGTGGCATATACAGCAGTATGGACAATTAATTTTTACAAGTGACCACATGAGAAACCTGAGTTTTGTGCTCACTTTATTATAAACTGTTATAATAGAAGTTATATACTAGCATCTGAGCAACATCCAATAGAAAGTGGTAGTGACCTATGGAATACGTGTCAATTTATTCCTCTGATCTGTGGCATATACAGCAGTGGTGGACAATTAATTTTTACAAGTGACCACATGAGAAACCTGAGTTATGTTGGAAGGCCAAACCAACAATAACTCCCATAGTAAAAGCATTAATTGTTATTAGTTGCTACTATGCAACTAATTGCTACTATGCAACTGCATCACTGCATAAATAAAATACAGCAATCTTTTCAAAGTAATAGCAACACAGCCATATTGCATGGACAGCATAGAGACCTATGTTTTGATTTATGTTCTAATTAATACCTGACCTCAGATGGGCTGGGTGATAGATACCGGATGTGGCCCATGGGGTATAAAATGCTCAGGCCTGATATACACTTTATTTTTCTTCCTGGATATAATGAGTGGGCTCAAAACATGTTACATGCATATGTTATTATAGAAAGCCAGACAAGAATGAAGTGGAGGAACCGTTGGAGCCCTGTCCTAAATGTGAATATCTTCTTCCACAAACAAAGTTAGATTGTCCTCAGTGCAAGAATACACTACCATACTGTATAATCACTGTAAGTAATATTGACTATTTTTCAAAGGTTTGTAACCTGAAAAATAGTTATTGACCTTGCTAACATATACAAAGCTGTTTGTATTTTTTTTTCCACGATTTTCTTTTATGAATGCAATGTGTTACATATAATATTATAGCTATAATTCGTAATTATAGATCGTTACTATTAGTCCAAAAATGTCTATTCTATTATAGCATCAATACATGTGTATTAGTTATCACGAACAATTGCAGCCTTTGTAGTGCATGCACTAAAGTACATGCACTATTATTATTATACGCAGTTTCATGGTCATCAGCATGCTGTACTACTCTTTGTTAGCTAATTTGTTTTAAGATAGTTACCATTCATTATGTATAATCTAAGGATATAAATTGATACTGGATATAATAATATTGCTGATTGTAGTCCCTTTATTGGTGCTTAAAGCCTAATGGTAACAGTTCGATTTTAAAAATCTGTAATTAAGTGAAGTCTTACCACAAGTAATCCTGATTAACCTTTAATACAATATTTACAGTAGGGGTTGTACTTTTTTAATTTAGGGTAGACACATGGTCATAGATGACTGGACTGAGTGCCCTGCTTGTAATTTTCCTGCTTGTTATACAGAATTTGTAAGGTATGAATAATTTTTATTATTACAGGATATTTTGATCTAATATGAAGTATGTACCTGATTTGAAACTAGCTCACTTAATAATAGTAATGACCAAAGTCTAAAGAGAAGTGAAGCTTTGGTCATATAAACTTGATTACCTATTCATCGGTACACTATCTCTAATACTTTTGATTCTCATATACCAACTTATAATACTATGGAATCTACCAATAACAGTAATAAAAGCTATAAGTATATAATTTTAATAGGATAGCTGACATCACAAGCCAGCCATGTTGTTACATATGTATTAATCTAGTATCTAACTTACAACAGATCACATTACTAGTATTGGTGACATGATAATAACATGATTCGCATAATAATATTATGACATCATTATAGCTACAGTGGCTGATCCAGAAAATTCTTAAAAGGGGTGACTTTTAATTTTTGTCCACAAAAACAGGTGAATTTGTGGTTGTCATGTCCACTTATTTCCAATATGGTTTCCATTACTCTATAGACATTAAAGAAGTTTGTGACATTCATCCTAGTTTTCTTGTTGCTGATACCAATGTCTTTCTCGTATGAAAATTATGAATATCAATAAAATTAAGAGGAGGGAGGGGGTGACATGTCACCCTATTCATCCCCCTGGATCAGCCCCTGAGCTATTCAGCTATAGTAGATATTCTAATGCTGCTTTGCCTCATTCTTTCTGTTTACAAGGAAAATGAAACCACTAGTCTACACTTATCAATATACTTTCAGTAGTATTAATTAACCAATCAAAGATAAACATTTCTATTGGTCAGTGCTATTAAATAGTAGATACAACCTCCTGTCTATTGTAAGTACTAAAGAAAGAAGGCTCGTATTAAAAACCTAAGTAACTACGTCATACATTATATATACATTTATAAGTAAGTCACTGTTACATGATTACGTTGTTGTTGTTAAGCCTAAGGTGGCACAGAAACATGTATGTCTATAGACTTTGTGACTGTTCCGTGTGCACAATTCAAGCTATTTCACAGTGGTAATATTTTTTTCTTGCATGCTTCATATACTGAATGATGTATTAGGAGAATGGGGAATGATTTGTACTACTTGTATTCTATATTGTAATGTACTTTTTTTTGTAGTAGTACATATTCATTCTACAGTTTGTTTATAGCCAAAAACTGGTATCAGAGAGAGGTGTGTAGAGGACCAGATCTTTCTCTAGTTTGTATACTTTTTTGCACTGTGACCAAATTCATCATATTCCTTGAAATGTTTTACCTCTTATTAGGTTAAGTCCTTGTAGGAAATATGTGGTGTTTATTATGGTGGCTAATTAATATCCACTAGCCTATTTTCAACCCTGATCCCTATTTATAATGAGGAAATGCAATATTATATCGATATTATTTTTTAATTAACAGCTTTTTGAAGGCAAACAATATATGTCCTATGTGTTCTAATTCCATTAAAGAAGAGGACCTGGTAAAGAAGAATAGGGAAACCATAAGTTGTTAGCTAAACTGAACATCATCACTTTATGTAACACTATTGACTATAATTATTGTAATAATTATTATAGTTATAATAATAAAATATTGCTAGTGATTATTACAGCAACTTTCTTTGTTGTTGCTCATGTTTAATTTGCCATGATTTTTGATATTGGTATGCAAATTCATTACTATAGAGCTTATGCATGAATAGTGATTTTGACTAGGTAAATAAAAAAGGTTACTTATGGGACTTGCCAAGTGATAAGTGTGTATATAAATAGATTGAATGCGTGGTAATGAATTCTACCAACAGATAGTACTGTTTGCCATCTTGTCCAAGCAATAATTTTATATTATACCTAGTCACATTTAATGAATCTGATTGGTCCATATTTATGTATAGTGGTAACCCAAACTTTTTTGCTGCTAGCTAAAGATAACCCACCGCCGTGCAATAAAACCCCTCTATTTTGGACACATTGAGACAAATTATGGTTTCCTAATTAGATGGTATCCTCATTTTGTATATTCATTAATACAGGTATGCACATTTCAGGGAGTTGGGTTCCAGAGCCTTTTTTACTAAATCAAAATCATAATCACTATTTCTAGCTCCTCTATGTATTTAGCAAGAGGCAATCTAATGACCCCATTGTAACATAACTACTATAGCCTTGTCTTCACTGTGAGTCCAATACATACAGTACAAAAGGAAATACTAAACCTTGAATCTGGAAGTATTGAGTCACACACCTGAAATTTGATTATGTATTCTTGTTAGCTATCTAATTATGCTGTACACACATAAAGTAGTACTATGTAGAAACCTCAGGTTTATGTAATGTTGTATAAGAAATGCTTAACATTTTGTTTGTGCTATGCTACCATCATATATGGTGCTACAGGTGGCACAAATTTATTTAACCCCACTATGAACACTCATACTGAAAATAACCATAGATATCTATAGTATGATAGAAGTCAATTCTGATACAAAGCAAAGAAAGTCACGGTCATGAATAAGCTGCCATACGATATACTAAGAAAGGTAATATTCTCATTTCTAGTAGAGGTAAATTTATTCTGATATAACCTGTTTACAGGTAAAGCTTGTGGCAGTTGTGCTGTCACTGCTCGGATGGGCTATGTTCCTGGTTTATTTCTGTCTGACTACAAAATCTTCAACAAGGTACAAGTACATCACTCATAATAAAATAATTTTAGCCAACATCTTTATAACCAGGAGTGGAGAAAGTCGGCTCAGTATATATGCTCTCCCGCATTGGTGTTACCTGTTTTTAAATGCGGCATTTTACACTGCAGCTACAGCAGATCTTACACTGAATGGGAAATGGAAATGCATTGTGCACATAATAGTATGAATAATAGTGTAATACCTATCTGAAAGTGTAACACTTGTTACAAGGACCAACCCTATGTTGGCATTTAATGTGTAGCATAATTACTGATCAATGTTGAAAGACAGTAGACATAATTATACAGCTAGCCTACTGAGAGTCTATGTTAACTTTCTAGAAATACAGGTATTTAAATATCAATGTGTTATGTATGGATGACCAGATCCCACAACACAAAACTATGCCTCAATTTTCTCTCACATTACATTTTGAGCTACTTAATACTGTTTTAAGGTCCACAACACAAAATTCATCAAGGTATCATTAGGAATATCTTAGAAATGTTTTTTTCCTAATAGCTACCTTGTCAATGGTGGATCAGAAAACATTATACAAACATCAAATAACCATTTATTATAGGCAATGAAAAACCAGTAGTATTTCTCACTGTGTATGGGGCCAAATTACATGTATGATAGAGCTGGCTAATAATTGTTTCAAGGCTTCTGCCTAGCTAATAAATCTTTTCCTGCAATATCCTATAATGTCCTGCAACATAATCTTATTCTTCTATAGATACACATCATTTTAGGCCCACTCTTCATCAGTGGTGGAGCAATAATTTATACTGATTGGACACTCTATTACTTAATTTACCCACAAACACTGTTTCTCCTGGAATTTGCATCATGCATGTTGTCACTAATAAGTCTGGTATGTTTACTAACAATCCCAACAATATTATATTTATCCAACTTTCATCATACATATCATGCAGTCCATCTACCTAACAGCATTATCTTGTTCTACCAATTCTGGAACTCAATACAATTCTGAGACAGTAAACACATCCATGGGGAAAAAAACTATATATCAGCAACACAATGAACAATTTCAGTCAACACCACAAAATGTTGAAACTACAGAAGATACCCAGGACAATTATGAAGATGTAGTAGTCATCCATGCACCATTATCAGCTGAAAATTCAGATGAAGAGGCGTATACATGCATGGATATTAAAGGAAATGAAGACAGCTTGTATGAAGAAAATATGTATGAAGAAACTGACATTGATATGTATGAAGCTGTCGGTGTGTAGGTTGTAAAGTCCCTGGCATAGAGTGTACATAATAATTATTATTAAATTGAAATAAATCTATTCAGAATTTTTCCATAGTCCATATGCTTTACCAACAGTATTAAGCCATAATCTTATAGTTCCATCTTCAGATCCTGAACAGTATATTTCTCCATCAGGACTATAACGTACACAGTGAACAGGACCAAAATGCCCCTTGTATGATTCTACAAAATAAAGATTAGCTGTGTTACTCCTGGCTAGCATCCATACATACACACCTAGTTCTTTCCCATCATCATAGCAAAACTTGTATATTTTGAAGTCCTCTCCTCCAACAACAAAGCAGGACTTAGATGGGTGTAACGAGGCTGAATAAATCTTAGTTGGCATAGTGAAACACTTCAGTTTATTAAAGCTACAGTTAGATACACCATGAATAAAGTTTACAAAAACTTAAAAGTTTACCTTTCACTATCAATCACAGTAACATTACTTCCATGGGCAACAGTAAGACACTTTCTATCCCTTGAAAGTTCAATACTAGTTGCTGGAGAATCAAGAATATGGGACTGCACACAGGAATTTTTACGAATATCCCATAACCTATTATCCAACAATGAACAAGATGTCAAATTACAAAGTTCAGTCTGAAATGAGGGATATAGCAATTGTAGCACTTAGCATGTATATTAAGGTGGCAGTTACCCTTAGAAAACAATTCGCATGTTAATTTATCAAACATTATCCTCGCTAATATTAATTTTTTATGTGGGTGGTGTACATAACCTAGGACATTTGTCGATAATTAAATTTGTTGGCTAGCATAATTCGATAGCAAAAAAGAATCCGAGTTTCTCTTATTTACAAAATATCTAAAGAAGGCAAGCCTCTACAGCCGTGATTTTTTTTCTACTCCTTGTCTACGCTATCTCCGGTGCGGGGACGGATTCATCAGATATGAAATTTCAATTTTTAAAAATTAATTAAAGTTGGACAAATAGATTAAAAATGCTGTTACTTGATTTTGGAATGTTTCAAGGGGAAATGCATCCGTCCCCGAAAATTGTCTATGTAGACAACAGTACAGAGCTCATAAAAATTCAGGAACTCTTTGGGACTCTTCTTGAATTTTGTAAATAGTAAGTTTTTAGTGTTCATACAGATCTAAATGTAACTCTGTGCTACCTTATAGCTTGCCCTTCTCTTAGATACTATAAGATGAAGCAAGAAAAGTAGATCATTTTGATATCAAATATATAGTATAAATATCAATTTTTAATGAATTTTTAAAAGTGACGTATATTATGTATTCCTGGATTAACCGTGGAGTAACCGCCACTTTAAGGGTTTTAGAGAATAGCTGTGCTGAGTTTTATTGGTACAAAAGAGGTCTCTAAATCACTTGGAGCCTCCAACTTTACTTAGAGTCCATCCTCTGGGGTCATATTCTCTCAGTTTTTTGTAATTTTGTTAACCATAACAATAATTATCGTGTGTGTGTGTGTGTGTGTGTGTGTGTGTGTGTGTGTGTGTGTGTGTGTGTGTGTCATTGTTGTTCACCATAAAATACCATTATGACTTGTTATTGTTTTGACTACTTTAACTGGAATGATAGATAATTGATGTTTAATGAAACAGATGAACATGCATGAAAGTTGAATATTCCAGGGAGAGAATTCTTCAGGTTCATTTCACTACTATCAGAAACAGCCATTGGATGCATAACAGTGTTAGTTGGCACTGGAGGTGTAACAGTATTAGTTGTCACATAGTGCACTAGTAGTATTTGGCACACCTTGTCTACAGACTTTCTTGTTGAGAATATCAGACAAAAGTTCTCTCTGCTCAAAGGTAGCTTCTCACTCCCTGTGTGCTCCAATGACCTGTTCTCTCCATTACCAATTGCTCATAAAGTTTGATTGGTTTTGTATCCACCTATTCTTTCCATTTCACAATGTATCAAGGTTTTACTCAAAGTATTATGTCCCAGAGGTTTAGATGTATACCAACAAGGTATTTTCATTGGCGGTAAGGCATCACAAAATAATCAGATGAACACCTTTCCATGTACTTCTTGCAAAGTTTAATGAAGCATCATGATGAATTACTACTTCTGCCTGAACATTTCTCTCCTTGATCTCTCACAGTCTGTTTTTGGATATGTCCTCTGTATATTATTATTGTCTGTATATATTTCTTCCTCCCTCTTTACCACTATTTTGTAGTTAAAGCTGCCTGTGTTCCAAGGTAAAAAACAAGCTGTTATAAAAATATCACCGAGTTTTGGATGCAATCTCATTAAGCCACACACAATATGATAAAGTGAATTGGCATTGCCGTCCTTCCTGACTTGTAAGAAGTACAGAGCCATAAACTAGCGAACTTGCATGCACATTAAACATAAATCTCCCTAGCTGCATTATTAGCTATAATACCGAGTTCTTACCTCCAAAATGAATCTTTTCAGCTGGTATTCTAGCTCTGGTTTGGTTAGAGTGACTATAGGCATTATAGTGTCATTGTTTGCCTCCTTTCTATAGGTACACCATGAATTCCATCAATTCCAGCAATACTTGGTATCCTCGTGTCTTAATAGGGATGCCATGACTTCTTAATTAAAGATTCTACTTCTTCATTGCTCTTCATTGAAACAAAAACTCGGTCAGAACTTGCAGTTGAGCAACTAGTAGAAGTATGAGTGAGGCTAGGACTGACTGTGGAAGTAGTATTAGTAGAGCTACAATTTGCTTCCACTTTTACTATAAATTCTAGCAGTTTCGAACACAGTTCACTAACTTCAAAGTGCTGTTCATCATTAATAGTAATCCACTCTACTATTTCACTGTCATAAACAGTATCCATGGAGAGCTAATCTTCTCACAGCAATATACTAGTAGTAAGTATAGTTGCTTAGATACTGGGTGAGAAGTGTGCATGCATAGGTAGCTATACTCTAAATCAGTTAGATTCTAAGACTGGGAGCTAACTATTATTTAGTGGGGTCAGGAGGAGGGCATTCAACTTGCCGATGCCAGTTATGATGCTCTAGAAAGGCCTTTTTAGACAGACAAGAACACCTCTCTCTATCCCTAAATACATGACACAGTAAACAGGTATACCAAGATAGTATATAGTTAACTAGCTATCTATAATCTAACCCTAGCTAAACTTAATAACTATCTAACTTGTGTCAGATCATCTACCACAACTACAGATCATCTACCACAACTACAAATTATTTACAACACTATCCTAAATCACCACACATTGAAGGGAAGAGCTATAAATGTCAGAACATATCCAGTGAACTTTTACCTTATGAAAAGCTTTTGGTAAATATCTCTATAATAAGACAATGGTACACAGACTTGCTAAGGTAAATGTGTGATCTTTTGACAAAGGGGGAAAAAAATCAATGCCATTTAAGTCATATTGAGCTAGCCCTGGAAATGAAGAAGGATAATTAGAATACTTCATGTACCTACTACTTAGCCAATGATGGATTATGCATTGTTGGGCCTTTAAGCCAATAAGCATCGAAAAATAGAGAAATTGATGCTTACTTTCGTATTATGGCGTGAGGGGCGGCTAGTCATTCCTACATAGAGAGTGAGTAACACTCTCTGGTACATAGTGAACTACAATCAATCCTGAATGATTATTTAACTAGAAAGCTAATGAAAGATCCCTTCAAACAAACTCGTGGAGTCCAAATCAGCATAAAGTAAAAATATTGCAAAACCATACCTGAGTTCACTATCCTCAGCACAGGTTACAACTTGATTTGGATCTTTATTCCAAATAGCACACTTTATTGCTGAATCATGAGCTTCAACAGAGAATTCTGCCTGTGATATTTTGTCATCCAGATCAAAAACTCTGATACACTTGTCATTACATCCTGTAAGTAGCTTGTCACCATGCTATAAATGGTAGATATGCATGATGGACACACTATCACCTTCTCCTCTATATGTTGTTGGTACATGTTTGTAATAATTTTTGCCTTCAGATTGTTAAATTGAAAATTCTTTATGACCAGGTAAACCAAAAATCACTTTAATACAAGATTACAAAGACACCTTAATCTAGCTCCTATCTTTGCAAGACTAAAATTTAATATACCTCAGAAAAATCAACAGCTTTTACAATGTGCTTATGGGAAAATGAACATAACTCATCTCCAGTCTGTGCACTCCATAATTTCCTAAATATGGAAAACAAAATTTAGCTACACGTATCTGATATCTCAACAATATACCTACGCAGAAAAGTCTGCAGCACCAGTTGCAGCCAGAGTTGCATCATAATTCAAACTTGCACCCCATACAGCTCCTTTATGGCCTTCAAATGTGCCAATCCAGTCCCCAGTGTTGCCTTGTCTAAGCATTGGCTTACCATCTAATGTCAACAAAGAATTATAGGTAACCAAAAATAGTCATCAGAGTGGTGCAGTAGATCACAATGTAATGTACACAACAACCATTAGAATTGCACAGATGGAATAACACTTTTGGTTGTGAATACTACATGTCAGCATCTGTCATCCATCTGCAACTAACTGATGGCAAATGCAACTGAAGGTTAAATCACTACATAGCTGCTAAGCATATATTACATAGTTCTCCAGGAAAATGGATATTCCATTAACTATTATGTACACTACACAGAAATTTATACTAGACTTTCATTCAAACATATTATACCTCAACAGGTAAGTCTGTTAGTGTGACTCCAGCACTGTTTGGAGGGGGGCATGTATTATTATCTCATTCCCTGGTCTCTGTTCTCTGTCTCTGTGACCAGTGTAGTGAGTGGGATTTCATTTTAATATCTTAGAGTTTCTACACATATCCCTCCTATACTCTATCCCTTCGACAAAATTGCAGCCAAGTCAACTAGCACATCAGTACTCTCCACCCCCTTTACACCAGATACCTATGTACATTACAATAATATGCTGGAGGTTTACAAGGTTGCCCATGCCATGTGACACACAGAATGCCACTCAAAAAGCAGCAGAACATACCTTGTGTTAGTTCATTGATGTAGAAGAACTTGTATTCTACTGGTTAATCAACTAAGCACAAAAAAATGGATTTTTCAGTAGTGCACATTTTTGTAATTAGGAGTATAGAGTAACAGTTTATGTCTCAACACGCTGGCTTAAAATAGCAGTGGAATGAGCAATTAGAAACATCCCATATTACTTAGCATGAATTACAAAGAAGACTTCAAAGGCTTAAAGAAACTAGCATATATTATGACTCCTACAGTCAATCATGCCTACTTTTACTCTTATAGATGCATTCTTGCAAAGAGAGGAGCCACTAATACATTGTATTTTATACCCCAGTTGAGTTATACACTCATAAAAATGTCTGTTACTAGAAGACTATGGGAACAAGTATGTTTGGAGATAATCATCATGAATAAAAGTCAGTTAACAAAACATTTATGTATGATACACAATAATGATAGATTGGACTCCCTAGTGTTGGGTCCACTCGCCCATAATTAGTGAGACATTAAAAGAAGGTGATTTGTTTTGTGTAGATTTTCAAAATTTAGATAATTAAGTTGATAGATACAACTAGAAGAGTATTTTAAAAACTCTATGAGGAAGATGACATTGCTGTAGGAAAATTCTCTTCAGATAAACTCTTTAAAATGGTACCCCTTGAAAGATGAGCTTCTTATTAATTCAAAATGGATTGATCAGAACATAGGTTGGAAAATAGTTTTATAGTTATATTAATTGCTACCCATTAATAATAGGATGAGTATGTTCCAGAACAGGAGGCCATCTTAAAACCCTCAAAGAGCTAGGAATACTCATCTATAAGTTTTAATCTATTGTTTGGAGTACAATGAAGAGGTAATAGTCTCATAATTCTTCTTTAAAAAACTTAAAGTAAAAGTTTTGTTCTGTTTTTAAAAATACATTATTAAGAATCCCTTGATTAGAAACCAACAGATATTGAACCAATTGATGCTAAGAAGGTTACAATAGAATATAGAAACACCCCAAATAAAAAGGCATGTGACATTTCAGATTATATCATTCAGATTACATCATTGTCAATTATGTACTATTGTTAACCCTAGCCCATAGCAATAGTACAATTGACAATGATGTCCTCTAAATGATGTAATATGTTACATGAAGAGGGAGCCAATAAAAAACATTAAAATTATAGTACTATATAGTTTTAATTAATCTTGTTTACATGCTTGCTTGTATTTAGCATATTATACACAAAAGCCATATTTACAACCTCATAATAATCTAAGGACTACATTCACAAGTCTGTATAAATCATATGACCTAACCATTTCCTTGATCCTTGGTCTAAGGGTAGGGTCTGGGGACAAGATTATATGAACTTTATACTAATCACAAAACCTCAATTTATGATTAGTCAGTAGCTTTCTTCCCACCATGTATAAATGAAACAGAAAAAAGATACCAACTACATTACCTTTGCAAGCACTGATAAGATAGTATCCTGTTGGGGTTGTGGCGCTGTAATGAAGCTGCACCACAGGTCTAGTATGGCCAGGACAAGTTAATGGAGTTTGACGAGCTACAGACATCTCTCTATGGATATAGCATTAAATTGTATTGAAGCTGACCACATTGGAGTTCAAAGGTTAACCTTAGGTGGTCATGGTTACTGCAGAAGACTAACTTGTGGTGTGAGGTGGAAGATTGCAACTGCCGAGGCTTGCAGGACAGGCTGGTTCAGATTAACGGTAATGTGGTATAACTATCTAGGACTAGATAATAGTGTAATAGGCGTATAGCAGCTCACCTAACATGTTATGCTGTGGATATTCAATAGTAACTAGCTACATGTTACGAGCCCAGAGTCTCGAAATCACCCCTTGTGCCGTACAGAGTATAGTTGGTAACTTCTCTGTTTTAATAATACAGGTTGGGAGTACAAAGAAGTAGCTATTAAGGTAGGTTGTTAATAGCTCTTCCTTAAAGGTTCTTGATGTTGTCATTAACCACTTTTTAAGATAACTAGCTTAGCTATGTTATATGGAGAACATAGGGGATATGAGTTGCTTTACTAGTGGGCCACTTAGATCATGGCCTGATTGTACATAATCAAATGGTTGTGTTACTTTACTAGGTTTCACTTTTGGCATGGTCTCCTATTCTCCTGTTATGCTATGCAAGTAACCATGCAATAGGCTAGCTACTTCAAAGGTAGCTAGTTGTATGATATCAAGCTATAGGCCACCACTTCATAAATATAATCTAAATCATTGTGTGTTCTTTTTTTTTTCTAGTATAGGTTAATAATTCATTAGCCTACCAGTAGCTAGCTAGCTAAGTTACCTACTATATCAAATAAGATGATCTTTTATGGGTATGAACTTTCTTCCATAATTTTTATTTACCATTTTAAGAAACAATGGTACACATGCCTTCTCTAGTTAAAGCATGCACCAGATCTCTACAAAGAAGAATTGTTGTGCAGCTACATATGTACAAATGATATATGTAATTTAGCTACATACATTAATATAAAGTGTTATGACTATGACTTTATAAACTCTTTCAGGCATATCTATATAAGATGTCGTTTTGCTCTGCGCCATATCCTCCAGATCCAGGGTATGATTCTAGAAATGACCTTCAGCTATCAAAGACTTATCAGTAAGTTGAAACAGAATATATTGAGCTCATTGCTGTTATGTTGGTTGTTATTGTTCATTAACCTATTACAAGGTCAAAGGACACTTGCATAGCATGTTAGAATAGATGCCCATTAAGCAAAGTATTATTGGTACAAGAGGAATTCACTGGGTCTTTATATTAGTAAGCCAGTATATAATCAGAAAGCTTAGATCTTGGTGCTAATAGAGATGTGTAAAAGATAATAAGGAGATTAGCTAACAGAATCCTAGGAAAAAATTAATGGCAGCAACAAGTTTGTTTATGCTGTTTTCTCTGCTAGAAGCAATTCCATGTAACAACTGCACACACACTCAATTTACTAAATTAATTCTCTAATTAAACATTAAGAAGAAGAGAGTGATGATCTTTACCAGTTCAACAATGCATATTCTAGACAGTTTAACAGGTGAAACTCTTTGTTTTGTTTTTCTTTTTTTTTTTGGATGAAAGATCCCTTTCACACTTGTCTTATGGCTATCAGCACAATTATAATTATTATTTCAGCACATAACATCAACAATATAGTCCTGTTAATTCTATATGGCTAACTAATTAACTGGCTACTTTAACCTCAGAAAATAAACCTCTATAAGCATATTGGTATACTCCAACTCCTTAACTTTTAATACAACTAGCTATGAGTTAAGTTGACCCCAAATAAGGTACAGAATATTTTATAATTATAGGGTCCTTCTCTATGGTATGGCAATACTATGTGGAGTACAATGCTAAATGGTACAAAAATATTTACGTATAATGGAGGTTACCTGGCTTTAACTTTTCTAAATATTTCTGAAGAGAGCCCTAGCCCTAGCCCTAGCCCTACCCTGAAGAGCTTGAAAAAAAGATGTGATGATTGTTCTGAGTGTTTTATATATATAGACCTCGAATAAAACCTGAAGCTAAGCATATTGCCACTCTTCATCAAAATGGGACTATCAAAAAATTACTTCAAATGGAGGCAGCTAAGATATATATTAGTAAGTCTTTCAAAATGATATATTCAGCCCCTTTCATAACATAACCAAGAAATGAAAATTTAGCTATTTTCTTACTATTGTTTATATCCTTAATACTGATTGAGTTCGAAGGATATGCTTTAGACAGCAGGATATAATCTTGGGATTATACCATTGCTAGCTGCTATACGATAGTCTAACTCATCATTGACATTTAAAAATAACCACCAATTTTATTCGTGCTGATATTTACATCAGCATTTCATGTTCTAGCATGTCAAAATCATTAGATGATTTGTAGTGAGAGGAATGGATATTGTTGTTCAAGTACATATTGATATTCATGTTGACATGAATTGAAGTTTTGTATAATATGAACTAATTGTGTCAAATGATTCACATACTACATGAACAATTATTTATCTTAGGAGATAAAATTACATATGCTCAAGCTGGACTTTTGACCTTCAATTTTTGTATGCCAATAATTATTTTGACAAACAGAACAAAACATCAGCACATTTAAAAACTGCACTATGCATCTCATTGGAAGAAACAATTAAAAGCACTTCAACCACTTTTGCCTAAGGTATCTTAGTATATGCAAATCATCTTAATGGTGTATGATACATTTTCTACCCAATACTATATAAAATAATCACTGTTATTCATAAAGTTATATGTGTAAAAATGATATATATAGCAATAGTAAGGGTTTCTATTCATTTTACTTCTTAAGGCCCAGCTGCACAAATAGGTTAAGGTACATGCAGCCAGGAGCTACATACCGATTGCTATTTCAAGGCTAGCTCAAATACAGCTATTGTTCTTTTGCTCAAAAGAGATACAACATGCATGTGCTAACAATCATCACAAACACTGTACAATATCAGAAGCACCAGCAGTCACCTCAATTGACCTACAATCAGCCAGCGTGATATTTTGGGATATAGTACATCAACCTCAGGAAGTAAATGCATGAATCACAAATGATTTTCAGGCATGCTACCCTTTATCATTAGCTACTATATTATATCTTGTTTTATACGAATTTTCACTTACTATTTAGGAAAGAAGCCAAAAAATTACATCAAAGACAACATTCATCAAATTCAAGCACACAAAAGGAAGCAGAGTGCTGATTCTACGAAATTGACACCATTGTGTTACAATTCAATTAAGGTAAAGGTGGTTTCATGATGACATTTTTGTTACAAACTCCTCAAATGATATCAAAAAATCTAACATGGGTTCATTTCATTGTTAGCTTTCTGCTCAGCACTGATATTACAAGTTAATTTCTTAGTTAAGATACCCTTCCTACACATTTATCAGTTCAATAACTTACAAATTTGTAAATACCACTGTGTATTCATGATCTACAAAAGTAACGTTCTAACCAATAATCATATTCTTCCTCTCTTCATATTTTCACTGTGGAATGGCAGTAAAGTATCTGTAATGACCTATAACCTTTTTGTGGATAGAAACTTTTATATCATGTTGTCGAATATGATAAAATGGTGATAATGAGCTATAACTTTGTAATCGTGATAAAACAGACCATAAAGGGATACCCTATAGAGAAAATATCACCTGCATTGTACATGAAGTATTAATTTTGGTTAAAGTTTTCACTTGGGTTGAGCTGCACTGCACTCCTCTGGGGTCATATTCTCTCAGGGTTTTTGTTGTTTTGTTCTGTTTTTGTTAACTGTAACAACAATTGTTGTGTGTGTGTGTGTGTTTGTTGCTGTTTACCTTATATCCCATTATGACTTGTTATTGTTTTGACTGAATTGTCTACTTTAACTGGAATGATAATGTTTAATGAGACAGATGAACATGCATGAAAGTTGAATATTTCAGGGAGAGAATTCTTCAGGTTCACTTCACCACTATCAGAAACAGTCATTGGATGTATAGCAGTGTTAGTTTGGCACTGGAAGTGTGACAGTATTAGTATTTGTCACACCTTGTCTACAGACTTTCTTGTTGAGAATATCATCTCTCCTTTCTGAGCAGAGAGAATTTTTACGCAGCTTGTCACTCCCTGTGTTCTGTTCTCTCCATCACCAATTGCTCATCTACACCAGATTGGTATAATCATGTGGTAGCTATTTGTCTTGTATCCATCTATTCCTGCTATTACACATAAATGTGTCACAGTTTTACTCATTGTCTCATTAAGCCACATACAACATGATAAGTGAATTGGGGGTAGATTCACTGCTGTCCTTCCTGACCTGTAAGAAGTACAGAGCCATAAACTAAAATAGCAACATGCATGCACATTAAACATAGCTATATTAGCTATTAGTTTCTGAGTTCTTACCTCCAAAATGAATCTTTTCAGCCGGTATCCTAGCTCTGGTTTGGTTAGAGTGGCTATAGGCATTATAGTGTCATTGTTTGCCTCCTTCCTATAGGTACACCATGAATTCCATCAATTCCAGCAATACTTGGTATCCTCGTTCTTAATAGAGATGCTATGACTTCTTAATTAAAGATTCTATTTCTTCATTGCTCTTCATTGAAACAAAAATTTGACCAGAACTTGCAGTTAATTAGTAAAAGTATTGGTGGGGCTAGGGCACTAGTAGCATTAGTATTAGTAGAAGTAGCATTAGTACAATTTGCTTCCACTCTCACAAAAAATTTTGAGTAAAATTTTTGAATCCTCTTTTTTTTCTGGCGTTGGTCATCACTAGGTAATGGTTGTCACTAGACAGCACTGTGCCAAAAGGTTGCATAGGTCAGTGTGACATCATGATGGCAGTTAGCAGATCAAGGTAAGCTCCTTGGTGACTCTTGTTAGCCTGCTTATGCCCTTTCTCACACTGATGATGTTGTATAGCACTGCCCCATGCACTGTACCACTCTTCTTCATTTTTTAAAGTACATATAAAGCAGACGTCAAAAAAATATTAAAGGCAGCTTCTCATTGTGGTTCAACATCAAAGAACTGATGGACCACAGCCCATTGTTCTGACTTCTAATGCTGATGGTCAGAGGTTGGTGGCAAAAGAACATCCTTGTGCTGATGGGGTTTGAGTAATGGAGAGTTGAAAGTGTAAAATTACACTCTTTGGTAGTGAAAGGGCTAGGGCTATATCCATAGGTCTTAGTATTTAACTATTATACAGAATTAAAGGCATGCAAGTAACCATTGTCTGTTAAAGTACAAACATTCAGACAAACAGTCCCATTTTCAACATCACTCAGGTCTTAAGTTGCATACAAATACCAAGTCCATGTGTAATCAAAGTCCTTCTAAATTTTCTTTTCTATTTTATGACTAGAATCTGCTTCTCTAGTCCATACTGTTTTTCACCATCAATTGATACAATTTTTCTTTAAAGGAAGAATCTTTATTCCTTCGCTATTTTCAGGTTGCTTTATATTGGGAAGTAAGTCATCTAGATCTGAATCTTTAGTTTTGTTGACTTACCAACAGTAGCATCCAAAATTTAACTTTTACGCTACAAATAGAGAGAGATTGTTGATTTAATGCTAGTCACCTTTGGCCATGGATCAATAACTCTTCCCCATCTGATACAAGTTTCCACCTTCAATGTGCAACAGTTACAAGTTGTTGTTTATTGTTTTTGTTGTTGTTTTTCCATATTTACCTCTTACTCAAAAATAGCTGGTTTTTTCACCAAGAGATCATCCATTAGGTCTATGAACCATATACTTAATATTTTTAGTCTCTTGAGATACAGCCATCCCAATTCAATTCATCCGTTTACTGTAACAATACTCAAGCACAGCTTTCTGGTAGTTTACTATCACTACAGTTATTGTATATCAACAACCTCAAGTGATATACAATAATTCTTGAGAAAACTTTGTCTTGTTAATTGTTACACAGTACTAAATTTATAATTTATAAGCAATTGATTGTGTATGACTGTACAAGTATTAGGTTATACAAGTCTCAAATTATTTGCCATCTTTATTTATTGGAGAATTCACTGATATTGTACAATCTCATGGCTTATTAAACTTACTGCATTTGTTAATGGTTGTTGTACTACACTGTAAAGTGTATTATTTCCAGTGACAATACTCTTAGAATTACATTCTAATTTAATAGAATCATCGTCCTTACTCAGCACCTATAGCTGACTCTAAGGAATTATTTATGAAAAATCCAACATCAAAGGTAAGGTTAGTATGGTCTTATTAGCTATGGAGTAGGTAAAGTTTACTGCATTAGAAAAGGACTCAGTAAATTATCAATTTACATGATTTTTAGTGTGATTTTCTTCATGTAGAATTTTATACTGCTGAACAAGAAAAGTGTTAGATCAACACCTGTTCGTACTATGCCTCAAGAATCTATTTCTAAGGGGAAAATACCTGAACATAAAATAGGAGCAGTACCTAAATAGTAAGTGAATATGTACATAATAAATATGCTAGCACACAATCATTGGTTGATATCAATGAGTGTTCTTTATGTAGGTCACCCATAATAATGAAAAGCCAGGCTCATTTTTCTCCTTTTTCACCTGAGATAATATACAGACATCTCTCTCCCATCTTAGGTCTTGCAATACTTACCAAATCCCCATGTCTGGGCTATAAAAATGTCAAGTTTGTAAATAAAGAACACCATTGTAAATGCCTATAATATATTATGTGAGTAAAGTTATTGCCCCTTAACTAACAAGTTCATAGATTTTTAATAACACTAGTTATTGGTTACTGCTAGTAATGGTGGTATGTTAGATTTAACAACTGCAAAATTATTAGCTATATATAGCTATAAACTACCTATTCTTACTGCAACTCTATCTTGATAAAATAGATCATGCTCTCTTATGTTAACTGGATGCTGATTTAATTCAATAAGTTTTCACTTTATGGGTAGCTCAGATTTAACATTGGTCGATTTTACATAAGGTAACAAAAAACCTGACATCTTGCAGGCACTTTCTTGTAAACCATAATTGTGTGTATTCATACAAGCTTAGCAGAATTTTGACCATGCTTTGTTAAACTTGCAAAACATACTCTGCAGGTGGCAAGTCTTGTTTATTGTTGTTGTTGTTTTGTCATGAAAAGTTTTACTAGTGTGTATTTCAAATGCCAAAACCATTACATGTAATCTTACCATTGTTCCCTTAGCAGGAATGTTACTGTTTACACAATTTGTTAGTTTACAGCACAGAAAGAAGATGTGGCTACAACAGAAACTAGAAGAGACATCTGTACCAGATCCAACTATACCTGATGGTCATATTATAATGCCAACTAAAGATAAAGTACACACACTGCAAGCTCTACAACAAGGTAGCAGTTTCAAAAAGAATAATGTAGAGTGATGTAGCATTAGCAGTCACTATTAACTTACAAGTCAATGATAAACCAAAATAGATACCTGGTGTTATTTTTGGTAAAGTATTACATAATTATATTGCATAATTATATTGCACTTTAATTTTGCAGATAAAGAAATGTTGATATCAGAATTATTATCACTCCCAATAGTGTGTCACACTTTGAAACAGAAGCAGAAAAAAATAAACCTTGAATCTAAACTTAATGAAATTGATGATGCAATTAAGATATTTTCAAGACCAAAAGTGTTTATTAAAACAGACATCTAGTATTCATTCTTTGTACTTAAACACATACATATTATATCAACATACAATGACAATAAATAATTTATGCTAGATATCGATATGCATCTTTCTGTCCATCAACTCTTTCCAAGTATTCTTTTTCAATTAAAATATCAATGCATTTCTGTAAAAATGAAAGTAGTACAGATCTCATTTGTAAGTAGTACCTGATTTGTATGATGTGTGCAATATGAGTTAATAGGTACCCCATTTCCACAAACCTTGATGATCGGAACTTTTGGTTTAAATCTAGATGAAAGTTGTTGAAAAACTTCTGCTAACAAAGACTGGTGCTTTAAATCTTTTCGCATCTTCATTATCCGAACAATGGCAGCCTACAAAAAAATATAAGTAGATAAGTATTCAGACCCAATCTGGCCAAATTTCTTTAACTTCATAGATTTTATGTTGAACACAAACCATTATGCTACTTTGTTTAATGGGTCTTTGGACAGATAAACTCTTGATTATTGAATAAGAATTTTACACAACTCTACCTGAATAAGCAATTTCCTATCTTCTTCCACATTTTTATGAGTGAGTTCTTGTTCCTGTTTCTGTTCAAGCTTCATCGGATAGTTTATGTTGACACGCAATTTTTTACTATGTAAAAATATTAATGTCATACATAGTCAAAAATTCATACAAAAGGTTCAATGAGGTACAAGTTCAGCATTATGAGAATACTCCCACAGAAATAGTACAAATACAATTTTCTTGTGAAGATAAGGGTTCTTTCCAAAAATTTTGCTCAGGGAATAATACAATGTGGTATGCTGATTCTACACCCACCCTTTTCCAAGCTATTAGTGCACACATAATACACAAAACTTAAACAATGCCACTGCTAAACCATAAAACCACCCCTTCATATAGAAAAATGTATATCCAATTATTCTTATGTGGTGCAGCAACAAAAATAACTGTTGAGATAAACTTAGTGTTCACTTCTGTCTCAGCATTAAAGAATAAATTGTGAATAACTTAATCTAATAGATTTATCAATTATTAAAACATCAACTAAAATCCCATAAGCTAGATTCCCTGGGGTGCTCCAATGCTAGTAACTTCTGCCGATTTATCCAAAGAACAAGTTTATATTTCAGTAGACTCTACAATTGTTTTCCTAAAAACACTTAGTGGAACTGCCTAGCAAGCCAAACTTGCTCTTTTGTTTGGTCTAGTAGAAGCACTAACAGGTTATTCCAGATCAGATTTTTTACTGTGAAATAATTTCACAAAATGGTGCTAACAGGTTGGATTGGAGTAGGTGTTATGCTATAACATGACATTAAAGTCACATGACAACCTCGTATAGTAATGCCAGGTTACAGTAAGAGGTTATTGAACATGTGTCTATGGTACATTAAAACCTCAATCCCATTACAACAACCATACTTATTGATAAGGCAAAACTTCCAAAGGTGGCATTATAATTATAATAACATTCTTCTCAAGGGCATTTCATAGTATAAAAAAACAATTATAGCTTGTGACAATTGACACGATGATCAGTAAGATTTTTGGCAGTGGATATTTAGTACTTAGTATGTGCTTATAATACTATTCAAGAAGACCTTCAAGCATAAAACATGCTATCTTCTTTCTACAAATGTTTCTATTCTTACTTCCTATATTGAGAATTCAATTTGAGAATAGAATCCGAATCCATGTGCATGTCTTCTTCATCACACACCTAGAATGTACATAAATATAAAATGTCTGGCATTGCTGAACCTCATGCAAATAACCACATTATTTTATAGTTGCACAAATAGCTACTATTATCTTGTCTAAGAGAGCCTTACTGCTACATTTAGAGAAGTATATGAACTCATAAATTAAAAATTAGATACATCATCAAATATGGATATACTTTACCTACTGTGAACAGAAAAAGTTACCACAAAGGTGCAATAGTCCTTTTCCTAACCCACACAAACAAACCTACCAATACTTCTTATTCCAAACACATTTAAGTAGTACACTTCTAAATATGTACATAAATGTTGTATAGTATATCTGATTAGTGCATAGAACCCTGCACAGGTGTTCAATCTTTGAATAGATTTTGCAGCAAAGAGGAAAACTCTAATTTAAAAAATTACAAAACAGGAAGACACAAAAAATTGTTGCTACATGGTAAGACACAGTAAGAGACAAGGTAGGGAATACATACAAGGCATACTCATATGGGACCAGTGGTCAGATTTTGTGACAACCAGATGTTGCCTCAATTTACTTTGTATAAGAGTAATAGAAGTACAATACTTACCAATAATTTAAACTTTATCAGACTTTGAATCACCTGATTCAACAGTTCCTGCAAGATGAAAATGACTAACCAGTTAGTAATTATCTCAGCATTATAACATCAATATCAAATACTTGTCATTTCAGGTAGTCAAAAATGTGCACCTGGACTTTTTGTGTGATATCAACTGACACAAAGACAAACACACGCACAGACACACACACACAACGCAAAAAGACAAACACAAAACCTCAAACATAGAAGGTAAGCTTACTAAAAAAACAAATATAAAACCACACCCTCAAGTCTCCAACCTTAATGAAGTCATGAGGTTAAGCTGCCCATAATCAGTAATGTTAGTGCACAAAACAGTGTAAAAGGAGTTGTATATGCAACAAAAGTTACCTACAGCTAAATCAATGGTCTTTATGAACGTGTTATTTTGAACATGGACTTTGAAATCATTTAGATTGGAGCTATGAGCTAGTTGCCATAGTAAAAAATATTCATTGTTAACAGTTATAGTGTTAGTCACGTTTACTGTTCACAAAAATAATTTCAGTTACACTCCTTTCACTTATAACACTTTTAGTGTAACAAAAATAGCCTTACATTACTTAGCTGTGTAGAGGCTTGGAGATGGGAAAGAGATAGTTCAGTAGAAGAATTAAATTCCAACAGTATAGACATCTGATAAGTTGATACCTAGAGACAAAATGTACTTCGATGCAACAAGTAGTAGGGATTTCTAGTCTAGTACATTTTAGACAATGTAGTTACAAGTGGCTAATGACATCTACAAACGCTGTTGTGATCAGATACCATGAATAACATGAGAAGAAAGGTTACTACTGTTCAAGGGCAGTGATTATGAAACATGAACTGCTAGCTATCTTTGTCCAGCTTTTCTTTGGCTAAAAAGTTTCAGCACCCTCTTGATAAACTTAAGGAGTATATTAACAGAACACTTTCAGGTCAACTCCAAACTTTATAGCCAAAGTCAGTAATTTCCTTAGAGTATGGCTACTATTTGAGGGTAGCTCCCAAGGTCTGATAATGGGGGGTTACTAATGGAAATATGGTAGTAAAGCTATAACAATTAAGAACTAGTATTGCAATTAATAAAAGGCCATTGACTAGAGAAGCTTAAGTTGAAAATGGGCTATAAACAAAGAATGCTCCTTTACTACAATGTTATTAAATAAATTATAGCTGTAGTCCACAATTTACTAATATTTTAGGCATATTGAACATTGTAATAACAACAATAGATCTATAGTATCAAAATGTGGTGGAATAGAAATTAAAATTTAGCACAGGCTTTCAGCTCATTGAAAACTTACTTGAATTGTGTACCTATTCTTAAAACAGTTGGTGACCAACTCTCCCTATAGAAATATAGCATTTCCAAAATGATAACTTGTTTATTAATAGACTTTTTATACAGGCAACCAGGTCAAAAAGAACTTCCACTTAAACTAGTACACTACTCAGGTGTATTTCTATAAACTATAATATTATTTTTCTCAAATTTAGAGGCTGGGAAATCTGTTAAACTGATTAATTTGGAATCATGAGTCAAGAGTGACAACCATTTAACACACACACACACACACACACACACACACACACACACACACACACACACACACACACACACACACACACACACACACACACACACACACACACACACACACACACACACACACACACACACACACACACACACACACACACACACACACACACAAATGATTCACAATATACAAGTGTCATAGTTTTGCATAATTTTAGTATGAAGGTTTAGGACAGATTCAAAAAAAAAAACAAAAAAAAAACCCGTAAGCCTGGCCTAAAGTTGAAAAACAACCAAATTTACACTCAACATTTACCTTTGATAACTTGAACAGCCAATTCAGTTTTCTTCCATTGTGTTGTGAAGAATAAAATGTAAGAAACCGCAAGTAACTTCTCTGCAACTATGTATGACACAAATGCATAAAAAATAGAGTTTTAGCTTTCAAGAAAGAACAGATATACATACTCTACACCCACACCAACACACAGACGAAATTATAAAAATTATGATATTATTTTATATCTTTTGTAAATTGTTGATCTACAGACTTCCACTCAAAGTAATAAGATTGGCTAGCTATTGTAGAGTATTCCAATATTCATTTATTGGACAATAACATTTATTATTTTGCTGATGACATTGAGGTAATCTTATGTAAAAATTGCCTTCTTAATGAAGGCTTCCTTTTCGATCCTTTTATAACACATAGTATTACCTCTCCAGGCACAGTAAATGGTGGACCTTGAATAAATGGCCAGGCCACTGAACTCAACACCATCACAGAAAAGTCCACTAAAAAAACAACAACAGATACTAAAACAATATATTACGTTACAGACTGTAAAGACAAAACAAGTAAATGGATGACATAATCAGTTTGGTCTATAAATACTCTTTCTATAATATCATATTATACTTAAAATTGTTCCAAGGCAATGACCTGAATTCAGCACTCACAAAAATTAATTAGCTAGAACTAAACAGAGGGGGCAAAAAAGCCAGAGGTAGCAAGATTTGACTACTCACACTGGCCAGAGTAGACTATCAATTACTCACACTGCCCAGAGCAGAAATTAGCTACAATAGAGTCTTATGGTGGAGAAAAAAAAAAAACAAAAAAACTGAGCACAGGCCTATAAGTTGGCAGCTGGCACATAGTAAATATAGTAGGTTAACAACACACAACTAGCAATACATGTCACATAGCATTTAAAGTACTTTGCAAAAGATGCACTTGTGAACTCACGGTCTAGTGGATCTCCTGAAACTTGAATGTGCTGTTTAAAACGTTCATTAAGATCTTTACTCAAGCTCATATCTTGGAACATTCGCTGTAGTTTGCTAGTATATTCAAATCCACAGGCTTGCTTGAGTTTAGATATCATACTAGCCTAAATATAAATATTAAACTAGTACCATATTATGATCTACTAAAATTCCATCTAATTTATAGATCAGTATTACTCATATAGCCATTGCTTTAATTACGGGACCACATTTAAAATCAAGGTGTGACCATACACATACATAAAAGTGAATGTAGTTCTATAAATAAATTGGTATATATGTAGTACTAACGAATGGTATAGTCTTAAACACTTTGATCTAAGAATGCTGAAACAGAAAAAAAAAACTGTGTTTAAAATATAATACAAGAGGAAGAACATTTCTTGGAAATGAAGTAGGATGTAGATATAAGGGGGATCTAGAGATAGTGGTGATGGATTACATGTATATACCAGCTAGTGGGAGAGAAATAACTTTATACTGCTTAATGGATAGAGTCTGGTCATCCTTACATAGAGAGCAAACTCTCTCATTTGCTACTCAAGTAACTCACTTCGGCATCATCTGATGCTGAATTACCCTGGACAAGTCTCTTTGCAAGCATTTTGGAGTAAAATTTTTGGAAGACATCTTTGTCTTCAACATAACGAAAAATCACCATCTATAAAAGTTTGTATACCACAAATAATCAGTATAAATAATATAATCTCAGGATCAAAAAGGATGATATGTTCCAAAGGAAAAAAAGTTACTTGCACACAATTACACACACTAGGATTGAAGCACTTTAGAGTTTTACTATAAGAATTTGCAGGATTAGCAAATATAATAATTATTTGAACATCATTCTCTAACCACTGTAAACTACTAGAGCAAGATTTCTACTAACATTAATAGATCATAGCACAGAACTTATGATTTATTACTAAACATTACTGGATCTCAACACCCTATAATATATCCACAGGAAACAGGACATTACACAGAATGTTAACACAACACATAAACATAGTCTTCAACTATTACATATATTCATGGTATCTCTAAAACAAGTTGTTATTACAATTATTACCAGATAAAAAAGCTTGCTACATTTATTATGTTAGGGCAATCAGCAATAAGAGAGTACATGGTTGCACCTAGCTGGGTACCTCCGGCCATAGATAGCAAGTTTAACTAAACTTAACTAGATCTCCTCAGCTATATATTTTGTCAGAAGCAAGATTCTTATGAGTTCATAGGTCAGTTTTATGCTAGTTAGCTAATTATAATTATTACAGGACTACCAAGTAGCTAGCTTATATCAGTATCTAGTTCTTGTTATACAACTAGCTACCAGATGTAGCTATTGTTAAGCTGACATAGCATTCAGCTAATGGCTATAATAGAAAAGACTATGGGACAATACCTAAAATAATGATGACATAAGTGAAAGGATCCACGAATACATGAGACAATGCATTTTTAGTCAAGTGGTTCCTATATGTCTTTAAAGGTAATCTATTTCATAGCCTAATATTGTCACTTGACGAAGACCCCCATAATAACAGAGACTACATTGACAGGAAATATACTGTACCCACACACACAACTGGCTTAAGATAGTGCCAGAAACATATCTTAACTGTTAGTATACAAACAAGGGGGAAAAACAACACAACAAATAGGTACTGAGAGAAGAGGGATAGATGATTGAAAAATTTAATGATTATAATAGTGCATAATTTTTATGCATTGTGACCTCATCCATCCCATACCTACTTGTTATTTGAAGTTCAATATTACTGTTAACAAAATTGCTCCTGAGATCAAGCCTATATCCCCACCAACTTCATCATACCCAAGAAGTTAAGTGGAAGGTCTAGTCCTAATAGTTGTACGTCTAAAATTGGAGTTATGGCATCACAAGTAACGAGACATACAAGGATAACATGATAGTTAAAACAGTTAAAATAGCCAAGGCAAGCCTAAATTGATCTAAAAATTAAAAAGTAAGACAAAAAGAACTGGATGAAAACTTATCACATCATATGATATTAGCACTTTTTACCAAAACTGTCAATGCCTATCCAAATTGAATATTCCAAGCCTAGTTTTCCCGTTATGAACCAAAAAAGTCATTTCTACCACTACTATATTGAGGAAGGTTAATTAAAACATTTCACCAAGTTCTAATACTAGTGCTAGACTTTGACAAGTATGTGTTTTGTCATCACAATTGATTAGATATGAACAATATGGAAATTATAGAATACCAATAACCTAAAAGTATGAGTATGGACTTTAAAAATCAGTCATAACCTTCCAAAGAATGTGATATAAGCCGAACTGTTAATTGTACAAATTCTGATAAAGGTTATTGACTAACTAAACCTAAAGTAACTAACTATGAAGTTTAGGACATACTCTATGATTTCTGTTTACATTCTTCAGCTAGTGCCTCATTATAGCAGCAAGTTTAGTACTATGAACTTCACACAACTATTTAATTATTTACATGTATTTCCACAAAGAAACTAGACAGTAAAAAAAAAATTTTTGTTAGTAAAATCAGAGATCTGTAAATTAGGTTTTATATTCAGCCTGAAGTAAATCTAGAGCTAGTATGAAGGTAACTCGTCTTAATAGAACATGTGCTAAAAACCAATGGTAAAAAATGATTCAACTTACAACATTTTGCAAGGCATCATCTAATTCAGTTTCATCTGGGTTCT
The DNA here is from genome assembly GCA_964016965.1 of Diacarnus erythraeanus. Lineage (NCBI taxonomy): Eukaryota > Metazoa > Porifera > Demospongiae > Poecilosclerida > Podospongiidae > Diacarnus > Diacarnus erythraeanus. The sequence goes on from OZ024680.1 coordinate 3,486,877, forward strand.
TTGCACTAAAAAACAATATTAATTGTAAACCATACATATCAACACTACAAATATTTATGACTTAATGAACTCTTTCTCTCTCCTTCTTCAACTCTCTAATATTCATGCTGACCTTTTCTTTAGAAGGACATCACAGTATTTTGCTAATAATTCTGGAGATCTTGAGGTTGCTCTTGGACCCAACGTTGCCGCATTACTGTTGACAAACCTACCACATGCCTATCAAAATAATTAAGTATAATATGCATGAGTATATTGTATATCACCATGCTTGAACAACCCCTTGCATCATAAAATACGTGACGTGGAATTGCATGAGATGCCTCTTAATTAGGAATTCATATGGTTGTCTATCCTCTTTGCATAATTTAGTAACTAAAGAAGATTATTAATAGGATAGGGCCAGAGTTTTTGGTATAGGTAAACAGATCAACTTTTCATTCAATTAAGAGAAAATAGTATATCTTGTGATTTAATTTGATGATGTGGTCTTTGGTAAGAATAATTAGACTATTTTCTAGACATACTTTTATACTCATGTTTTTGGTGGAATTAAATCCTGACAAAATTGCCAAATCATACCGTTAACAAAAAGCACTATAAGACATATAAAATATGTATGCATTCCACCTATTCCTTGTGTCCACTATCTTAGCAGAATTTTATTAAATGAGTTAAAATTTACATGAGCTTGTATGGTCCCATCAAGAGGTCATGGTATATGAGGTCCTCACAGAGTGATATAGAATGTACAACCATTCATAATTTTATCATTAAGGGATTATTTTAGATGAAGAAATGGGGTGGCGGTAGTGGTCCTTCAATTTGTGTCTTTGCACATATATTTTGTGTCTATACTTTTTTTCTTAAACAGAGAATGGAAATTTTAGAGATGGTAAAATGAAGGTACCAACACAACCATGCATTTCTGGTTATTTTAGTTATTATATATTAATCCATGGCATTACCTTATCAAGTGCTTGTAGAAATCCTGAATCTTCATTAAATGAAGAGGTGACCATAGAGTAATATTTGTTGTAAACTTCCAACAATGCTTGCACATAAACCTTAGGTTCCTGAAATGTAAATACCAAATCATAAGTACATTTATGCCTCTCAAAACCAAGATTTCTTGTTCTATGAACAATATTCTCATAACCAATTAATGTCATCAATACTCAAAAAGGTACAGAAAAGCAATTTCAATAGAAACAGAAGACTTATACCTATATTTAAATGGAGGAAAGGGTTGTTACATCAACCACTAGCCATTTTTTATGGCAAATTTAATGCATTCAGAATTAAATTTTTTTTAGTTCAAGTTTTAATAGATTGTCACTTAATGAGATTTTACTAGTATCAGTCAAAATGTACATATTAAGGGGAGTATATAGCAATCTGTTCCCATTTTTCCCTTTTTTATATATCTGATCATAATTCTCTTATACTTTGTCCAAAAAAGTTGATATTCTATTCCAAATGTTGCTCATTTAAAGAGCTTTCTGATAGTATATTAAGTTCTTACTTTAGCTGAAGTTAGCTTGCCTGACTTCATGCATTACTTTTGACTACTTTCGACTATTACTCTACAACATATTGTCTAAAACGGGAAAAAAATCATTTTCTGAAGTCATAACCCCCCTCTAATGTTTTTAAGACAAATTATGTTTATTCAAATGAAAGAGCAGGAAAAGAGCTTTCAGAAATTTTTTTTTCCATTTTAGACAATGTGGTGTGGAGTAATAGTCGAAAGTAGTCAAAAGTAGTGCATGAAGTCAAGCAAGCTAACTTCAGCTAGGTTGTTGGAAAGTAAGAACTTAATATACCATCAGAAAGCTCTTTAAATGAGCAACATTTTGAGTGGAAGATCAACTTTTTTGGACAAAGTACAAGAAAATTATGATCAGATATATAAAAAAGGAAAAAAAACAGGAACAAATGGCTATATTCCCCCTTAAATTCCTATACAATACACCCTAAGAATATAATTCAATATTAGTAAATGCCCTATAGTGTAAGTACCAGGTACTCTTTAAATCCAACATACTATATAATTCTAATAGAACTCACATTTATTACAGAATCACCACATTTTTCAATAGCGCTCAGTCCTTGAGAGTGAACGTGACTTTCAAATTTTTTTCGCAACTCTGCCATCCCATGTGGTACTCTCGAAACAAGTGAATACATTCGTCCAAGATCTATTGATAAATAAAAATATCAAATAACATGTCCTGTATAGAGCCTTACAATTTCTTTATTACATGATGTATGAAAATAAGACCAACATGAAATACACAAGGTCATTTAAAGTGTCATTTCACCAAAGCATTAGCCATAGTCCCTAAAACAATTTTGTACTAAAGGACACCAGTAAAAATGTTTAGTTGTTCGTATACAAGCTTAAATTATGTGATAATAAAAAACCATACTAAATATAGTTTTTCTACAAAACAAAAAATTAATGAACAAAACAACTTGTATATTATTGATTCCACTTTGTGACACCTCTCAATGTCAACCTCAGGTATGTCAAAATCTGCATGAATTTGACCTGGTTATAATCAATAATGAAATGTCACAAAGATTGACTTAGGGATAACTAAAAACCTCATAGTTATCCAACAAAAGAGATTGCATTGTGAAGTTAATTAGTGAATCCTTAACTTTGCAAAATCTTTTTCATTCTCACTCCAGGCCTTCAGCCTTGAGTAGCTTAATATTTTACATTTTCAAGTTCAGAGATTGTTGCTATTAATATTATTTATCAAGTCTTCATCTTTTGAGGAATGATTACATTATATATATGGCATTTTCTGATTTAAATACAAGGTCATATCCAGTGAATAATATAGAGAATGCTATTAGCAATTTTAATAAGGCTAGCTTTACATAGGATATTTATCTAACTCAATAGAGTAAGGGAAACACTGAAGAGTATTTGTGAAGGTATTATCCCTTTATAAGTTAAAAATGCATGGCTCCTTCAAGTCATCCTTTGGTTACAGAAAAACAGATCAGCCCCTTACTGGAGAAATACTCCATATGACATGAATACTACATCCAAGTAACATGCTACTCTATGTAGAATGTCAACTTGTGTTACCCTCGCTCTAAAATGCATGCTTCAAGTAGTTATGGAAAATGTATTTAAAAAATGCATGTGAATTTGATACATATATAAGTAACATAGATAATGTATGTAACCTGCAAAGAAATGTCAGTTACATCCATATGACATGCATTTTGACTGGACTCATAAAATTTGTTCTATACCACCATACAAGCAGTGCATGAACAATACCTTAATATTGAAAATTTTATGTATAGCAGCCATTTCAGTTATCTTCTTGACTTTTTTTCTTTGTTCTCTTTCCTCTTCCTTGTTTTTGTTTTGTTTTGTTGTTGTTTTTTTTTTGTTGTTGTTGTTGTTGTTTTTCCTTGTCTATTTTGTTTCTGTTCATATACTGTTCTCTTATATATTTGTTTCTGCTTCATCCATATCTGACAACTATGTTCAATTAGGCCCTTCAGTAAACTTGGGAATCATAATTTCAAGGTCAGTTTTAGCATTTTTAACATAATAATGGTGTGCTAATAGGCCAATCTAGATAAACTCAGAGGAACAGTGACCCTACATAATTCTGCCTAAAACTGAGCCAGAAGCATGTTGTTAGTAGTCATACCCACAGCTTTAATATGGGAGAGCAGAAGTGTACAGATTGTAAGTTGAGTGTTATGATGGCTAAATAACACTGGATTTAAAATAGTTTATATTTAGAAAAAGTAGTAACTTAACTAACCAGAAACGAACAACTAGAATGTTATTTTTTTTTGTTTTGTTATTAATTTTTTTTTGTTACATCACACTCCATGCATGAACTATGAAGGACGTGTTTATTTTACCACTATAGCTAATTTGAGACAAAAAATTTCATCATGTAGCCCTTGTCTACATACACTAATACCATTTACATACAACTGGGGTCTCAAAAAGCTGATTAGAGTTTAATATACATACTATAAGTCAGTTTTATTAATTCACCACTATTTAAACCTTGTACAAAATAAACTATTGTAAATACCTCCATTTTGGAAGGAAACTTTTTTGGCAGGTTTAATGTTTTAGTGTTAAAGTTTATATCCGGCTCTGTTCACTGTGACTTTGTTACTATTCTATTTTGCCTTATTATATGCATGCCAGATACAGAACTCTTTATGTTGCTTGCAAGCATGATAATATATAATGCAATAAGTATGGAAAATTACTAGTTAAATTTTAATTGTGTGACTAATTTGAAATCAATTAGTTTAATAAGTAATTTTGGAATGATTCTGACTTTGAAAATATTTTAAATTATGGCATATTAATGAACATGTAAGGGACAATAAATTCAACCTATACCTAGTTCTTTACTCAATATTTTCTATTACAATGACATTGTAAAAAAAATATCTGGGGAACCTTCCAATACAAAATAACACGAATTGATAATTAAGGTAAACAGATTCTTCAGAATAGGCATAACTTAAGACACTAACCTTCATCTCTATCATTATTCAACAGTGACAAAAATTCAGTGTAGAATACATCAAGGTACTTTTCTATCAACACCTGTTCACATCTCTTAGCAAGCTGAAAATATTAACAATAATTAAAAACTTTAAAAATAAAATACTACGGACACAGCAATTTATTTAGTGATGATCCAAACAATTTTAATACATATTAATAAGTACCTCATCCTGAGTACTTTCATGAAGGTACACAGAAACTCTCCTCTGCTCTTCAAGAAGTCTGGATTCTACCTTTTTCATATACTCTGTAACAGGATTATTTTGTAAAAAGGAACTACTTTCTGCCACATAAAAACGTTCTGTATCAGTCAAAAACTCTGATTCAAAGAAATCTCTATAAACTGAGAGGTTCTGTCCTTTGGCTTGGGTAGAATCAGGCTTTACTCCAAGTTCCACTATAAAATAAAATGTTTCTTCACTTTACACCCAATTAAGCATGTACATGCACTTGTAATAAAATTTATTCAATAAGGTTGTACACCATCATTGCATAACATAATAGTACCTATTACTACATTATAGCAGAGTGAATGAGTATAGGGTTGGAGATATCTGAGTGGAAAAATAGTCTACATGTGCCAGTAAAATATGTGCATCTTTCTGCCCAATCTGTTCTTAAATTGTTCTTGGAAATAGTGGGACTACAGTCTTCATGATCGACCTATTAAGTAGTGGTGACAACTAGCAAATTTGATGTCAGAGTCTACCGTATGACATATGTAATCACTGTGCCAATCAGATGACCAAATACAAGAGGGATTGGCAACTAGCGAGATTATATTATCTAATAAAACTTCAGTGCTAGCTTACAGTCCCCACTGGAAGAGAGTAAAGTAGCTGGCCTTGTAGATTAGAGGGTGAAGTAAAGTAAGTGGAAACATTATACTACTGATACAGTCTGGACATAATACTTCTTTTAGTAATACAGTTGCTACTATTAATTTGCCAGACAAGGTAAAAATTGACATGACAAATTGCATAAAATGATCAGGACAAGTCTTGCAATAGGCAGCTACTGTGAGTACTGTGGCATGAAGATGTTTCTCAAAAACTTTGCTAAAACTGGTATAAGCTACTCCCTCTGTATTTAAACTCCACAAAAACATGGAAGGAAAAGAAATCAATAAGAGTTCATGTGTACTGATTTTTAGTATCATAAAAAACCTCATTAAGTAGGAGAGAATCTATCTAGACACCCTGGTAAGAATGGATGGAAACAACTGATTAAGTAGTTTCTAATCCTAGCATAGATCTCAGGTTGAGAATTTTCATTATTCTTGGTTAAGAGGGCACACTTAAAATAGACACCTCAATAAATGCCCTAAGTGTGAATAGCTCTTTACTCTGATGATAATAATTATTGTAGTCCACACAGTACTTATTTATTACTCAACTTTATTCCAACCCTGTCACTCTAAGTATTGTAGAATCTTTCTCTAATTATTACCATAGCAATCCACCACTCCGCTAATAAGTCTTGTATTGATAGTTTCTCCATTACGCTCCTGTTCTATCAATTTAAGCACACTGTTTGTTACCTAAAAAAGGAGTACATCACAATATAAATACAGAAATTATGGGTGATTTTACTTAAATTTTTCTCATAACATTACTTCAGCAGTATAACAAGGTGCATCAAAATAAATCTGAGAGGAATATTTGCATGTACATAGATTAATTTATACACAAACCTGCTTATGCATGGAGTTGAATAAACAATCTTTCCAGGTTAAAAGAGCTAGCTGTATAGTTAAGTGATCACAATTATTACTATACATACAATAACACATACATCATACTCACTGAATATATATCAAAAATATCCTTTTTTCCTTCATCATTCTCTCGTTTCACCCAATGTCGATTTAAATATTGACATATTCCATTCAGGACTCTACTGGAAAACTGATACTCTTCCCAAGCACTCGTGTAAAATTTTAGTACTGAATCACCCATTAATCCTCCTCCTCCCTAAATGCAACAAAAGTACAGTATTTCATTATTATAAGAGTACATGCCACTAACCGGTCTAATGTGCTCCAAATGGTTTTCTAAGTATTCTTTAAGTTGAGAATACAGTTCAATTCCGACAAATTGAGCTCCACCTGAAAAGTAAATTACTTGATATGTAACACTAGAGATAAAGATAATATTTACAAAAATGAGTCTACATGATCAATGATCAATGATCTATATTATACATAATAGTTATTGCATCACGATGATAAGATGCATTATAACATAAATTCAGAAATTTTAAAGTTGAAATTGTTCGAAAAGTTTAGTTTCTAAAACAATAACTTTAATTTCAGAATGATTCTGGCTTTGTAATTAATCTTTTAATTCAATGTAACTTGCCATACTAAGTCATTTTGTGTACCCAAATTGCTCTTTTCTCTTTAATACTCTATAGAGGTTAGAAACTTCCCAATGGCAAGAAGTCTACTCACAAAAAATTACTCAAAATCATCAATAAAATGTGGTATCACATATTTCTCCAACTAAACTTTCCCCTCAAATTTTTGTATAAATACCCTGACATACTATTAAGAAGGAAAGGGAAACTATCAAGTTTACAGTATGATTCTCTAGACAAAATACTTCCTTGAACAATTGTGTAAGGGAAAAATCAGTTGCAGGGAAACTCAAATGTACTATACCATGAAAAAAAAGACATTCATACTACCTGATGTAGAAGTAGCTGATCTTTTTACTCTTGATCTATTCACAACAGAGCCTCCTTGAGAAGGTTGATGGATACTGGTACAATAATTGTATACATGTCTAAATAAACTGATTAAGAATAATCTCTTGATGGCTTTATATCAATGAGTATATAGCCAAAATTTGGTCAGTCATTTCACTTTTCCCATGCTATTGTGGATTGCAAGGTCAAAGGTCATACCTAATCTCTTCGTCAGAATTGTGCTATATGCATAGGCCAAAATAGAAGATCTTTAAGGACTATAGGTATTTATAAAAAGGAGGATCTTTAAGGACTATAGGTATTTATAAAAATAGAGGGTCTTTAAGGACTATAGGTATTTATAAAAATAGAGGATCTTTAAGGACTATAGATATTTATAAAAATCTTACACTACATTCTAAGTATGTTCTCACACAACCAAGTCATTTTGATTTCTCAACATACCTTCCCCCCCACCTAATAAAAGCAATAATCATACCTAAAGGGGATGAAAATAAAGTTCATAACACTACTCTCTGCAAATCTATTAGTACAGGTATGAGTAGCTGACAGAAATGGCCACTTTTCAGGATCCGCATCACTTGTCCTAAATGCATGACCTTTGACCTTAACATCCAGATAGTACTATTATTCCCCTATAAATAATTCAAGCATAAAATGGAGTTACTATATTAATTTCAGTCACCATTATCACCATTACATGGTTAAATGAGAAAAAATGCTTCCCATAGTATTATTTTGTAGGATACGTATACAATCCCATGTATCTTTTCTTTGGCATGCTTTTTCTGCCATATATATGATGTATTCCACTTGACAAATCTTCCCAAATATCTCCAAGATTAACTGGTTTCAACACATGAGGATTATGAGAAATCCTACCTTGTCGACTGGTCATACTAAAAAAAATAGATAGACATAAGAATAAGGATTAATATACACAAGAAATATGAGAAAAATGTTCCATGCTTAAATTATGCAATACTGCATTACCGACAAAACACATCAAAAAGAGGGAAAAACCTGATATCAGAAACCAGGTTCCAATTCATCCTTGATATTAGGTTAGTTCAAAAATTGGACTTGGATCGGAAAGTACCTGGCCCAGTGGGTTTATCTCCTATAGATGTATAGCTGAAGTGGTCAAAATTACTCTGATGATACCTGTGTTATTTGAATATCTACATTAGTGGTAGTTGGCAAAAATGTCATTCAAAAGATACAAGTCAGACCTTCACTAAGTGATGATGAAAAAGAGTACTAAACTGCATGCCCCTAGTAGACAAGGTCAAAGGTTTAGCCAATATCTCTACTTCATCTCTCAATAGTCCTTTCCACAGCAGGTACCGAGGAAATTAACCGGGGTATATTCTTTGCAACCTCAGTGGATTTTGCCATAGAACTCTATTGAAAACTCAATCTGTCATAGCTCTGCAGCACGATCAGTTAAGAAATTTGATGAAAAATTGAAACCATTCACTATTGACTGATGCAAATCCTTTTTCCAACGCTGAGAAAGAAAACGGTGAGAAAGATGCCTAGTTATGGGAGTAGAGAGATGACGCTGATTTGCTGGCAATCTACTGGCTAGCCGACAGTCTATTCTAGCCTAGCTAGCTATTCTACTACTTCATTCAGCTAGGTGTCTTTCAACTAAAGCATACATAACACTTAAACATCTGTTCATCAACCATGAATACCTAGAGAAGGAGATAGAGTGAACTAGTTATTAAGTAGAATAGCTAGCTAAGACTGCTAGCTAGCCGTAAATTGACAGCAAATGTCTTTCAGTACCATCTTCCTACTCTTCTAGCTAGTATCTAGGCATCTTTCTCATTTTTTTCTTTCTGGGAAAAGACTAACTCAGTAGATTGGCATTAGTCGATAGTGAAAGGTTTCAATTTTTCATCAAATTTCTTATAAAAAGAATAGTGATCATGCTGCTGAGATAGAGTTTTCAATAGAGTTCTACAAATTCACTAAAGTTGCAAAGAATGTACCTCGGATGTGAGGTCACGAAAGATTAAATTATTAGAGCACACCAAAAGATTCATTCAGAGATTGATCAAAAGTATCAGATAAAACCAAGACAAGCAAGCTGACATTAATATGCAATTGACCTTTTATCATTTTGTTATATAATTAGAGAGTTTCTAATTGTTGAGTATCGAAACCCACTTATTTTCAGTAGTATCCAACACGCTATGTCTGACATCTTTGCAAGTGTGGTGATTTCACTTTAAACCTGAAGTCACAAGTATTTTAAACTAAACTAAAAATGATGATGTCAGACAATAATATTGCACTTTACCTTTGGACTAATAACTGTAATACAAGGTCCTTAGATCCAGACTCGGGGATGCTACCAAAAAGCCAAGCAATACTTTTTATAGAGACTATCAATAGTAATACAGAATGTTAGCTCTGTGTAAGGGAGCATAGAGGCTCATCAGTTGAGGGAGAGTTTATATTTATACTAATTTTTACTATTAATAAATCTAAATATTTACAGGAATACATTGACCAACTATTAACAGTGCGGTGTGTGGTAGTCAAATAACTTTGATTAGAGAGAAAAGGCCTGGCCTAAGCTAAGATTGCTTCACTAAAACTCCAGCACTAACACATGGATGATATAGCAGTTGACTGTGATTTTGAGGCTGCTTTAGGTGGGCTTTGGCAGCACATTATAACTTTTGCATCCATTTTTTGGGAGCTCCTGAGCCTTACATTGACCATATACAAGTTCAGATTACTAGAACTAGTATCAAAGAAGGGTCTGAATAAAATATTGCAAGGAGGTTGTTCAGTCTTGTGTTATGGCTCAATGGAAGCTCAAACAAGCAAGTAGGAACTGATAAAATAGAACTGATAATGACATTTTTGCAAAGGTGGTAGGCTCATAGTAACTTTGGAAATATGATTCAGATCCTAGAACAGGGGAAAGAGTAGGAATCCACTGTAAGAACAGAAGATGATGCTGATCCCTCAATTCTACCAAAGAAATCTGGGTTTATAGCTCTGTCTTGATTGCTGCTTGTATGAAAGAACTGTCTCGATCTGCACTTCATAATATTTAGTTACATATTTTACATTAATAGTTTCATTTTGAAAAACATTCCCTTTACCTTAACTGAACCCTTCAACTTTGATATGCAAAGGGTCTTTGTCTCACATGAGGAGGAAGTATTAAACAGTTATTAATATCAAAATGTATATTCAAGTGGTATATAGAGTCTATGACACATCAGAGATAGGTAGGTCCCAAGGACTCGTACTATATTACAGTGAGGATTATAATTTTTAAAAAGCATCCTGACACAATGTCATGATTTTGTTCGGACAGGATACACGATTGTCAGAACAGGTATTAGCTTTTGGATTGTCTGTGGAGGAAAAGGTAACCAGAGAGGGGGGGAAAGGGAGGGAGGGGAAAGAGAAGACAAAAACAAAACAAGAAAAAAAGGAGGGTTGTGATGGATTTGAACCTGTTTTGTAGCACTGTGACTTTACCCTTTGAGCCAAAGAGGCAACACTAAAGTCTATTTGGGTTGACCTGGCACCACGAATATTTGCAATAACTTGCTAAATTTTCATCTGATTTCAAAATTTCAAGCACCAACAGTTAACTAATAATCGTAGAATTTTTCTGATATCTTTTATAAGGTTCTATGCCTTACCAGTCAAAAGTTAGTTGTATGTCCCATAAGCAAAGTACAGAGCATTCCATTAACAGCGTGGAATGTGGTGTGCGTTATTTAGCTCAATTCCAGCAGTTTAGATCAATATACGGGTGTAGTTACCCGCACATACCTTCATCCACAAGTATTTTGCTAAATCAACTAATGATGCACCACTACGTAATCACACTCTACCGCTACACTACTTCCGTGGACAAGTGAACGCCTGGGTAAATGGAGCCAAACCACGTGTTAACTGTGTAACTGCTACACCTAAACTGCTGGAATTGAGCTAAATAACATGCACCACATTCCGCGCGGTTAATGGAATGCTCTGTACTTTGCTTATGGCATACAGTTAACTTTTGACTAGTAAGGCATAGAACTTTATAAAAGATATCAGAAAAATTTTACGATAATTAGTTAACTGTTGGTGTTTGGAATTTTGAAATCAGATGAAAATTTAGCAAGTTATTACAAATGTTCGTAGTGCCAGGTCAACCCACATAGACTTTAATCATGTTTATTAAAACCCATATAAAGGTAGCAAGTCAGCCTGACATTTTGATAGTCTATCAGCTTGCCTGGTCTGTCATTGGAACCTATTGCTCCATATTTGGCAGATGATCATTATAATACTCACTGTATTGTTGTACAAGAACTGTAATTTTGGGTATTGTGACAAACTATAGGAAACAATATTCAATTCAGTTAATTAAGTACTACTTGGAAAAACAATTATTGTTGAACGCAAACAAAATCTTCATCCAATGAGCAACCATAAGTACGATATGGAGAGGAGCAGGCTAATATAATGAAACAAGGTTGGGTCAAAAATACAATCATACCACACTCCTGGATGAAAAGCCAGAAATACTACCTGCCACTGGCAACTACGATGCTGGCAGATCAGCCTCTGATCATCTGAACATAACACACAATGAAAGAGCAAAGCTTTGAAAGATTAGAGTAGAGATGATAGACTATCAGTGGCGTCTCTAGCCACTTTGAATACTGGGTGCAAGCTATAGTTGCATGCATAATACTTATTCTTATTCTCTACTTAGTCTCTATAATAATAATATACTTATTACCTCAGTGAACTTTGAACCTTTGTTTGTGTGATCATAATGACTGCTGTGCTGCTGCAGCCGCAAGTTCTAGTGTGTAGCCACAGTTCTATGGCCTAGAATTAAATAATACTTTTTAGCTGGTAGCTAAAGACTGAACTACTCTGCAGGGATGCAAGTAAGTGTTATGGGTGCAAATTAAGTTGTTCTGGGTGCAAATGAACCCATTTGCACCCCTCTCACGACGCTACTGTAGACTATGCTTTCCAATTGTGCATACATGTTGGTGATTCTTTACCTAATGGCTCTTCATTGTTAGTTTTCTTCTGAAAAGTAATGAGAGTACATTTGATGAAAGAACTGAATCACTTCAGCTATTTTTTTAGCTAGCCTTAGAACAGAAAGGGTGTAATCAATCTCCTCCTAGAAATGAACAGTAAAATTTTTATACTGTGCTAAGGGTAGGGTCTGGCCATCCCTACAGCTTCATTTCCTTCCTAGTTACTTCTAATGTTGATGGTCAAGAAAGCATCATTGAGATTTACCCAAGCTTTACTTATCCTCCAACAATCTTACACTTCCTGTTGTACCTAGAATGCATTCCAAAACATTAATCATTCTATATCTTGCTTATAAGGTTTCTTAAAGCATGATCATTTTCTCCACTTTACAATACACCACCTAACAGCAGTTGTACATGGCACTGACCATATACTTTCACCTAATGAAATTGTTCTTTAGCTAAAATTTAATCTTACAGCTATCTTATACTTGAGACTTGACAACTAATTTTATGGAGATGAAATCACTGATTTCATGATTATCCATCTTGTAGTAAAAATACTAATTACAGAACAGGATAGCCTATCCCTATCTCATTTTATTAAAAACTGTTTTAGATAATGGTGATGAATTCTACATAGTTGGCTACAAGTTGTTGTTTTTTTTAATCTTGCCTTTGGGAGACCCCTGACCATCCTTCTAAGACTACTGCATATTAAACTCAGCAAAGTGTAATATGAGAGGTACTTTGTGAACATGACAGCAATACATACTATACTGAAAATCTTAAAACTTGAAGATCACTGTTAGATTAATAATAATTATTATAAAAAGTTATGAAGGAAAATGTGTTTTTCAAAATTATCCTCTCCTATATTAACCAAAATAACCTTACTTGAACATAAACTACCATTAGGCTAGGAAGTATGATTAGAAGATCACATGAGTATCATCATGAAATTTAGTATTAGTAGTACATTTGATTTACCTTACATATAACTAGCTATATAGAGATATGGATCCATATGATGTAGAAAAACTTTCCCAGGAATGCAGACAGGAAACACCACAAACTTCGACATACGTATATATATCTTAGCTAGCCAGAGCTATAAACATGGCTTATACTGTATGGCATTAGCAAGTCCAGCTAGATCACTTGATGACTGCTGGTGAATTCTCCTCGCTAGCACATAGAACGAATAACTTGCTAACTTTATTACCTACTTCAACTGGACTAATCTAGATAACGAACAGCCTACCCTCAGCCCTATAATGTAGTATAGTAGTATACCTAACTCCAGTTATTAATATAATATTTCAATATTCTTTGCAGAGTAATCTTGACCGTATAGGTGTCAGCGGATTTATAGATAAATCTAACTTCGAGATTGTATCAGCTAAAGAGATGCACCCCCTTATGACATGTCATAGTACTAGTCTGCTTGATATAATATACTGGTCTATCCCTTTCGTTGGTATTCTATTGCGAAGCGTGTGACTTATCTTGCGAAGCGTGTGACTTATCTTGTATGTGTGAACAAACCTAGGCAACCATTAGTAAAATGATCACACATTATAGCCTTCAAATCGTTTATGTTTGAGCTTTTACAGTAGGTAGATACGTTACTTTTGGAGTGTCTTTAATTCTAATACCACAAAAAGGTTTAGCTAATTGTCTCCTCCCATGCTTTATTTTACCAGCACAATTACTTGACATTTCCTTGTAGCACAATATAAGTATGTTTACCTTAAGTGAACATATGATATTGTAACTAACATTAATCAAGAAAATGTAACTTCATCAGCTTATCCTGAATGAAATAACTTCAGCAGCTTATCCTGAATGAAATAGATAAAGAAAATGTGTGTCCGGCTTGTAGCTAGCTATAGTGCTTATCAAAAATAAAATTTAGCTTTATAATATTGTGTAGATTTATTTATAGTCTTTCATGCTTAGTGAAGGTGTGGACTACAGTACTGTGCCCAATTTTTGACAACAGTATGGTTGATTTTCTAACTGACTACAGATTACCAAAATTATGCATCACATTAGTACACCACTATGATAATGTACACTGATCACATGTAAAATAGAAAATTTACATGTGTAATTCAGTACTGGGATGTTTAGGGAAAAAAATTAAACAGCAAACTCCACAGATGATACTGGTCCTATTACAACCCTATACAGGTATTACCCACCAAGCTATTTTTAAGGTGGAAAAGAAGTTAGAAAGATATTAAAGAAAAAAAATGCATCCCTAAATTGAAAATTTGTATGTACACCCTATTTTCATCTGACATTAAACAGCAAAAAATCTGATGCATCTGGCATGTGGGCTGCAGAGTTCAGTCTGACAAGAAATAAAATGGGATGATGCATCAAGGAACTGGAAGAGGTGCATAGATATGAATGAGATGGTCCAAATTATTATTGCTATGGTGATTTGGAGTAGTAGGCAAGGTAAATATCTTTGTCTTACTTGGTCCTGTAAATCAGCTACAACACAAAAATATTATTTTTTGTAGAAAACGCTTAAAAGTACTAAGATATGAGCATTTTAAAAGTATATGAAGGTAAGACGACTTGGATGGAAATGAATATTTTTAATCTAAACCACATTACCTACTGTCTTCCTTAGTCCTGTCGATAAGCTACAACTAAAAAATACTTAAAACACTTCATAATACTAAGATAAGCCTATTATGAGCATTTTAAATATATATGTCAAAAAAGAAGGTAAGACAACTTGGATGGAAATGGATATTTTTAAATTAATTTACACAACAAGACATAATAAAATAAAATATATTCGTCTTCCTTAGTAATGTCAATCAGCTACAACTAAAAAATACTATTTTTTTAGAAAACGCTTTAAAAGTATTAAGATAAGCCTATTATGAGCATTTTAAATGTATATGTCAAAAAGGAAGGTAAGACGACTTGGATTGAAATGGATACTTTTCCTTTAATCTACACCACATTACCTACTAAAATAAAATATCTTCGTCTTCCTTAGAACTGTCGATCAGCTACAACTAAAAATTATTTTTTTTAGAAAACGCTTAAAAGTACTAAGATAAGCCTATTATGAGAATTTTAAACGTATATGTCAAAAAAGAAGGTAAGACATCTTGGATTTAAATGGATACTTTTCCTTTAATCTACACCACATTACCTACTAAAATAAAATATCTTCGTCTTCCTTACTACTGTCAATCAGCTACAACTCAAAAATATTTTTTTTTTAGAAAACGCTTAAAAGTACTGAGATAAGCCTATTATGAGCATTTTAAATGTATATGTCAAAAAAGAAGGTAAGACGACTTGGATTGAAATGGATACGTTTCCTTTAATCTACACCACATTACCTACTAAAATAAAATATCTTCGTCTTCTTTACTACTGCCGATCAGCTACAACTAAAAAATATTTTTTTTGTTAAAACGCTTAAAAGTACTAAGATAAGCCTATTATGAGCATTTTAAATGTATATGTCAAAAAAAGAAGGTATTACAACTTGGATTGAAATGGATACTTTTCCTTTAATCTACACCACATTTCATACTAAAATAAAATATCTTCGTCTTCCTTAGTACTGTCGATCAGCTACAACTCAAAAATATTTTTTTTGTTAAAACGCTTAAAAGTACTAAGATAAGCCTATTATGAGCATTTTAAATGTATATGTCAAAAAAGAAGGTATGACGACTTGGATTGAAATGGATAATTTTCATTTAATCTATATCACATTACCTACTAAAATAAGATATATTCGTCTTCCTTAGTACTGTCAATCAGCTACAACTCAAAAATATTTTTTTTGTTATAACGCTTAAAAGTACTAAGATAAGCCTATTGTGAGCATTTTAAATGTATATGTCAAAAAAGAAGGTAAGACGACTTGGATTGAAATGGATACTTTTCCATTAATCTACACCACATTACCTACTAAAATGAAATATCTTCGTCTTCTTTACTACTGTCGATCAGCTACAACTCAAAATTTTTTTTTTTGTTAAAACGCTTAAAAGTACTAAGATAAGCCTATTATGAGCATTTTAAATGTATATGTCAAAAAAGAAAGTAAGACGACTTGGATTGAAATGGATACTTTTCCTTTAATCTACACCACATTGCCTACTAAAATAAAATATCTTCATCTTCCTTTGTCGATCAGCTACAACTCAAAAATATTTTTTTTTTTTAAACGCTTAAAAGTACTAAGATAAGCCTATTATGAGCATTTTAAATGTATATGTCAAAAAAGAAGGTAAGACGACTTGGATTGAAATGGATACTTTTCCTTTAATCTACACCACATTACCTACTAAAATAAAATATCTTCGTCTTCCTTACTACTGTCAATCATCTACAACTCAAAAATATTTTTTTTTTAGAAAATGCTTAAAAGTACTAAGATAAGCCTATTATGAGCATTTAAAATGTATATGTCAAAAAAGAAGGTAAGACGACTTGGATTGAAATGGATACTTTTCCTTTAATCTACACCACATTACCTACTAAAATAAAATATCTTCGTCTTCTTTACTACTGCCGATCAGCTACAACTAAAAAATATTTTTTTTTGTTAAAACGCTTAAAAGTACTAAGATAAGCCTATTATGAGCATTTTAAATGTATATGTCAAAAAAAGAAGGTATTACAACTTGAATTGAAATGGATACTTTTCCTTTAATCTACACCACATTTCATACTAAAATAAAATATCTTCGTCTTCCTTAGTACTGTCGATCAGCTACAACTCAAAAATATTTTTTTTGTTAAAATGCTTAAAAGTACTAAGATAAGCCTATTATGAGCATTTTAAATGTATATGTCAAAAAAGAAGGTATGACGACTTGGATTGAAATGGATACTTTTCATTTAATCTATACCACATTACCTACTAAAATAAGATATATTCATCTTCCTTAGTACTGCCAATCAGCTACAACTCAAAAATATTTTTTTTTGTTATAACGCTTAAAAGTACTAAGATAAGCCTATTGTGAGCATTTTAAATGTATATGTCAAAAAAGAAGGTAAGACGACTTGGATTGAAATGGATACTTTTCCATTAATCTACACCACATTACCTACTAAAATAAAATATCTTCGTCTTCTTTACTACTGTCGATCAGCTACAACTCAAAATTTTTTTTTTTGTTAAAACGCTTAAAAGTACTAAGATAAGCCTATTATGAGCATTTTAAATGTATATGTCAAAAAAGAAAGTAAGACGACTTGGATTGAAATGGATACTTTTCCTTTAATCTACACCACATTGCCTACTAAAATAAAATATCTTCATCTTCCTTTGTCGATCAGCTACAACTCAAAAATTTTTTTTTTTTAAACGCTTAAAAGTACTAAGATAAGCCTATTATGAGCATTTTAAATGTATATGTCAAAAAAGAAGGTAAGACGACTTGGATTGAAATGGATACTTTTCCTTTAATCTACACCACATTACCTACTAAAATAAAATATCTTCGTCTTCCTTAGAACTGTCGATCAGCTACAACTCAAAATTATTTTTTTTAGAAAACGCTTAAAAGTAATAAGATAAGCCTATTATGAGCATTTTAAATGTATATGTCAAAAAAGAAGGTAAGACATCTTGGATTTAAATGGATACGTTTCCTTTAATCTACACCACATTACCTACTAAAATAAAATATCTTCGTCTGCCTTACTACTGTCGATCAGCTACAACTCAAAAATATTTTTTTTTTGTTAAAACGCTTAAAAGTACTAAAATAAGCCTATTATGAGCATTTTAAATGTATATGTCAAAAAAGAAGGTAAGACGACTTGGATTGAAATGGATACTTTTCCTTTAATCTACACCACATTACCTACTAAAATAAAATATCTTCGTCTTCCTTAGAACTGTCGATCAGCTACAACTAAAAATTATTTTTTTTAGAAAACGCTTAAAAGTAATAAGATAAGCCTATTATGAGCATTTTAAACGTATATGTCAAAAAAGAAGGTAAGACGATTTGGATTGAAATGGATACTTTTCCTTTAATCTACACCACATTACCTACTAAAATAAAATATCTTCGTCTTCCTTAGAACTGTAGATCAGCTACAACTAAAAATTATTTTTTTTAGAAAACGCTTAAAAGTAATAAGATAAGCCTATTATGAGCATTTTAAACGTATATGTCAAAAAAGAAGGTAAGACATCTTGGATTTAAATGGATACGTTTCCTTTAATCTGCACCACATTACCTACTAAAATAAAATATCTTCGTCTTCTTTACTACTGCCGATCAGCTACAACTAAAAAATATTTTTTTTTGTTAAAACGCTTAAAAGTACTAAGATAAGCCTATTATGAGCATTTTAAATGTATATGTCAAAAAAAGAAGGTATTACAACTTGAATTGAAATGGATACTTTTCCTTTAATCTACATCACATTTCATACTAAAATAAAATATCTTCGTCTTCCTTAGTACTGTCGATCAGCTACAACTCAAAAATATTTTTTTTGTTAAAATGCTTAAAAGTACTAAGATAAGCCTATTATGAGCATTTTAAATGTATATGTCAAAAAAGAAGGTATGACGACTTGGATTGAAATGGATACTTTTCATTTAATCTATACCACATTACCTACTAAAATAAGATATATTCATCTTCCTTAGTACTGCCAATCAGCTACAACTCAAAAATATTTTTTTTTGTTATAACGCTTAAAAGTACTAAGATAAGCCTATTGTGAGCATTTTAAATGTATATGTCAAAAAAGAAGGTAAGACGACTTGGATTGAAATGGATACTTTTCCATTAATCTACACCACATTACCTACTAAAATGAAATATCTTCGTCTTCTTTACTACTGTCGATCAGCTACAACTCAAAATTTTTTTTTTTGTTAAAACGCTTAAAAGTACTAAGATAAGCCTATTATGAGCATTTTAAATGTATATGTCAAAAAAGAAAGTAAGACGACTTGGATTGAAATGGATACTTTTCCTTTAATCTACACCACATTGCCTACTAAAATAAAATATCTTCATCTTCCTTAGAACTGTCGATCAGCTACAACTCAAAATTATTTTTTTTAGAAAACGCTTAAAAGTAATAAGATAAGCCTATTATGAGCATTTTAAATGTATATGTCAAAAAAGAAGGTAAGACATCTTGGATTGAAATGGATACGTTTCCTTTAATCTACACCACATTACCTACTAAAATAAAATATCTTCGTCTGCCTTACTACTGTCGATCAGCTACAACTCAAAAATATTTTTTTTTTGTTAAAACGCTTAAAAGTACTAAAATAAGCCTATTATGAGCATTTTAAATGTATATGTCAAAAAAGAAGGTAAGACGACTTGGATTGAAATGGATACTTTTCCTTTAATCTACACCACATTACCTACTAAAATAAAATATCTTCGTCTTCCTTAGAACTGTCGATCAGCTACAACTAAAAATTATTTTTTTTAGAAAACGCTTAAAAGTAATAAGATAAGCCTATTATGAGCATTTTAAACGTATATGTCAAAAAAGAAGGTAAGACGATTTGGATTGAAATGGATACTTTTACTTTAATCTACACCACATTACCTACTAAAATAAAATATCTTCGTCTTCCTTAGAACTGTAGATCAGCTACAACTAAAAATTATTTTTTTTAGAAAACGCTTAAAAGTAATAAGATAAGCCTATTATGAGCATTTTAAACGTATATGTCAAAAAAGAAGGTAAGACATCTTGGATTTAAATGGATACGTTTCCTTTAATCTGCACCACATTACCTACTAAAATAAAATATCTTCGTCTTCTTTACTACTGCCGATCAGCTACAACTAAAAAATATTTTTTTTTGTTAAAACGCTTAAAAGTACTAAGATAAGCCTATTATGAGCATTTTAAATGTATATGTCAAAAAAAGAAGGTATTACAACTTGAATTGAAATGGATACTTTTCCTTTAATCTACACCACATTTCATACTAAAATAAAATATCTTCGTCTTCCTTAGTACTGTCGATCAGCTACAACTCAAAAATATTTTTTTTGTTAAAATGCTTAAAAGTACTAAGATAAGCCTATTATGAGCATTTTAAATGTATATGTCAAAAAAGAAGGTATGACGACTTGGATTGAAATGGATACTTTTCATTTAATCTATACCACATTACCTACTAAAATAAGATATATTCATCTTCCTTAGTACTGCCAATCAGCTACAACTCAAAAATATTTTTTTTTGTTATAACGCTTAAAAGTACTAAGATAAGCCTATTGTGAGCATTTTAAATGTATATGTCAAAAAAGAAGGTAAGACGACTTGGATTGAAATGGATACTTTTCCATTAATCTACACCACATTACCTACTAAAATGAAATATCTTCGTCTTCTTTACTACTGTCGATCAGCTACAACTCAAAATTTTTTTTTTTGTTAAAACGCTTAAAAGTACTAAGATAAGCCTATTATGAGCATTTTAAATGTATATGTCAAAAAAGAAAGTAAGACGACTTGGATTGAAATGGATACTTTTCCTTTAATCTACACCACATTGCCTACTAAAATAAAATATCTTCATCTTCCTTTGTCGATCAGCTACAACTCAAAAATTTTTTTTTTTTAAACGCTTAAAAGTACTAAGATAAGCCTATTATGAGCATTTTAAATGTATATGTCAAAAAAGAAGGTAAGACGACTTGGATTGAAATGGATACTTTTCCTTTAATCTACACCACATTACCTACTAAAATAAAATATCTTCGTCTTCCTTAGAACTGTCGATCAGCTACAACTCAAAATTATTTTTTTTAGAAAACGCTTAAAAGTAATAAGATAAGCCTATTATGAGCATTTTAAATGTATATGTCAAAAAAGAAGGTAAGACAACTTGGATTTAAATGGATACGTTTCCTTTAATCTACACCACATTACCTACTAAAATAAAATATCTTCGTCTGCCTTACTACTGTCGATCAGCTACAACTCAAAAATATTTTTTTTTTGTTAAAACGCTTAAAAGTACTAAAATAAGCCTATTATGAGCATTTTAAATGTATATGTCAAAAAAGAAGGTAAGACGACTTGGATTGAAATGGATACTTTTCCTTTAATCTACACCACATTACCTACTAAAATAAAATATCTTCGTCTTCCTTAGAACTGTCGATCAGCTACAACTAAAAATTATTTTTTTTAGAAAACGCTTAAAAGTAATAAGATAAGCCTATTATGAGCATTTTAAACGTATATGTCAAAAAAGAAGGTAAGACGATTTGGATTGAAATGGATACTTTTCCTTTAATCTACACCACATTACCTACTAAAATAAAATATCTTCGTCTTCCTTAGAACTGTAGATCAGCTACAACTAAAAATTATTTTTTTTAGAAAACGCTTAAAAGTAATAAGATAAGCCTATTATGAGCATTTTAAACGTATATGTCAAAAAAGAAGGTAAGACATCTTGGATTTAAATGGATACATTTCCTTTAATCTGCACCACATTACCTACTAAAATAAAATATCTTCGTCTTCTTTACTACTGTCGATCAGCTACAACTCAAAAATATTTTTTTTTTGTTAAAACGCTTAAAAGTACTAAAATAAGCCTATTATGAGCATTTTAAATGTATATGTCAAAAAAGAAGGTAAGACGATTTGGATTGAAATGGATACTTTTCCTTTAATCTACACTACATTACCTACTAAAATGAAATATCTTCGTCTTCTTTACTACTGTCGATCAGCTACAACTCAAAATTTTTTTTTTGTTAAAACGCTTAAAAGTACTAAGATAAGCCTATTATGAGCATTTTAAATGTATATGTAAAAAAAGAAAGTAAGACGACTTGGATTGAAATGGATACTTTTCCTTTAATCTACACCACATTGCCTACTAAAATAAAATATCTTCATCTTCCTTTGTCGATCAGCTACAACTCAAAAATATTTTTTTGTTAAAATGCTTAAATGTACTAAGATAAGCCTATTATGAGCATTTTAAATGTATGTAGCTGATCGACAGTACTACGAAGACGAAGATATTTTATTTTAGTAGGTAATGTGGTGTAGATTAAAGGAAAAGTATCCATTTCAATCCAAGTCGTCTTACCTTCTTTTTTGACATATACATTTAAAATGCTCATAATAGGCTTATCTTAGTACTTTTAAGCGTTTTAAAAAAAAAAAATATTTTTGAGTTGTAGCTGATCGACAGTACTAAGGAAGACGAAGATATTTTATTTTAGTAGGTAATGTGGTGTAGATTAAAGGAAAAGTATCCATTTCAATCCAAGTCGTCTTACCTTCTTTTTTGACATATACATTTAAAATGCTCATAATAGGCTAATCTTAGTACTTTTAAGCGTTTTAACAAAAAAAATATATTTGAGTTGTAGCTGATCGACAGTAGTAAGGAAGACGAAGATATTTTTAGTAGGTAATGTGGTGTAGATTAAAGGAAAAGTATCCATTTCAATCCAAGTCGTCTTACCTTCTTTTTTGACATATACATTTAAAATGCTCATAATAGGCTTATCTTAGTACTTTTAAGCGTTTTCTAAAAAAAAATATTTTTGAGTTGTAGCTGATCGACAGTAGTAAGGAAGACGAAGATATTTTATTTTAGTAGGTAATGTGGTGTAGATTAAAGGAAAAGTATCCATTTCAATCCAAGTCGTCTTACCTTCTTTTTTGACATATACATTTAAAATGCTCATAATAGGCTTATATTAGTACTTTTAAGCGTTTTCTAAAAAAAAAATATTTTTGAGTTGTAGCTGATCGACAGTAGTAAGGAAGACGAAGATATTTTATTTTAGTAGGTAATGTGGTGTAGATTAAAGGAAAAGCATCCATTTCAATCCAAGTCGTCTTACCTTCTTATTTGGCATATACATTTAAAATGAACATAATAGGCTTATCTTAGTACTTTTAAGCGTTTTAACAAAAAAAATTATTTTTGAGTTGTAGCTGATCGACAGTACTAACGAAGACGAAGATATTTTATTTTAGTAGGTAATGTGGTGTAGATTAAAAGAAAAGTATCCATTTCAATCCAAATCGTCTTACCTTCTTTTTTGACATATACATTTAAAATGCTCATAATAGGCTTATCTTAGTACTTTTAAGCGTTTTAACAAAAAAAAATATTTTTGAGTTGTAGCTGATCGACAGTACTAAGGAAGACGAAGATATTTTATTTTAGTAGGTAATGTGGTGTAGATTAAAGGAAAAGTATCCATTTCAATCCAAATCGTCTTACCTTCTTTTTTGACATATACATTTAAAATGCTCATAATAGGCTTATCTTAGTACTTTTAAGCGTTTTAAAAAAAAAAATATTTTTGAGTTGTAGCTGATCGACAGTACTAAGGAAGACGAAGATATTTTATTTTAGTAGGTAATGTGGTGTAGATTAAAGGAAAAGTATCCATTTCAATCCAAGTCGTCTTACCTTCTTTTTTGACATATACATTTAAAATGCTCATAATAGGCTTATCTTAGTACTTTTAAGCGTTTTCTAAAAAAAAATATTTTTGAGTTGTAGCTGATCGACAGTAGTAAGGAAGACGAAGATATTTTATTTTAGTAGGTAATGTGGTGTAGATTAAAGGAAAAGCATCCATTTCAATTCAAGTCGTCTTACCTTCTTTTTTGACATATACATTTAAAATGCTCATAATAGGCTTATCTTAGTACTTTTAAGCGTTTTAAAAAAAAAAAATATTTTTGAGTTGTAGCTGATCGACAGTAGTAAGGAAGACGAAGATATTTTATTTTAGTAGGTAATGTGGTGTAGATTAAAGGAAAAGCATCCATTTCAATCCAAGTCGTCTTACCTTCTTATTTGGCATATACATTTAAAATGAACATAATAGGCTTATCTTAGTACTTTTAAGCGTTTTAACAAAAAAAATTATTTTTGAGTTGTAGCTGATCGACAGTACTAACGAAGACGAAGATATTTTATTTTAGTAGGTAATGTGGTGTAGATTAAAAGAAAAGTATCCATTTCAATCCAAATCGTCTTACCTTCTTTTTTGACATATACATTTAAAATGCTCATAATAGGCTTATCTTAGTACTTTTAAGCGTTTTAACAAAAAAAAATATTTTTGAGTTGTAGCTGATCGACAGTACTAAGGAAGACGAAGATATTTTATTTTAGTAGGTAATGTGGTGTAGATTAAAGGAAAAGTATCCATTTCAATCCAAATCGTCTTACCTTCTTTTTTGACATATACATTTAAAATGCTCATAATAGGCTTATCTTAGTACTTTTAAGCGTTTTAAAAAAAAAAATATTTTTGAGTTGTAGCTGATCGACAGTACTAAGGAAGACGAAGATATTTTATTTTAGTAGGTAATGTGGTGTAGATTAAAGGAAAAGTATCCATTTCAATCCAAGTCGTCTTACCTTCTTTTTTGACATATACATTTAAAATGCTCATAATAGGCTTATCTTAGTACTTTTAAGCGTTTTCTAAAAAAAAATATTTTTGAGTTGTAGCTGATCGACAGTAGTAAGGAAGACGAAGATATTTTATTTTAGTAGGTAATGTGGTGTAGATTAAAGGAAAAGTATCCATTTCAATTCAAGTCGTCTTACCTTCTTTTTTGACATATACATTTAAAATGCTCATAATAGGCTTATCTTAGTACTTTTAAGCGTTTTAAAAAAAAAAAATATTTTTGAGTTGTAGCTGATCGACAGTAGTAAGGAAGACGAAGATATTTTATTTTAGTAGGTAATGTGGTGTAGATTAAAGGAAAAGCATCCATTTCAATCCAAGTCGTCTTACCTTCTTTTTTGGCATATACATTTAAAATGAACATAATAGGCTTATCTTAGTACTTTTAAGCGTTTTAACAAAAAAAATTATTTTTGAGTTGTAGCTGATCGACAGTACTAACGAAGACGAAGATATTTTATTTTAGTAGGTAATGTGGTGTAGATTAAAAGAAAAGTATCCATTTCAATCCAAATCGTCTTACCTTCTTTTTTGACATATACATTTAAAATGCTCATAATAGGCTTATCTTAGTACTTTTAAGCGTTTTAACAAAAAAAAATATTTTTGAGTTGTAGCTGATCGACAGTACTAAGGAAGACGAAGATATTTTATTTTAGTAGGTAATGTGGTGTAGATTAAAGGAAAAGTATCCATTTCAATCCAAGTCGTCTTACCTTCTTTTTTGACATATACATTTAAAATGCTCATAATAGGCTTATCTTAGTACTTTTAAGCGTTTTAACAAAAAAATTATTTTTGAGTTGTAGCTGATCGACAGTAGTAAGGAAGACGAAGATATTTTATTTTAGTAGGTAATGTGGTGTAGATTAAAGGAAAAGTATCCATTTCAATCCAAGTCGTCTTACCTTCTTTTTTGACATATACATTTAAAATGCTCATAATAGGCTTATCTTAGTACTTTTAAGCGTTTTCAAAAAAAAAAATATTTTTGAGTTGTAGCTGATCGACAGTAGTAAGGAAGACGAAGATATTTTATTTTAGTAGGTAATGTGGTGTAGATTAAAGGAAAAGTATCCATTTCAATCCAAGTCGTCTTACCTTCTTTTTTGACATATACATTTAAAATGCTCATAATAGGCTTATCTTAGTACTTTTAAGCGTTTTAAAAAAAAAAAATATTTTTGAGTTGTAGCTGATCGACAGTACTAAGGAAGACGAAGATATTTTATTTTAGTAGGTAATGTGGTGTAGATTAAAGGAAAAGTATCCATTTCAATCCAAGTCGTCTTACCTTCTTTTTTGACATATACATTTAAAATGCTCATAATAGGCTAATCTTAGTACTTTTAAGCGTTTTAACAAAAAAAATATATTTGAGTTGTAGCTGATCGACAGTAGTAAGGAAGACGAAGATATTTTTAGTAGGTAATGTGGTGTAGATTAAAGGAAAAGTATCCATTTCAATCCAAGTCGTCTTACCTTCTTTTTTGACATATACATTTAAAATGCTCATAATAGGCTTATCTTAGTACTTTTAAGCGTTTTCTAAAAAAAAATATTTTTGAGTTGTAGCTGATCGACAGTAGTAAGGAAGACGAAGATATTTTATTTTAGTAGGTAATGTGGTGTAGATTAAAGGAAAAGTATCCATTTCAATCCAAGTCGTCTTACCTTCTTTTTTGACATATACATTTAAAATGCTCATAATAGGCTTATATTAGTACTTTTAAGCGTTTTCTAAAAAAAAAATATTTTTGAGTTGCAGCTGATCGACAGTAGTAAGGAAGACGAAGATATTTTATTTTAGTAGGTAATGTGGTGTAGATTAAAGGAAAAGCATCCATTTCAATCCAAGTCGTCTTACCTTCTTATTTGGCATATACATTTAAAATGAACATAATAGGCTTATCTTAGTACTTTTAAGCGTTTTAACAAAAAAAATTATTTTTGAGTTGTAGCTGATCGACAGTACTAACGAAGACGAAGATATTTTATTTTAGTAGGTAATGTGGTGTAGATTAAAAGAAAAGTATCCATTTCAATCCAAATCGTCTTACCTTCTTTTTTGACATATACATTTAAAATGCTCATAATAGGCTTATCTTAGTACTTTTAAGCGTTTTAACAAAAAAAAATATTTTTGAGTTGTAGCTGATCGACAGTAGTAAGGAAGACGAAGATATTTTATTTTAGTAGGTAATGTGGTGTAGATTAAAGGAAAAGCATCCATTTCAATCCAAGTCGTCTTACCTTCTTATTTGGCATATACATTTAAAATGAACATAATAGGCTTATCTTAGTACTTTTAAGCGTTTTAACAAAAAAAATTATTTTTGAGTTGTAGCTGATCGACAGTACTAACGAAGACGAAGATATTTTATTTTAGTAGGTAATGTGGTGTAGATTAAAAGAAAAGTATCCATTTCAATCCAAATCGTCTTACCTTCTTTTTTGACATATACATTTAAAATGCTCATAATAGGCTTATCTTAGTACTTTTAAGCGTTTTAACAAAAAAAAATATTTTTGAGTTGTAGCTGATCGACAGTAGTAAGGAAGACGAAGATATTTTATTTTAGTAGGTAATGTGGTGTAGATTAAAGGAAAAGTATCCATTTCAATCCAAATCGTCTTACCTTCTTTTTTGACATATACATTTAAAATGCTCATAATAGGCTTATCTTAGTACTTTTAAGCGTTTTAAAAAAAAAAATATTTTTGAGTTGTAGCTGATCGACAGTACTAAGGAAGACGAAGATATTTTATTTTAGTAGGTAATGTGGTGTAGATTAAAGGAAAAGTATCCATTTCAATCCAAGTCGTCTTACCTTCTTTTTTGACATATACATTTAAAATGCTCATAATAGGCTTATCTTAGTACTTTTAAGCGTTTTCTAAAAAAAAATATTTTTGAGTTGTAGCTGATCGACAGTAGTAAGGAAGACGAAGATATTTTATTTTAGTAGGTAATGTGGTGTAGATTAAAGGAAAAGTATCCATTTCAATTCAAGTCGTCTTACCTTCTTTTTTGACATATACATTTAAAATGCTCATAATAGGCTTATCTTAGTACTTTTAAGCGTTTTAAAAAAAAAAAATATTTTTGAGTTGTAGCTGATCGACAGTAGTAAGGAAGACGAAGATATTTTATTTTAGTAGGTAATGTGGTGTAGATTAAAGGAAAAGCATCCATTTCAATCCAAGTCGTCTTACCTTCTTTTTTGGCATATACATTTAAAATGAACATAATAGGCTTATCTTAGTACTTTTAAGCGTTTTAACAAAAAAAATTATTTTTGAGTTGTAGCTGATCGACAGTACTAACGAAGACGAAGATATTTTATTTTAGTAGGTAATGTGGTGTAGATTAAAAGAAAAGTATCCATTTCAATCCAAATCGTCTTACCTTCTTTTTTGACATATACATTTAAAATGCTCATAATAGGCTTATCTTAGTACTTTTAAGCGTTTTAACAAAAAAAAATATTTTTGAGTTGTAGCTGATCGACAGTACTAAGGAAGACGAAGATATTTTATTTTAGTAGGTAATGTGGTGTAGATTAAAGGAAAAGTATCCATTTCAATCCAAGTCGTCTTACCTTCTTTTTTGACATATACATTTAAAATGCTCATAATAGGCTTATCTTAGTACTTTTAAGCGTTTTAACAAAAAAATTATTTTTGAGTTGTAGCTGATCGACAGTAGTAAGGAAGTCGAAGATATTTTATTTTAGTAGGTAATGTGGTGTAGATTAAAGGAAAAGTATCCATTTCAATCCAAGTCGTCTTACCTTCTTTTTTGACATATACATTTAAAATGCTCATAATAGGCTTATCTTAGTACTTTTAAGCGTTTTCTAAAAAAAAATATTTTAAGTTGTAGCTGATCGACAGTAGTAAGGAAGACGAAGATATTTTATTTTAGTAGGTAATGTGGTGTAGATTAAAGGAAAAGTATCCATTTCAATCCAAGTCGTCTTACCTTCTTTTTTGACATATACATTTAAAATGCTCATAATAGGCTTATCTTAGTACTTTTAAGCGTTTTCTAAAAAAAAATATTTTTAAGTTGTAGCTGATCGACAGTACTAACGAAAACGAAGATATTTTATTTTAGTAGGTAATGTGGTGTAGATTAAAGGAAAAGTATCCATTTCAATCCAAGTCGTCTTACCTTCTTTTTTGACATATACATTTAAAATGCTCATAATAGGCTTATCTTAGTACTTTTAAGCGTTTTAAAAAAAAAAAATATTTTTGAGTTGTAGCTGATCGACAGTACTAAGGAAGACGAAGATATTTTATTTTAGTAGGTAATGTGGTGTAGATTAAAGGAAAAGTATCCATTTCAATCCAAGTCGTCTTACCTTCTTTTTTGACATATACATTTAAAATGCTCATAATAGGCTAATCTTAGTACTTTTAAGCGTTTTAACAAAAAAAATATATTTGAGTTGTAGCTGATCGACAGTAGTAAGGAAGACGAAGATATTTTTAGTAGGTAATGTGGTGTAGATTAAAGGAAAAGTATCCATTTCAATCCAAGTCGTCTTACCTTCTTTTTTGACATATACATTTAAAATGCTCATAATAGGCTTATCTTAGTACTTTTAAGCGTTTTCTAAAAAAAAATATTTTTGAGTTGTAGCTGATCGACAGTAGTAAGGAAGACGAAGATATTTTATTTTAGTAGGTAATGTGGTGTAGATTAAAGGAAAAGTATCCATTTCAATCCAAGTCGTCTTACCTTCTTTTTTGACATATACATTTAAAATGCTCATAATAGGCTTATATTAGTACTTTTAAGCGTTTTCTAAAAAAAAAATATTTTTGAGTTGTAGCTGATCGACAGTAGTAAGGAAGACGAAGATATTTTTAGTAGGTAATGTGGTGTAGATTAAAGGAAAAGTATCCATTTCAATCCAAGTCGTCTTACCTTCTTTTTTGACATATACATTTAAAATGCTCATAATAGGCTTATCTTAGTACTTTTAAGCGTTTTCTAAAAAAAAATATTTTTGAGTTGTAGCTGATCGACAGTAGTAAGGAAGACGAAGATATTTTATTTTAGTAGGTAATGTGGTGTAGATTAAAGGAAAAGTATCCATTTCAATCCAAGTCGTCTTACCTTCTTTTTTGACATATACATTTAAAATGCTCATAATAGGCTTATCTTAGTACTTTTAAGCGTTTTAAAAAAAAAAAATATTTTTGAGTTGTAGCTGATCGACAGTAGTAAGGAAGACGAAGATATTTTATTTTAGTAGGTAATGTGGTGTAGATTAAAGGAAAAGTATCCATTTCAATCCAAGTCGTCTTACCTTCTTTTTTGACATATACATTTAAAATGCTCATAATAGGCTTATCTTAGTACTTTTAAGCGTTTTAACAAAAAAAATATATTTGAGTTGTAGCTGATCGACAGTAGTAAGGAAGACGAAGATATTTTTAGTAGGTAATGTGGTGTAGATTAAAGGAAAAGTATCCATTTCAATCCAAGTCGTCTTACCTTCTTTTTTGACATATACATTTAAAATGCTCATAATAGGCTTATCTTAGTACTTTTAAGCGTTTTCTAAAAAAAAATATTTTTGAGTTGTAGCTGATCGACAGTAGTAAGGAAGACGAAGATATTTTATTTTAGTAGGTAATGTGGTGTAGATTAAAGGAAAAGTATCCATTTCAATCCAAGTCGTCTTACCTTCTTTTTTGACATATACATTTAAAATGCTCATAATAGGCTTATCTTAGTACTTTTAAGCGTTTTAAAAAAAAAAATATTTTTGAGTTGTAGCTGATCGACAGTAGTAAGGAAGACGAAGATATTTTATTTTAGTAGGTAATGTGGTGTAGATTAAAGGAAAAGCATCCATTTCAATCCAAGTCGTCTTACCTTCTTTTTTGGCATATACATTTAAAATGAACATAATAGGCTTATCTTAGTACTTTTAAGCGTTTTAACAAAAAAAATTATTTTTGAGTTGTAGCTGATCGACAGTACTAACGAAGACGAAGATATTTTATTTTAGTAGGTAATGTGGTGTAGATTAAAGGAAAAGTATCCATTTCAATCCAAGTCGTCTTACCTTCTTTTTTGACATATACATTTAAAATGCTCATAATAGGCTTATCTTAGTACTTTTAAGCGTTTTAAAAAAAAAAAATATTTTTGAGTTGTAGCTGATCGACAGTAGTAAGGAAGACGAAGATATTTTATTTTAGTAGGTAATGTGGTGTAGATTAAAGGAAAAGTATCCATTTCAATCCAAGTCGTCTTACCTTCTTTTTTGACATATACATTTAAAATGCTCATAATAGGCTTATCTTAGTACTTTTAAGCGTTTTCTAAAAAAAAAATATTTTTAAGTTGTAGCTGATCGACAGTACTAACGAAAACGAAGATATTTTATTTTAGTAGGTAATGTGGTGTAGATTAAAGGAAAAGTATCCATTTCAATCCAAGTCGTCTTACCTTCTTTTTTGACATATACATTTAAAATGCTCATAATAGGCTTATCTTAGTACTTTTAAGCGTTTTCTAAAAAAAAAATATTTTTAAGTTGTAGCTGATCGACAGTACTAACGAAAACGAAGATATTTTATTTTAGTAGGTAATGTGGTGTAGATTAAAGGAAAAGTATCCATTTCAATCCAAGTCGTCTTACCTTCTTTTTTGACATATACATTTAAA